>JABSTQ010009841.1:0-352019 GCA_013358835.2 Ixodes persulcatus
TGGCGGTCTGCTGGATGGCTTTGTCAGGCGCACTGAGTTTAGGAATACTGCCCGTTAATATTCGATCAAGAGTTTCGCAATAGAAGGTAAAAAATACGAAAAATTACCAGGAATGGAAGATTTGACGTCTTGTGGTTAGAGCACTTCGTCGTCGTCCTCCTTTAAAGGAGCGATGCAACAATTTTTGCACTTTGCGCAAATACCGCTTGGAACGGATCCCTGACATTAATGACCTATGAAACGCGCGTTCGTTTTTCACCCCACGCAATAGAAGTCCCAGAAAAAAAATTAAAGAAAAACGAGCAGCGTTCACCCCCTCAACTCGCAGCCAGAACAAGCGGCCACATGATCTGGAGCCGATTATATGCCGCCAATGTTGATCATAGCCACGCGCTGGGGTTGGCAAAGCACAGGACACGCGCTGAGTTCCAGACATTGTTATGGCTCGGCTATTGTCGTCGTTGCAGCGATTGGACACGGGCCACTACCCGAATGCTTCTCGAGCTTGTAATTATCACGAGCCCAAATCAAGTGCCCACGCAATGCTCGGCTCCAATCTATGAACAGCATTCAAATATCGTCATATGGGTGTACTGCGATCCCCACCTTACGTCATCAAATTTTGCAAAGGAGTGAATGAATAAAAATGATCGCTTTTGTCCTTGAAATTACACCGCAACAAAGGAGTTTCTTGGCCAGTGGTGTTGCGTGCGAGTATCCTTGAGTCCCACTACTGCCAGTAAGCTCGTGTAAAGTGAAAAACATTCCAATTGAATATCGTTGCACCGCTCCTTTAAGTACGCTCCGTTGGTGTCGGATGATGTGCGCATTCCTTGCGAAATCCGTGACGTTCGTGTGCTGGATAACCTTCTGGACGACGTGGAGCGCTCTATTGAAAAGAAGGCCCATCAACAGGAGGACAAGGTAGGAAGAATGCTTGGACTGGCTTTCTCATTGCTGGATGACATTTGTGATGATGAGTTGCATGATGATGACAGGGCTGACGCACTGATCTTCCTGTAGTTACTAACGCTACAGTAAAGTTCGCTAGTTGCCAGTTTACTTAAAAATAAAGCGGACTTCGGTAATGGCTAGTTTTTTTTTAAGCTGGCAATTTTGGCTTTTTTTTTTTGCACAATATGATTATTACTGTGAATATTGTCACGGAGGAACAGCCAAGAAAACAAAGAATAACTGGGGGAAACTGAAACGTTTAATGGGGCGAACTTGTGCCCAAAAATAAAAGGAAAACAAAAGATAACAACAGAAGAGAACAGAGCATCGCGGGCGTCGAGATCGGCGTGATAGCAAAGTCGAACGCTGGGGCGAAACTGACCCCAGCTTGCCACGCGGAGCCGCTTTTGTACACGCGTGGGCTTATGGAGCATTCGGCGTAGAAGGTTCGGTGCCTAGAACATTCTAACCTGGAATCAGCAAGACGGTTCTCGAATTTACCAGAACGTCACATTACAGTGACGTTCTGAAAAAAAGGGGTAGCCGCGGCCAGGAATCGAACCCTGGCTTTTCGCGTGGGAGACAAGCGCGATAACCGTTCGGCCACGCGCGCGCTGCCTACTTGGCAAGCTGCGCGCGCGGCATTACTCCCCCCTTTAAAAAGTGCATCGCCCCGATGCAGAACAAAACAAAGCAAACAAAAAGAACGGTAAGCTAAAGGGTCATTTAGAACACATAAGGTCCACAGTCCTATCGAGCGTAGTATGGCTTCATGCGCACGACGTGGACAACTTCTGGTCGTGGAGGGCGGCGGGATGAAGTCTGTGTTCCGTCGGGCATCACCTCGTAGTTCAGATCTCCAGGTCGACAAAGTACCTTGTAGGGTCCAAAGTAACGTTTTAGGAGTTTCTCGCTGAGACCGCGTCGTCGTATCGGGGTCCAAACCCACACACGGTCTCCGGGCTTGAAGCGAACGTCGATCCGGCGAAGGTTGTACCGGGTAGCGTCGACACGTTGTTGATCTTGAATTCGGAGTCGGGCGAGCTGGCGAACTTCCTCGGCTCGTTGAGCAACCACCTGGACGTCGGGTATCCCCCCGTCAGCTGGCTCGTGGGGTAGCATAGCGTCAAGCATAGTCGTTACCTTGCGACCGTGTACCAGCTGGAAAGGTGTGAATCCAGTGGTCTCTTGAACCGCCGTATTGTAGGCGAACGTGACGTAGGGCAACACCTCGTCCCACGTCTTGTGCTCCACGTCGACGTACATAGAGATCATGTCGGCGATTGTCTTGTTGAGTCGCTCCGTCAGCCCGTTGGTCTGCGGGTGGTACGCAGTGGTACGACGATGGCTGGTGTGACTGAGCCGGAGGATTTCTTGGGTCATCTGTGCCATGAACGATGATCCGCGATCTGTAATCAGAACTTCGGGAGCGCCGTGCCGGAGGACGATTGACTCGATGAAAAACTTGGCGACTTCCACAGCAGTCCCTGAAGGAAGGGCTTTCGTTTCGGCGTACCGCGTGAGATAATCAGTGGCGACGATTATCCAGCGGTTTCCCGACGTTGACGGCGGAAAAGGGCCAAGTAGATCCATTCCGATCTGCTGGAACGGTGCGGTCGGGGGAGCAATCGGCTGCAGGAGACCTGCCGGCTTCGTCGGCGGTTTCTTACGTCGCTGGCACTCGTGGTACGATCGGGTGTAGAGGTGGACGGCCTTGGGGAGCTTTGGCCAGTAATACTTTTCACGAATACGGGCCAGTGTTCGGCTGTAACCGAGGTGTCCGGACGTCGGGTCGTCGTGACATGCTTGAAAGATCTCCTCTCGAAGGTCAGTCGGGATTACCAGCAACCACGGTGTGTTGTTGTCCCCGAAGTTCTCTTTGTAAAGCACACCTTGTCGGAGGACGAAGGTTGGCAGGACTCTCGAGAAGACACGGGGGACAGTCCCCCCTCGTCCTTCGAGGTGCTCGATTAGCGCGCGCAACTCAGGATCGTCTCGTTGACGTCGTGCCATGTCGTCGGTATTCACTGCGCCTAGGAAGCACTCGTCGTCATCGTCGTCGCTGCTGCCGGAAGGCGTTTCGACGGGGGCTCTGGACAGGCAGTCGGCGTCGCTGTGCTTGCGGCCTGACTTGTAGACCACAGTCATGTTGAACTCCTGCAATCGGAGACTCCATCGAGCGAGGCGTCCTGACGGGTCCTTGAGGTTCGCAAGCCAGCAGAGCGAGTGATGG
The DNA here is from genome assembly GCA_013358835.2 of Ixodes persulcatus. Classification (NCBI taxonomy): domain Eukaryota; kingdom Metazoa; phylum Arthropoda; class Arachnida; order Ixodida; family Ixodidae; genus Ixodes; species Ixodes persulcatus. The sequence continues at coordinate 3,188 of JABSTQ010009841.1, forward strand.
TCGGTGACTACACGGAACGGGCTCCCGTACAAGTACGGACGAAACTTTGTGATTGCCCAGACGACCGCAAGGCATTCTTTTTCAGTCGTGGAGTAATTTTGCTCCGCCTTGGACAGTGTCCGACTCGCGTAGGCGATAACTCGCTCGGTGCCTTCTTGCACTTGAACCAGTACCGCGCCAAGTCCAGCGTTACTTGCGTCCGTGTGAATTTCGGTTTCCGCATCCTGATCGAAATGTCCAAGAACAGGAGGAGTCTGCAGCCGTCGCTTCAGTTCGACGAATGCCTGCTGCTGCTCTTCGGGCCATTCAAACGTCTCGGCGTCCTTTGTGAGGTTTGTTAGCGGTGCGGAAATCCTTGCGAAATCCCGAACGAAGCGCCGATAGTAGGCGCATAGTCCAAGGAACCTTCGCACGGCCTTCTTGTCTCTCGGCGCTGGAAATGCTGCGACGGCGCGAGTCTTTTCTGGATCGGGGCGAACGCCTTCGTTACTAACCACGTGACCTAGGAACTTCAGTTGGTCATAGGCGAACCGACACTTTGACGGTTTCAGGGTGAGTCCGGCGGTCCGTATGGCTTGGAGAACAGCTCGGAGTCGTCGCAAGTGCTCGTCGAAGTCGCCGGAAAACACTACGACGTCGTCGAGGTAGACGAGACAGCTCTGCCACTTCAGTCCTGCCAGTACGGTGTCCATTACACGCTGGAAAGTGGCTGGCGCCGTGCATAGTCCGAAGGGCATCACCTTGAACTCGTACAGTCCATCCGGCGTGACGAAAGCTGTCTTCTCTCGGTCCCGTTCGTCGACCTCGATCTGCCAGTAGCCGCTCTTCAGGTCCATCGATGAAAAGTATCGGGAGTGGCGCAGCCGGTCTAAAGTGTCGTCGATACGGGGGAGTGGATAGACGTCTTTCTTCGTCACCGCGTTCAGCTGTCGGTAGTCAACGCAGAACCTAAGCGTTCCGTCCTTCTTCTTAACCAGTACGACTGGAGACGCCCACGGACTGCTTGATGGCTGGATTATGTCGTCGTTCAGCATCTCTTGAACTTGCTCCTGGATCACCTCCCTTTCTTTAACGGAGACTCTGTACGGTGATCGATGCACAGGGCGCGCGTCGTCCTCGGTAACGATGCGGTGCTTCGCAACGGCTGTTTGGCGCACCTTCGACGACGTCGCAAAGCAGTCACGGTATTCGGTGAGGAGGTTAATCAGCTGCCGTCGTCTCGGGTCCGGAAGCTTAGGGTCGATGTCGAGCTGCGCTGGCGACGTACTGTCTTGCTGAGGTGGCGAGGATTCGTCAGTAATGGCGGCGATTTCGGCGGAGTTTCGGAGTTCCTCGACGTGGCCAACGGCTGCACCTTTCGTGAGGTGTTGCGTTTCATTCCGGAAGTTCGTCACGAAGACCACAGTGCGGCCATCCTGAAGTTCAGCTACTCCTCGTGCGACGCCTATCCCTCTTCCTAGAAGCAACTGAAATTGCCTTCCAGAACAACTTCGCCGCAGGCAGCTGCATCGGTCACGACGGGTACGACAACAGTTGATCGCGGCGGCAGGTTCACGTGGTCGGCAGCGACTCGGGCGGCGGCTGACGCTGTTCGGGGTTTCTCTGAAGGCAGAACAGGCTTGCGCAGCGTCAATTGTTTCTCACCGAGGTCGATGACGGCGCCGTATTCACACAAGAAGTCCATTCCAAGAATGACGTCCCTCGAACAGTCTTGCAGAACGACGAACTTCACAGGGCAGGTTTCACCGTGGATCTCAACGCGAGCGGTGCACCTGCCAACAGGTGTGATGAGATGTCCGCCGGCGGTTCGTATCTGCGGTCCGTCCCACGACGTCGTAACTTTCCGAAGGCGGCGAGAGAGCCTCCCACTCAGGACTGAGTAGTCTGCTCCGGTGTCCACGAGTGCCGATGCGTCGAGGCCGTCGATAACAACGTTTAGGTTGTTGGACACCGTTGCAGGGGCGTCGGTGCGATGCGGGGCGTCAGGAGAGTGGGAGCGCTCCGGCGTTCTTGGAGGCTGTTTGTTTCCGTCATTTTCGGCAACGTCACCTCCAGGCGTTGCCGCACTTAGTTTTCCCGGCGACGCAGGGGAGACAGACTCTCTCGGCGGGGTCGGGGCGCTGGGGACGCTGAACGTCATGGCGATGGAGAGCGGGCTTCACGGCGGAGGGACGACACGGGGGAGGGCGACCGTCGGAGGTGCTCCTCGATGTCGCGAGGGCGTTCGTCGTACCTTGGGCGCGGGTCGTTCGGGTGGAACCCGCGCAGCCCCAGTTGTCTGTAGGGGCATCGACGGTAAATGTGGCCGGCTTCACCGCAGTGATAGCACAACGGGCGTCGGTCGGCGGTCCTCAAGACGTCCGTCTTCCTCGGCGCAGGTTGCTCTGGGTGGACGTGGGGCGGTTGCCTCGGTGCTGAAGGCTCACGTCGCGGCTGCGGCGCAACGGGCGTGTGTCGTCGGGCCATTGCGGCGTAGCTCAGCGCCGGTTCTTCGGGAGCTGGAACGATGATGGGAGTGTCCGGCTGGCAAGCTCGCTGTACTTCCTCTCGAACCACCTCGGCAATCGAGAGCGAAGCCGGGCGGTTAGAAGCCGGCAGTAGCTTCCTGAGCTCATCCCGGACGACGTCGCGGATGATCTGCCGAAGGTGTTCAATGCCGACACCGTCGATATTGCAGCGAGGTGGCGAGACACCCGGAACCGTCGACACACCGGCGAGTCGTTGATAGTGCACAGCTCTGGCCGACAGCGCTCGCTCGATGTTGGTCGCCTCGGCCACGAAGCCGTCTACCGTCGTCGGGGGGCTGCGGACAAGGCCACCGAAGATCTCGCTTTTGACGCCCCTCATGAGGAAGCGCAACTTCTTCTCCTCGGCGGCTTGCGGGTCGGCGCGTGTACACAGGCGTAGCACGTCTTCAACGTAGCTTGTCACGCTTTCGTCGGGGGCTTGTGTCCGCGTCTGAAGCAGGTCCTCCGCATTCTGTCGCCGGTGTTGGTTTGAGAAGGTTCGCTTCAACTCGGTGGCGCAGATATCCCACGAAGTGAGCGAAGCCTCGTGGTTTTCAAACCAGTGCCTCGCGGTGCCTTCCAGCGAGAAGTAGAGGTTCTGGAGGCGTTGCTCGACGTTCCATCCGTTGTGGCGGGCCACGCGCTCATAGTGAAGAAGCCAGTCCTCGACGTCTTCATAGATTTCTCCATGGAAAGGCGTCGGCGATCGGGGGGCGACAGGCAGGACAACGACGGGCGGAGCGGTCATCGTTGCGGTCTTCTTCTTTGACTTCTGCGGCAGGGGTCCGAGTTCCGGCGGTAGGCCTTGGTTACGGCGACTTGACCGGGCCTTGGTCTGGTCTTCTGCGAAGGGTAGCCTCCCGGGGCTGAGAACGTCACTTGGCCGGCGTGTTTTCGGAGGGGTACGGTCCACAGGCATAGAATGCAAAAGTACCCCGCACCTCCACCAAAATGTCACGGAGGAACAGCCAAGAAAACAAAGAATAACTGGGGGAAACTGAAACGTTTATTGGGGCGAACTTGTGCTCAAAAATAAAAGGAAAACAAAAGATAACAACAGAAGAGAACAGAGCGTCGCGGGCGTCGAGATCGGCGTGATAGCAAAGTCGAACGCTGGGGCGAAACTGACCCCAGCTTGCCACGCGGAGCCGCTTTTGTACACGCGTGGGCTTCTGGAGCATTCGGCGTAGAAGGTTCGGTGCCTAGAACATTCTAACCTGGAATCAGCAAGACGGTTCTCGAATTTACCAGAACGTCACATTACAGTGTCAACAAAAAATGTGTAGCCGCGGCCAGGAATCGAACCCTGGCTTTTCGCGTGGGAGACAAGCGCGATAACCGTTCGGCCACGCGCGCGCTGCCTACTTGGCAAGCTGCGCGCGCGGCAATATGACTGTACCAAATGCTTAAAGTTTGTTGTTTAGGATGCTCTTCATACATTGTAATAAATATTATAATGGCTAGTTTGTTTTGTTGTTAACGTTGGCCAGTTTGGTATTTCTTTTTGTCGCACAATTTGATTATGGCTGTGGATATTACTGTACCAAATGCTGAAAGATTCTTCGTTGTCATACATTATTGATACATTGTTATGAATGATCAAGTGGCTTGGGTTTCTTTTTTCTTTTCTAAAGCTGGTTTGTTCAGGTTTTTTTGGTCACACAATGTGGTTATGTCCTTCATAATGGCCGTACCAAGAGGTAAAAGTTCGCGTCTTCCTTGTGATACACAGTACTTATATTGTAATCAATATTTTGCGATGTACCCGGGCCTTGTGTACCTTTCTTTTAATGCCATGGGAAGCAGTCACGACCGCCGTGATGGAGCGCAGCAGCAGTATTTCATCTCCATGTAACTTAGTATTCTTTTGAAAATTTCATATGCTATGCATCTATCGCGGCAATGCAGAAATGGGCGTTTTACGCAACTCTAGTAAGCGCCGCGCGGGAAGCTTCTGCGTCTCAGCAGCTCTCGTCGACGGGCCAGGTGCGTGACGTCACGGAGGCAGTGAGGAGGCCTGAAGTGATCTAGGTGGTGTTGCTTGAGCTCCAGGCAGGTGCCGTGTTCTGCCTTATCACCAGCTTCTAGACTGTAGTCACGTGACCCTAACCGGAGGAACGATTGGCCTAAAACATGCATAGCGTCTACCCTGCTGTCAATACCGACTGAACTACAGCGCAATGAAGTCCAGCTTTTGAACTTCCAAAGCAGCTGTCCAGCTCGAAAATGACCCAAAACGATGCGAGTTTGAAGATACTATGTTTTACGCCGTATAACCCACATTATAATTTTAAACAAAAAAGAAGCGCGATTATTTTTTCAGCACGATGTCCACAAGTATATATATATATATATATATATTTATATATATATATATATATATATATATATATATATATATATATATATATATATGTATGTATATATATATTAACCAATAAATTTAAAATTATGTGTACGCTGTTAGGTTCGCGTTTTTAAATTTCAAATTTTTCTAGGAAATAGTTACACATAAAAGACACCACGGACAGCACATCTTCCGACTTTCAAAACACAATGAATCGGAGACGCTCGCAAACGGAAGGTTGCGATGCTGCGCGAACGGTTTTTGAAAGATGCTGCGTAGGGTACTCCGGGCGCGACGGCTTCGCCGCCGTTCGAAGGGAAAATATTCGCGACGACGAAGTAGCGTCTTGCATCTTCAGTAAGCTAACGGTTCGTGTTTCCCCGCTCAATTTAGCTGGAAAACATAAACAAAATTAGCTTCACTGCTAGATTTAGCGGGAAAATTGACGTCACGTGACAGAAGTACCAATTCAATTTCTCGCTAAATTTAGCGGGGCGGTTACACCGATGGCGACGCCGACAACGCTTAACTCGGAAACGGGCGCCCAAGAGCTGCGATCTAAACTTAATTATTTGATTAACTCGCTTTCCGATCTTATGCACTTCGTCATGTCACACGTCAAACATACAACCGAATTTCATTTTTCATACAATCTTCAATATGCGCGATTGATTAGTTGTTCCAACTATCTGGAATAACTTCCCTTTAAAGATGTTAACAATAGTTCACCAATTACATGAGACTTATGCAATATAGATCAATCAACTAGTGTCTTGGCGAGTACATATGACTTTTTGCTTGCACGACCGAAACGGGCCCATATATCATTAACAGGGGATATATGTTTACCCATATATGTCGCATATGGCAGTATTTGAGCTTTTACACAGCGATGTTTGCTCCCATATACGTATAGAGGTATATTGCCATATCTGACTCCTTATATTATATATGGCCATATATAAACATATATCAAGGCCATATCTGACATTTTCGTACAGGTTAGCACTTAACTCTGCCGGTGCGCGGGCAGAAAAATGCAAAAAATACCTAGCGAATACAAAGAAAAAAAAAACAATTACTAGACAATTGAAAGGTGAACTCCTAAAATCCGGAATCACTACCAACCAGATTGCAATACTGATGAGCTAGCGTGCGGAGAGAGTGTTTAATCTGTCACTGTCCAGGAGTGGCGGCCTCTTCCGTTGCATTGTCCGAAGGGGGTGGTACCGGTGGATTCCACGGTGGGCTAGTGGGCAGCTCGATGATGCCAGCCACACGCTCCCACACACAAACACACACTTCTTGCGAATGCTTCGCCAGCACAGACCTGTCCAGCCACCGTCGCTTTTCTCGGGCTCGATCCCCCTTTTCGCAGATCGAATAACACTGCTCCAATTCCAGAGCAGACCTCGTGTTCACACATGGTCGCATTTCGTGCGAGACGAAAAGAGCGTGGTTGAAAGCGCGATATATCAAACCAGGCGCAGGAGGGTCTTCGAACCGCTTGTCCCTTGGGGTCTTGTTTATATTGAAGGGCATAGGAATTTGGAAACTGTGATGTACGCCTTGGTCGGTCTCCGGGTAATTCAACGAGAGAAGTCTCTAATATATCCTGGCGCAGCCGGATTTGGTCACACAAGCAATCTACTAGAACCGTTCAAGGAACTGAGGGCTTCTTCTACTCAGAGTCCGCGCTGCGTGCCACGTACAAGGAATTCTCGTGATCTGATTTTTCTTATTTCCAGATGTGAAGCGACTGGATTCCAGGCACCCTCTAGGCGTCCTTTCACTCTAATTTTTTTTTGTTCTCGAAATGCCTCAAGCTCGCCATCCGTAGGCTTGGTGTTTTGCAAGCCCCCCTACCCCGTCACATGCATTCTTGCCGTGAGCTGTTGCCGAAAAGATCCACTTCGTCGTCTGGGGCTCAATGCACTGCAACTCATGAAGTTGGTACCTGTTCTTAAGATGGGCGGCCGCTCTATTGCTAACGTAAGTGAGGTGAGAGTAGATCGGTGCGTTGTCCTCGAGGTGTGCCTTAATTTTTGACAAGGCCAAGCATGCATTTGCCGAGTCATGAGTTAGATCGTCGCAAGTAGCGGCATAGCTCCGCGTCGACTTCCTTGACATTACAACGCACGTAAAGATGCTGATTTGTTTCTTCTGCCAATGGTACGCCCGGTACCTAATCCGCAAGCACCACGGTCCAATTCTCGGCAAATTTAAAGTGGAAAACATTAGCGCCCCTTTCACAAGACTGCTTCTCGTCATGTATTGCCTTTGCTTGCACGCGTCCTAGGTAGTTGTGAGGTATCCAATTTATCGCAGTCTTTTGAAGCTCCTTGATAAGCGCTGCGGCCATGAGCACCTTAATTAACTTCCCCAATTCTTATGTGGCGAAGACTACCTCCTCATCATGTCCAATATCGAATTTTTCCAATGTCGATTCTTCCGGTCTTGGGGACTGGTCGTACTTGCCGAGGAAGCAAGGGGAAGTAGGCTGCGGACATACAGAGAGAGCCTGCACATCTTCCGCAGAAAGTGAATCTCCTGTCGTGTTTTTCAGCCCCACGAGACATAGCTGGAACTTGGCACAGTAGGTACAAATACACACCTCCCGATGTAGCAAGCACTTGACCCAATGAGGTCGCAAAGATATACACTTTGTGAGGCCAATCGCAAAGCTGGGGTGGGTAAGTTTGTAGGTGCGCCGTATGCTTCGCGCAGGGCGTTTTCAAACCCATCTGGTCTCTCCCTTGATTTTCACGCGCACATCTTCCTTATCGGGCTTTGCCTTGAGCAATCCAGATCGCCCGTTTTGTAGTATGCAAGCACTCCATCCACATCATCTTCACCAACCTTGCATCTACACACCTCGCCTCCTCTGTTGTCCGTATTTGTTCTACCGTGGGGGGGGGGGGGGGGGGGGGCTGTTGTGCCACCGCAGGATGAATGACTCTGGTGTTTGTTTACCATCGCCACATGCCCTGCCAGTTATGTTTACACCGCGCAGGGGACGCCGCCGGTGTCGCGTATCGCTGCCTCGAGTCGGTGAAATACGATCGCCTTTGCGCGCGCGCGCGGATGTAACCTTCGGTGTCACTTTCTGCCCCGGCCTCACTTTCGGGGGGAGAGGGGGGGGGGGGGGGGCTGCCACTTATTTTGTCGGCATGTCTGCATCAAGAAACACTTGTTTTCCTCCGCCGTCTTTAATTATGCTCCGGCTTAGAGTCCAGCTACGCCATGCGTTACAATGCAATAATATACCGCCGGCTTAACCGTCCGTTCACGCCTAGTTATCAGTCGGGCCAAAGGCTTCCCTAACATCGCTCGGTCCTAGTGGTTCCTAGAATGACGAATCAAATTATATGTCAGACAAGTTGTCAGGCGTTCTTGAACACCGGCAGGGTGAAAGTTCAAACGGACCGTCTCACGACGCCGCCGTAGGGTGGGGGAAGCGATAGTTCTCCCCATTGTCTGGGTACCCCCGAACACTCTGTCGGGGAGGGTCCCGGTGGAACGTGATTTGTCGCTTTTTCAAGCGCCGCGCCGGCCATCGGCAGACGCAACAGGCGCGGCCGCGACTCTTCTCCAGGCGGGACACCCGAGACCGGAAGCCACGGACAACTACGCCGAAGCTAGAACCCCCTTTTGCCGACGTGGGTTTGTGTTGTGTGTGCGTGTTTGACTCCGGCAAGTTGAGCGTTCTGGGACGAGGAATGCGACCTCTGCGGCAACACGACGCCTGGGGATGCTGCGGCGCCTCGGGCTGGTGCGCCCTCGGTGCGGTGTGCAACGTGCAGCTGCGAACGGGATGACCAGGAGAGAGTGTGGTTGACGGACCTGCAGCGTGAGGGACGAATGGGGGGAGACAGCACCGAGGGAAAGGAGGACAGCGAGAATTCCGGAGGGTTGTTTTGAACCGGGGGAGACGAGAAGAAACGGACTTGGGAGCCGGACTCGTTTTTGCTTGTACCCATGATACCCAAGACTTCTGATTAAACCAACCTACTAAACAACACGTCGTCATGTCGCTAACAGAGATTAGGGTTGGGAGCTACCATCAGGCCATCTGTGATCGGAGCACCCGGAGGGAGGAACCTATCTCAAGTACTCATGTTAAAGTAGTAATCTGAAAAGGTAGCACGATGGACACCAACCAGCCAAGTATAACACCGTAATAAGTATCGGACGAGCGCTAAACTTCAGTATTTACTGGCAATATCAGCCACATCAGCGATGAAAACAAGTTCATGTGTTATTTCTAGAGTGCTTTACGGCGTCTGGGCATTACTATGACCACGTACGGATACTGTGGCATGCGTCGCTCGTGTACCACTAGTCGTTAAGACAGAAACGCCCCAGCGGTAATTGATGCGACCCTGACCTGGTTACACATTTATTTTCTTTTGCTTTGAAACAAAATAATGCAACATGTTTTTGCAGATTTGTAATTATCGGTCATAAAGGGCCAACCGGGCAAAAGTTAAAGAAAATCGAGAGTGATTGTTTGTTTAATTGCCGCACAAAAATTGCAATTTTGACGAAATTTCTGGGCACAATGCAGAAAAGAATTTCAGAAGTAGAACGCTAATTAATTTGTTAAAAGTTTAAAAAGAATTGAACACTCGAAACAAAAAGTTTCAGCTTTAGAATATAAAGTTAAAGCGACTTAAAAATTCGCTGAAAAATACCGCATTATGTAAGATTTGCTCAGTTTGTCATTTTATTTCGGTTGAAAAATATGCTCATATAAGTTAACTTTAACTAATTTTGGCAGTAAAGTATACGTGCATTAAGCATAAAAATTTTGACGGTGTAGAAAGCTGCATTGTTTATTCGTCCGGCCTTCAAAGTTGCGTCATCAAGCAGTTGGCAAAATCGTTGTTTCAACCTTCTCGCGAATGCGATTTTTCTCACGAATACAAAGAAGTATCTTGCATAAGTAAGGTTTGTCCCGTTGTGTGGACAGGTTTTTCTACCTCATATAAGATATTGATTGAAAAAAAAAAATAGGTATGACACCACCATGACCGTCCTTATCTAAACACACCCAGTTACATTATTGAAAGAAGGAAACGGTAATAATTAAATATATGTAAATAAATATTGGGAACTGCTTTTGCGGTTTTAGTTTTCTGACCTAAAAGTAATCTGAAATGACTAAATGTTCCTCTTTCAGCGAGGTTCTTTCTGACAAGCGCTCAGGAATTTGTGAAAAAAACAAGGCGAGTTCGTGAAGGTACTAGGTAGCCTCGGTTGTTAGCCATAATAATTAAAACCGGATACGCAAAGAGACCCAGAGCCAAGACGTACATATATATGAGCTTTCAAAACCATACCTTATAATTTCTACGTACCCTTTTACCACCCTATTTACACTCTCGAGACAAATGAAGTGTGTTTGGTCAGAGAGCAACCTGTTATTCATTGAAAGTTTGGTGCACAAACTGGGTAACCTGGGGTGTAAATATCCGGAAGACCTTCAACATTGTGTAATGTATATCCACTAATAATTCCAACTAGAGCTTGGTGTTCTGACGTCCCCAGGCGCTCTCATCACCTCTAGTTACTGACGAGGAAAGGGCACACCGTCAGGTAGTCTCTTTCGAACGTCAGACTTCCAGCACTCGCTCGTGGAGTTTCGCCGTCTTTTGGCGTTTCGCGGGTGCACGATCGAGGCTCACTAGATGCCGAAGTGTTCTTGAAGGTTCAAGGAAATTAAGTATATACCGCCTTTAATTCCCTGAAATTTCTTCCATCATTAGCTCAATTAGTCAGTGTTGGGTAAAGTACATCTAAAAAGTACTTCAAGTAAAGTACAAAGTAAATTAGACGTGATGTACTTCAAGCAAAGTAGAAAGTACAATGGGTGCAATGTACTTGAAGCAAAGTACTGTAAATACAATGTACTTTCAAAGTAAAGTACAAGTATTTCAACACAATCGTTGTGGAGATCTGGCTGCCTTTCCCCGCGCCGACCCTTCGGGCCCCAAATCCCGGCAGAAGCTTAACGCACCATGGCTCCGAGATGCGTCATGCCTCGGGGGAGCGGCCATGGCCTCGCGTACCTCAAAATCCGGGTGCGGCGCTCCCCTAGGCCAACGGACGTCACGCGACTGGCTTCCCAGAACAAAGGAGCCCGGAAAGCAGCCTCCCCGTAATGTGGAACCAAATCGCGACGTCGCAATCGTCAGTGTAGCGCGTTTCTTGTGTTCAGCTTTGCGACTGGAGTTTTAATCGTAAATAAGTTAGTGGTCACTCCTCCTTCATTATTTACCTCATTATTCCCGCATTAATCGTACACGCATAAAAGTCCTTCAATCAGCGCGCTTTTCGGCTCCTCGACCACGGACTGTGCGCGCACCGCACGCCTTCCGCCGCGCTGCTCGGTGGTCTTCCTGATAGGACTGCTGTCCGCAGCGCCACCGCTTCTGTCATCCGAAAATGTTGCTCTTCTCCGCCGGCGCTCTCAACACTTGTCAGTATCCAGCCTCCGTACCGGACGCTATTGAACGCGATACTCCCGAACAATAGAAGCAGCCGTGCGGTTCCCGAGTGGCCGCTGTGGGAGGAATGGCGGCTTTGCGATCACCATTAACTCGGTTCTCGAGTACGGAATGGTGCCGCATTTTCAGAGCAGGCTTTATGGCAGTTTCCCAACTGAGTGGTTCTTGTAACTTTGATTCCCACTAACAGCTGTCGCTGTAAGTGATTGATTAAACACTGAAGCGCGTGGTATTTAAGGTGTTTCTATCGCCAAACAACAGATACCGACCTGCTTTTGTCCGCCATTTTGCTTGACCACACGCACCCTTTAGGTCACTGTAGTCGCCAATAGACACGCCTCCACATAAACCTTTACTGTCCACCACCGTCCCCAAACCCCCTAGTTCACATATCCGCTATGCGGACGAAAGAAAAGGATGCATTACAACCTGAAACCAGTGAAATATATAGGAAAAGGCGAAACGAGGACGAGCGACCGTTGCTGTTCAAAATGTGTAAACCTTACAACGTCGTGCAAAAACGAAAATTTCCCGCACACCAGGGGTTCCACCCATTTAGGATGGCGATACCTGCATAGAGAAGGTGGATGGGTTGTTTAAAACTCGTCCTAAAATTAGAAGACAAAGTCGAAGTTCCGTCGTCTTTTTATTGCCTTCCAGGTATTTTATAATCAGTAAAATTAGACGAAGCAGCGAATGATGCGAGATGTAGGTTCTGAGAGTGCAAACTATAATCTCACCGTTAACGAGACAGACAAAACTGAAGCGAGTGGAATCCTCATCTTTGGTCTGATAAACGAGCAACAAACCGCCCCCGGCAATTCCGTTGTGTTCGACGAGCTCGCCGAACCGTCCCTCGATAGAGACCCCGTCTCGCCGCTACATCCAGGGACGGACGGCGATGGAAGGTTTACGAAGGTACGGGCGAAAACCCCGCCAGGACAAGGCTTGCCGAAAAAGACGGGGCAGTGTGGGTGCGCTCCACCGGGCGTGCCGGGTCGGGCGCAATCGCCGGAAGGCACAGGGGACACAATTTCTCACGGTTCACGTGCCTGATTGGGGACGGCCTCGCTGCCCGCACCCAATCAGAGCCCGATGCTGAGCCTCGAGTTGGCTACCCGTCTCTGCTTGCGACATGATCCAGACTTAGGTGCTAAGTGCGCCTAATTATTTCGCTGCCCGGACACGAGACGGATTTAGGGTCTCCCCAAGTGCGACCTCCGCGGTCGCGGCGCCGCTATGTGGGGCCGAGACTGGGACACTCCACCGATGAGAAGCAGAGACAGTTCCCGGGGGAACGAGAGAGACCTCTTGCGATTTATGGGACCCGTCGGCCGCTCATAATTGTTGTGCGGAGCACAATAAAAATAACAACAAAAAAAACAAGAGCTGAATTTGAGTTTTTTTTTTTATGATGTGCTAGAAAAGAGTCATCGCGGCGGAGGGGCTTTTGTGCTTCGTTCGGAGTACACTCTAGAGTCTTGAGTAAGAGGATTTTCTGCTTGCGATGACGGGCATCGCACTCTTAGAAGGAAGTTCGTAGTACTTACTAACTGAAATATATTCACTGCTCGTCACAAATTCACTATGTTCTTAGTAACTGCAGTTAGTAACGGTCTAGTTAGTAACGTTACTAGCTTCAGAAGCTAGTAACGGTTACTAATCTAATTGATAGAATCTAGTATCTTTCACTACCGATGGCTAGTAAATGGCACTAACACTCACAAGATTTAGTAACCGCCACTACCTCTAAGCAGTAACTGCTTTTACCTTCAGAAAGGGAGGAACTTTCGTCCTGGCATTAAGGTGAGACGTTTTCTCCTCTGTCAATGTACACAGTAATAACGAAGGGGTTATTAACAATGCGCGGTACCAAAAGTCGCTCTCAATCTCTCGAACCCAGGTGGCGCTAGTGAACGTCAAATTCAAAATTGGCACAAATAAAAAGTATTATCGCTGGGATAGATTATCGCTGGGATAGAACACTGACAATGAATTAGAAACAAGTGACACAAACACACAACACACACGCGACCACTCGCTAACCTAATCGCTGCCCCCGATGGCCCTATACGTTTTCTATCCTGATAATTTGAAAGAAGTCGGTTGGTAAATGACTACCTCGTCTGCGAACGATGTTACAAATATGGTGGTGCCCAGGCAGCACGCGATATTAGACATATATTGGGTCAGCGTTGGTTTACTTGGGCGGACATTGGTCCACGTTTCCCCTTTTAGCCCGATATTGGTAAATGTTGGAGACAGCTTGGCTAGACTGGGCCACTCTTGCCAATTATTAGCCTCCAGTGTGCCAGCATTAGTTTTTCAATTATCAATGTAGGCTACACTGGGCCACTATTACAATTATTACCCGCTGGTGAGCTAACATTAGTTTGTCATTGGTGGATGTAGGCTACATTAGGCCATATTGACCAATTTTACCCGCTGGTGTGCCAACATTGGTTTGTTATTATTAAATGTAGGCTTCACTGGGCCAATATTACCTAATATTGCCCGCTAGCATACCAACATTGGCTTGTTATTCTCAAATGTAGGATACACTGGGTCACTATAACCAATTATAACCTACCGGTCTGCCAACCTTGGTTTGTCATTGGTAAATGTAGGCTACTCTGGGCAGCTATTACCAATACTACCCACTGGACTGCCAATATTGGCCCGTCAATGTTAATTAAATGATGGCTACACTGGGCCAATATTACCAGTTTTTCCCACTGATATGCCAACATAGTCTCGTTTTTGGTAAACCTAGGGAACACTGGGCCACTATTACCATTTATAACCCACCCGTGTGCCAACATAGGTGTGTCATTGGTAAATGTAGGCTACCCTTCGCCACTACTACTAATATTACCCGCTGCCGTACCAACATTGGCTTGTTACTGTTGGATATAGACAACACTGGGCCACCATAACCAACATTACTTACCGGCGTGCCGACATTGGCTTGATATTGTTAAATGTAGGGTACACTGGGCTCGTACTATATGTTTAAAGACGATGGGAGATTCACAATTTTTAGATATGTTGATGATTTTTCTCTACTCGGGGGCACAGCAGGGCCCTCGGGAAGTTATATCTGGAGGTGCTTGATGCGTTCCGTGCGTGCTGCCATGGCTTGACGTTTACGCATGAGGGTCAAAAAGAACGGGCACTCCAGTTCTCTGATACTAGGTTGAGTTTTTTAGATGGAGCGTGTTTGCTGGGTGTGATCACCTAGATTTCAGAAGAGGACCATTCTCTTTTGATTCCGCCCACTCTAAAGTGGTAAAAAGAGGCATCGCTAGCTCATGGTTAGAGTCGGCCCTCAAAAAATCTTGCCGCCACAGCGTGCAAGATATATCTGTGCGAGACAGGTGGAGCACCTGCAAAGGGTGGGTTTCCCAACGAGCTCGTTGGTTCAAGTTACGGAAAGTCTAATGAAATATTCGACAGAGACACTTAAGACTGCTTACGTGTAGGAATGCGAAATACTTCCTACACGTAAGCATTCCTACACGGTGACATCACGCTCCCCCACTGCGCATGCGCGGTGAACCCCGCCGGCTTAACGCGGCTTTCGTGACGAAGCATCCGCGTTGCTGTGCTTTATTTCTGAGGCGCGTGTCTGATGACGCATTGGTGCGACCATCTTTCGGGCACAACGCTGCCACTTTTTCGTGTAAAGGGACAAGTAAGCTTTCGCCTTAAAATGTTCAGAGGGAGGCACAAACCATCTGGCGGGAAAGGGACTCTAAAGCCAGTAGTCATACCATACATGCACGCAGTTTTCCACAATCTAAAGAAGGTGGCACAGAGATATAATGTCCCGATAGTGTTTTCGGCGCCCAACAAGATGAGGCGACTGTGCCAAAGAGTCAATAACTCGCAGCCGAACCTAGATCCGTGGGTTACAAAACTGATGAAAATAATCCCTGGAGAAGGGGAACAAAACATCAGAACTGGCATGAGTACGTAATTCCATTTACGTGCGGAGCGTCCTACGTGGGGCAGACTGGAAGGTGCGTGAATTATCGCATCCGTGAACATGCGACGGCGATTAAAACTACAACGTCAGGGAATTTGGCAGTTCACTTCAACAGGTGCTCTTGTTCTTCGTCATTCAGCAGTACCAGGATTTTCGCGAAATATGAAGAGAAAGCTACCGCTAAATACACGAGGCATTCGAGATTAGAATTTGGGGAGATAAGAGTATTAGTGACACGTCTTGAGCCTCTATCTACGGATGAGTATGAATTTCGGTAAGGGGTTGTAGGGGAGGGACAGGTGTCTCTGCATATTGTCTTGATGGGTGTATATATATATTTCTCTATTTTCTAGTAAAAGTTTAGTTGAAAGTGCGCCTTGTGTTGTCGTCACTTATCCTTTGTGTTTCCGGGGCTTTACCATTCGCAAAGCACCAACTGGCCCAAATAGCCACTTTAATGCTGTTTACGGAACATAGAAACACGTTTCAGTGTTTGCGGAAGAAAGAGAGGAAGGAAGAGGGGGGGGGGGGGGGCGGGGGAGGTTAGATTAACGCATGTCAGTGGTTCGTCCGGATATAACGCCAGGCCAGCTAGGAACAACAAATCTTGGCTCACAAGCTTTGTTTTTTTTTTTGTTTCTTTTTTTGGTTACTTCAGACGTAACCTTAATTTTTTTTTTTTTTTTTTTGGGGGGGGGGGGTTACGTTGGACGTAACTTTTATTTCTTTATTTCGGGTTACGTCGGACGTAACGCTAGACACTGCGCTTCAAAATAAATATTTGGGGATAAAATTAAAAAAAAAAACATGCGCTAAGTGGTGCCACTAACCATCCATACAAGCACAGGCTGTTGCATTTGTTTATCTATCCATTAGCAAGTCAACACACGCTATATATTCATCCAGCGTTGTTTGTTTTTCCATCGTTCTTACCGTTCACTGATCTCTGTTATAGTAGGCTGGATCGCGGATCGGTAGCCCGTCGGTGGCACCACCGGCGGCCATTCCTTGACACCAGGCAATATACACCCGAGTCTATGGGAGAAACATGCAAAAGTAGAAATATTGAAGCTTGCACGCGGTTTTCGATGGCGAGTATTTTATGATTTGCTGCAATTATTATAACGGGTGTTTGGAGAATGAATCGGTATTTGTCAAGCGTTCGAACGCCCATAAAAAAAATGAAACGTGCCAGAGCACCCAAGGCTGGTCTCTTCGTCTGGAGTACGTACGATTTCGCTGATTTCTTCCGTCTTTTTTCCTTTACGAGGAGGCAACAGTTGGTGGCACAGATCTCTTGTTTTTCTTTTTTTTTCTTTTTTTTTGGGGGGGGGGGGGGGGAGGCTTCGGCTGAAATAACTTGGCGCGCTCGGAAAGATGGTGGGAACAGCATCGTCCCTCAGAAAATGTCTGTCGCGTTGGATCTGGACGAGCCCACCGTTTACGATGAGCTTAAACGTCTTCTCGATGTATTGCTCTTCATAGTGTTTAGCATACACCACACACGTACTGTCGAGGGTTCTGTCCGCACGCTTGATGTTCCGGGGTCATGCCTCCAAGCGCTCGGCGTCTTTCGGGGCACGGAACAGCGGCACTTTCACTTTGCAAGACTGGTAACCGCTGTTAGAGTTTGGCACAAAGCAAGATTTGGCCTTTTTAGACGGCATTGCACGCCAATCTACAGCTTAAAAGAAAAAAACCGGCTACGTTCTTCGTGTTCGTCGAAGCTCAGCAGCACAGGAAAGCGACCGGCGGCACGGTGTTGCCAGCGGCGGTAGCAGGACTCCTGGATCGAGGGCCTCAGGGCCCGTCATCCGCTTGCGTCGCCTCCATGCCCATAGAAAAAATAATAATAATTTTATTGGTGATGAGGAGAAGATTAAGGAAGTTCAATTTGCGGGACTGGACAAAGCCTGCATGGGCTTATGGGCCCAGACCCAGTATGCTAAGTTGTCTATTAAAATGTTTAGATTATCATTTGCTTGCAATATATTATTGCTTGCACATACGTATCTACACACACATATACACGCACAAATGTCATTCTTGTTGCACCGTTAAACCATAGCGAAGCAGTGCCAAGTCGTCGCCTCGGGAGTGATTGCAGTTTGAAGACAGGCCGGAAGACGCCCACACAGACACACGCACACGCACACACGCACAGGCACAAGTGGGCTGAAGTAGACCGGAAGAAATGTCGTAGAGTATATAACTCTTCTTGAGCAAAAGCAATCACATTCCGTAAATCAACGTGTAAAAAAAAAATATTGATTACACTGAGAAGTATACTAAATTATGCAATGTTGAAATTAGTTAACATTTTCTTCAAATTTATTCTCGTTGTAGCCTTGCGAATTACCTCTGAAAGCTGATTGAAAATGAGAGGAACGTAATATGAGCGAATTCTCTTACCGTAACGCGTGACGCATCGCGGGGCTTCAAAACGAGCTACGTGGCAAAAATTCCTTTGAGAAATGAAGGGATGCTTAAAGTCATCGCTCCAGAAGTGGCGAAGCACAACGCTTTGTAGAAATAAAGAATAAAAAGTTGGTAGTTGCAAAGTTTCAAAGAGTTCTATGTCGGATGTGAAATTCATTTGGTATCCACACTCTCAGAAGAAAAGGGTGTATGTTGGTGTATCGCGCACCCTTACACCCCTCTTCGACCGGAGACACCCGGCGAGCGTACTCGCACTCCCATCACGCGAATCCTCCTCTCCCAAAGGAATCGGGGGGCGAGGTGAGGGTGTTGCCAGGTGCACCATTACACCATCACGCACAGCAACAGGCTAGCAAGCCCGAGCCGTATGGATTGAATCCAGATGGATTTTTTGAAGGCTCCTTTTACTTCTCACATAATCAGGAGAAAGTTGCCAACATATATTTTGTTGTATATTTATTCCACCACAATATTATGCCGTCAAAACAGAGGCCAGATATACAAAGCTTTCTTACGACGAAAAACGTTCGTACGAAAAAAAATTATGAAATCCGTATTCACGACGCGAAATGATCGCGAAGTTTTACGTAACTTACGAAAGTATTCCAAAACAGCTCCCGAGCTGTCTTCGGCACTTTTTGCAGACGAGATGCCCTGGTCGCTCGCATTTTGCCGCGACAAGCGACGGAAATTTTCTAAAGTCTTCGACTTCGGGCGCTTTCCGACTTGAAGTATTGAACGGAAATAAAAAAAATTCAACTACACACCGATGATTCCCGGAAGCAGTCACAGAAACACCTACGACCGTATCGACGGTGCGGACAAGGAGCCGAGCTCGTTCACGGGAAAGGCCTAGGCGCTCCATGTCTGCAGACCGTACGCCTTATCGCCCTGCTGGATGGAAGGGCGGAAGGGGCCTTTCCCGTGACCTTTTTTGTGTGAATAGCCTGAACAATGACCTCGAATGTAGGGTTTGTAGTCTAATTTGGTCCCTCGTCAATCTCGGGACGATGGGCTGCGGTGACCAACGTTCACGGTAACCGACGTTCTCGTCGATTCCATATTTTTGTTTATTTTTGTTTGACGTAGAACTTAAATAAATGCCGTATGGATTACCCTCGCGACACGGGGTACGTAACATTTATTTCTTAAATGAGCGCGTCTTTTGTATTGAGACGTGGCGATGGGAGGATCCGTCAACACGGATCGAGTTAGAACAGACTATACGACTAAAGCACTGCTGGTTCAACGCCTTGGCCGAATGTCACGTCAACGTAGAGTTGCAACTGTCTAGTCTTCTCGTGGTTGACAAAATCGGCTACAGACGGGATCCAATCGCACATATCCAGTTAAGCGGTCGAGAAGGCGCAAGCGACAAAAGAAACTTCGGAATTTACTGTGTCTCTTCCTGGCACCAAAGGTTCGTTTTCGGAGAGCGGCAGCTTCCTGCCAGATTCCCGAGAGCACAAACAACCATGGGTGTACTAACCGGGGGGGAGGGGGGGGGGCAAGGGGGGCGCTTGCCCCCCATTTCTCAGAGTGGGAGTAAGGCATGTGGTTTGCCTCCCCCCCACCCCGCCCTGAAACAGCCGCCACTGGGCAGGGCAAATACTGGCCGGTGGGGCCCAAGGGATACCAAGGTAGGGTGGCCATATTCTTCAAGGTAGAAAACAGGACGTCCCAGCGGGGGGGGGGGGGGGGGGGGGCGGTATTAAAGATTGAGATTGTGAGATGAAATGTAATTAAATAACTGCTGTTCTTTCAAAACGTTACCATATTGCACTAAACCCTAGGGTCTAGAAAACGGTCACACTCACAGTTCAGTTGCATGCACTCATTTGGAAAGTCCTGCTTTGGGTCCTTTGTTGGTGTGGGCGTATTTTGCCGAAGACTGAAGTTTTCTAAGCCCGACTATATCCTGCAAGACTTGGTTGTAAAAGTCTGCGCACTTATATAGAAAGTTCAACCGCACAAGTAGTATTGCTCGCAATGTTGAGACAAAAAGGCGAGACTTCTCGCATGTCCACATGGAGTTCGTAATTGAAAAGTCGCGCTCCACTGCAGCCGTGGTTCCAGAGAAGCACAGAATCAATTCCACGACCCGGGAAATCTCGGCGCAGCTTACATTCTTTGTTTGCATCTCTTTAAATACTGGCGCCCATCATTTAGAGACTGCAATACGTAAAGAGTTCCGATCTTCTATAGTCGGTTACAAGTTAAGAAGGTAGGAGAAGCTCCTCCCACAAGCGTGGTGCGCCGGTTTTAAATCCCTCCGCAATCGAAAGAAGAGTTCACTGGAAACGCTCCTTGTTCCGCTTCAATGGATAGATAATGGCCACAGAGTGGTGCCAACTTGTCTCCGACCCCCACTTTTTAAGAAAGCGACCTTTGTATTAATCGGAGAAGGAACCGAGCCCCTGAAAGCAGCCTTTGTATCAATCGGAGGGGGAAGCTAATCCCCGAAAGTCGTCTTTGTTTCCATCGGAAGGAGGAAGACTTAATCTCCCTCTCGTGGCTTCCGCAATGCTAAGTCAAAGTCGAGAGATAAAGCGAATATGTACAGAAAAGCACGATCCTCCTCGCGCGTTGTCCGCAACGTCACGGAAACGATGGGATGCGTGGATGCGGAGGTGGCGGAGGGATATATGATTCCCTTTGAGGGGCATTTGCCGCTACCTTCTTGACTTGTAACCTACTATAGTAACTTTTCAATGCTTTTCTTGGCAAGGGTCCATGGTAAAATAATGCCTCTTCAAAGTCTTGTTTTCTTGCATGCTCAATAAATGGAAGCAGTTCTTCGAGGCTGCTTTGAATTTCCTTCCATTCTGGTATTTTTCGCAGGAGAGCCCATTTCAGGTTTGCTGTAGCTTTATAGATATATTTCCATTTGTCGAGGTGTTCTATGCAGGTTCCATAAATGTAACGCACCACTTTCATGAAATCATTTTTTTTATGCTACCAGCTTCAGCAAGCTTTTGGAGAGGACGTTTAACATCCGTTGTTACAAACAGCTATTGTTTTCTGGCCACAAGCACATCTCTTAGAGTGGCTATGTGCGAGGCTGCTTCTGCTGCAGAGATGTTAGTTTTTTAAAGTAAGGTTCCTTTTTTTTTTTGGACCATGTTTGTCGGGATCTTTGCAAATAGCTGTGTGCGCGGGTTTTCGAAACTTGCTTTTAACACTGCCGGGCACTTTTCCTGTGAAAGAAAATAGGAGCGCAGTTCTTCAAATCTCTCTAGAGTTCGCTCGAGTGCTGGACCAAGTGACAGGAAACGCGTGTTTCCATGCTTCAAAAATTTGGCATACTTTATGCCAGCAAACGCACAAAATTCCTTGAGGTAAACCCCTACGGTGAAGCTCTCTACGTCGAAGGGCAAGCAATCCACCCTGAGTGCAGGCAGTTGTGCACGATGTGGGCACCACAGCCCACGCCAATAACGTTCCTCCCCAGAGCTGTCTGCAGCTTTCGCCACAAATTGTTCTGGCCCAATCGCCCGGCGCCACCGAAGTTTGTGTCCGTGTTGTCTGCGCGCAAAAACCCACAGCCTTGGTCTGCAGGGAATACTTCTCAATGACCGTATTGAGATACAAAGTTTGAAGGTTGGGTGTTTTGCCACTGAGGGAAGAGAACTCCAGCCCTCTGGTTTGTAAAGGGGTATTCACAAGAGGGAGAAATCCCGGGGATTTCTCCCCGGCACGCGCATCCCACGACGAAAACGTCAGGCTTTGCGATGTGCAAAAGCCTCGCGCTTTCATCTCGTGAGGCGCGCGTGCCGGGGAGAAATCCCCGGGATTTCTCCCTCGTGTGAATACCCCTTAACCCGCTTGTTGGATCAAAGTACCTCACCTGCTCAGGAAACATTTTTCGCTCTTTCCTGCTCGACGCATCCACACTCAGCGTGACGTAGGAACAGTCGTTGAGACTTGCTGTCACTTCTTTCAACGACAAGGGCGCCAAGACATTGCAGATTATAGCTTTGCACTTTGTACGCGCACTAGCGTACTTAGGCTGGAAGAGTTTTTTTTTAATCAGTTGCGACGTACAGTCATTAGACCGAAATGTCTGTTCGTGTATGATGGTGTGGTAGGTGAACAATGCCTCGGCAGCGGCCACTTTGTCATCATCAAAGTTTTGAAGGAAAAACAAAGAAACGCTGGCGCTTACGGACCTGGTCTTCTCCGCGTTCTTGTGCTTCTGAGTTCTGATGTGCTGGCTGATGCCACTACGGCCTCCGTGCGCAAGAGAAAAACACGTTCCACAGATTCGACAAAGAACTGTGCTGTTATACTCTGTTGAACTTAGAAACGTATAATCATTGCGAAGATCTTCGTTGAACACACACGTGCGTTTCTTCGCTATTTTTTAAAGAAAGTGTAGTGGTGTCAACCAAGATTTTACATGTGTGCTATATCCAGTAACTCGAAACATATTTCTACACACGCGTCTTCGCGAGAGAAAAAGTGTTCGTTGGCAGGAACAGTTCCAAATTTTACTCTCTGGGTAAATATTTTAAAGTACCTACGGTTATGTTTGTAAAATATACTCGTAACGAGTAGGCATAGTTTTGGTTTGCTTCAACTCGCTTGGTGCCAATTTCGAAACTGCACACCTGCGAAAACGGGACATGATGCTGTATTAGGACAAAAAGACGCGACGGGAGAAGCCGACCTCAAAAACGGGACTGTCCCGGCCAAAACGGGACTTCTGGTCACCCTCAAGGGCACCACTCCCGGCACTGCGGGGTGGGGGGGATCTGGTTTGCCTTTCCACTCAAAAACAAGTTGGTATGCGAACAACGCACGAACAACGGCGCGGCAAGTATATTTCCATGTTTGCGCCTTGCCAGCGAGCTGCGGGCCGTATCCTATTCGCGTCTCCAGCTCGACGCTCGCCCTCCCGCGGCGGAAACGGGAAGCGCTCTAGTGAGGGTCCCCCAATTCTCCTGCTCAGCGGGCACGGCGAAACTGCTCGCGATCATGGCTCGCGAAATGTCATTTCCGAATGCAAACAACACTCTTCACTGTCCCAACGTAGGGCTGCAGCCGGTATGGATTGTACCTTACTGGAGAGTTTTAGTATTGCGCATAGAAGCAAACAAAAGCGCTGTGCGTTTGTGTTAGAGTTGCGTGCCCTACGTTGTGCGTGCGCCTCATAGCCATGCGCCATCCAAGCCCGCTATTTTGGGCTCCGCGCACTCGCAGAGTGGAACACGCAAAGCTAACGCAAACACACAGCGCTTGCGTTCGCTCGTACACGCAATACTAAAACTCACTACTTTTTCACCGGCGTCCAACGCCAACGAAACGTGCTGCATGCAGTGAGCTGACGTGCAAGCAGGTAGGCGTTCCTTCGAACTGGAAAGGCTGAGATTGGCAGAACGACGGAGCGTAAAAATGGAAGCAACTATATGCTATAAAAATATTAATAATAACAAAAATTATTAATTTTTTTTACTTTTGGGGATTTGGTCTGGAAGGATATTGGCGGCGACTTCGCACGTTTTGCCGATTGTCAAAAGTCGCGACTTTGATAGCAAATTATACTTTACACACAATTAATGTAATTTTACGTGGATTTCTCACATTAGCTAGAATGTTCTCATTGATATAAACTATTCTTATTTTATTACTTGGTAATTAAAAATGCTGCAATTGGCACCAGTGATTATAATTAGCACACTTTTGATTGTCATATTTGTTCGCGCGTTTGAAATTGGATCATAAGCAAGGAAATATATAAGAGCTTGAAAAATTAGGTATTAAAATATCTGAATTTTAATATTATTATTATTAACACAAATCGCGGTAATGTATGCCGCCAATTGACGCCAAGATCACGAAAATAGGCCATTTAACCATAATAGTTTTTCCAGAAAGGTTAATTTTGTTTTCTTTTCTCATATGGGGGAAAAACTCTGACATCGTTATCAAGATAGACAATCAGTCAAACACTGGATGTAATATAAAGTCCTATGCGTCACGCGTTGCGATAAAAAGCGCACACACACTTCAGCTGTCTTACTCGGATTCCGTCTTTGGGTTGTTGCAGTGAGAACAGGGTTTATTAATTTATACGTTTTGTTGACATATTGTAAAAATTGAAATTCTTCTCTTATTCTTGTGCTGGGAATAATGGTAAACAAATTAATCATATAAATACCCCAAAACCCAAAAAAGACCCGCAGTTCATTATTTCCCATGACAATTGTCTGACCAAGAAAAGGCAGCGAGAACGCACAAATATCAGCACTGATTTG
The DNA here is from genome assembly GCA_013358835.2 of Ixodes persulcatus. NCBI lineage: Eukaryota > Metazoa > Arthropoda > Arachnida > Ixodida > Ixodidae > Ixodes > Ixodes persulcatus. Next base: position 27,235 of record JABSTQ010009841.1, read on the forward strand.
TTCAACAACTACAAATATCAACCTGGATCAAATATGTATGTCACAAAATAAAGTTTCCGCGAACAACTTCTCTAACGAAATAATTACGATGTCAAACACATCTTCAGTTATGAAAGAATCCGAAATTAAAACCTATATCAAGAAATTAAATCCAAAATAGAGGTTAGTTTCGGTTTCGCTCCAGAATTAAAACGCGCATCCTTGCGTAAATAATACGCTAAACACCGTTCTTGTTTTCAGGGTATAAAAGGTGACCTGCGCGCAAAACACCCTAGCTTCCTCGTATTACCAGAAATAATTTGTGTCGCTCAGTGAAGCCAGCAAAGTAGACAGGCTCAGCAGCGGCACGCATCTCCGACCCTCACTAAAAGCGCCATTTTGGAAAACGAGTGGCTGCCACCTACACAGTAAAAGTTTGTACACCCTTAAGAGTGTAAATCAATTTGTCCCAGGGCTAACACCCTTAGGGTGTTCAGGCAAGCACCCTTCATAGTGGGTGCTAGACCAGCACCCTTCGCAAAGGGTGCTTGGCAGGGAATGGGCGCCCGCTGTGGTGGCCCAGTGGATGCTGGCCCACCCCAGCCAATCCAGCGCCGGGAGAGTATCACGCCACGTTTTGGTTGTTCAAGGTCACATGATGCTCTCTCGACGCTGGATTGGCTGGGATGGCTGGTAGATTCCGCCGCGCTCGGACGTAAGGTGAAATGAAGTACAAGCCACAGTGAAAATTTTATAGGAATGTGTCCAATACACATATCAGAACTTGTAAATTGTACAAAAATCATAAATGGTATTGCATATTCTTATATTATTGTTATATGATTTACATCTTATGTTTACTGAACACATTTACACTTGGAAAGGAAAAAAGTGTAAGGGGGATTGCAGCTTCACCACATACGAGGCACATGATAAAGAAATAATGAGTCACACTGAACACAACTCACTTCATGAAGAAGTATTACAAAAGAGCTCCGTGCAAGCTACATCATAACCCCGAGGACAACTGGGTAGTGCTACGGCGCCCCCCCCCTTTCTCGAACACTAAGTGAGCTAGCAGTGGCCCCAAACATCGTACTGCACGGCTGAACCATTGTAAGCATCACGGGCTGCCACAAACGAAGCATGTGGAGCTTTCCTGGTTGGATAACACGTGACATGTCTTGTTTGTCTCAGAGGATTGCAGGAAACATGCTTCGCTTATCACTTGTCCCCTTATGCGCATCGGTTTACTAATTGGAAGCATGGTCGAGGGGATGGTCTAGCCTTGACTGAACCACAGCAGTATTTCAGTAAGTGAAGCTCATTATATCAATTAGAATGTGTTAAATTGAACATTTATTGAACCGTAAGAGACAAATAAAAATACAACGCATGCCATTCCATGACATAAAGAATGCTATCTGTAAACATTTAATGAAAAATATCACAGAATGAACTCGCACTCTACGTCAAAAAAGCAAATGTTTCAGTAGAAGATGCTGTCCTCTTGCTCATGTACAAGGAAAATTATAAAGTTCTGGAAGACGACTATGGATGAGGAACTTGTACAGCTAAATTTTAAGCAACTCACCTACAGGAGGTCAGCATAAGTTATCACAGAAAGGGCCCAACGTTTAAAGATAGAGAAAGAAACATACCTCCATAAACCCTTCTATCATTCGTTCTGTAAGGAAAATAAAATTAACCTGATAATACTGGCGAGAAAAGTGCATTATACACTTTTAAAGCGGCTCACCAAAACATCTCTTGAACCACATACGTGTCTGCAAACTTTGTTCAAAAATTTAATTACGACTATCCTTCAAGGTTTGTCACTCAAGCCAAAAAAAAGCCTCTCCAGAGCAACCAGCGTGCTGAAGGCCTTGCGTTCGTACTGGATGCTGAACAGCCAATATGCTGCCAACCATATGCACAGCCCCTCTCAGCATTAAAAACGTAGAACAAGCGCTCACGATCCACAACAAGGTGAAGAAAGTCTGCACCGTCCAGCTCTTGCTTGTTGTAGAGGACACATGGTTCCGGTGGGGTGTTCTCGTCCTGCGTTAGGTAAAAGAAAAAAAGCACAACGTATTTTAATGTATAAGGCCAAAACATGTTTGCTCTTGTAAACTGCTATTATTCGCTGCAGTTAAGGCCATGAGCATCAGCCTCCACACAGGCATGGAGTGCTTATGTGTGAACAAGTAACCGGCGTCTTCAGCAATGTAAAACGAAATAGGAAATACAATCGGGGCAACATCTCGACATGAGAGTATTGCGATATAATCTTAGGGACACTTTTGAGTATCCATTTCTGTACCAAGATGCATTTGCGAAATCTATTTGTATTTCAGTAGTGAAATACTTTTGTGATGTATATTATGATACGCTGCTAGACTTATGTATCTTGCTACATTTATTGCTGGAAATGAGCTGACAGGTCTGGAGATAAAAAAAAAAATAGAAGCCACGCCACAAATCCAACGCATCACTGGTTCGTTTTCGCAATGGGTGATTTTTTTTGCTTTGCTATCAGATTTCGCTTTCTGCAGACTTCGTTCTGCAGACAGCGGCCTTCCTGTGAACATTTGAGGTTATTGTTTGGATAAGAGGACACCAACAAATGCACAGATGAGAAACAATATGCCCAAAAGGGTGAGAAGAGAAACAGCAGGGACGTTTGGGCAGACACGCTTTGTCAGGCGGTGTCATCATTCTTTGGGTGCGATAATGGGTTCTTATCGGTATCAGCGAACATAGCCAAGGGAAGGCAAGTTTCAAAAAGAAAAAGGGACAACAACCAACAGAAAGTGGGGAGCTCAGGTGCTACAATATATGTAGGCCACGGACACACATTTCTCACCTCGCCACCCTGCATTTATGAACCGTATAGGGCTGCCGACTGACCATAATGGTACATGCTGATATTTCTCCCTTGGCCAATGTTAATTTTGCTTCCTCCTCTACACTGAACAAATAAACATGAGGGTTACAGAAAACAGCAAACATAATAATGTCTCGTATGTAGCCGTAAAAATTAATTTTCAAGAGCTACATTTTATGTACAGACACCGGCCATATGAGCTCCCCCGTCCGAACACCAACCGGTGCAGCGAAAATCCAGCATGCAGCGCGTCGAACGTGGCAAGGTTGACGGCTGTGGTTTTCAACAGTGGAGGGGGTAATTGCACAGAAACAGGTGCTCGTGATAATATATTTCTACAGCTATCTATGAGACATTGTTGTGTTTGCACCTTGCTGCACCCCTCGAATTCGTGACAGACAAAGGTGTTCTGAAAAAATATACAATGAGCTGTAATACTGTTGAAACTTGGGCTAGCTGGTGAAGCATGTTTACAAGTAAAACAGCGCGAACAAGGACACAGGACAGAGAAGATGTACAAAGACTGAGCGCTTACTGCCAACTGTTTATTTTTAATGAAACGCCCAACGGCGCGGTCAAACCAAACAAAAATTACATCACGACACATGACCGTCACAAGTTAAAACCGCTCAAGAATGCCAACTCAGAATAATAAAGATCTATCGAAGGCAGGCTGACACAGTTGTCTTTGAACTTGGAATCGTAAAAGGCCTCAGTTATCTCCCTAGTTTGTTGGTGACTGTGTCTTCCCCAGGACCGTGGTAGTATCTTCCGAAACCGGAGAACAACCACATCTGTCGCAGTGAACCGCCATATTCCCTGACGGAGATGCCCTAATCGAACACGCGTGTTCACGTAATCTATCATTAATGCAGCGACCGGTCTGGCCGATGCTAAACATTTTTACAAGTCAGGGAATTACTGTAGAACCCCCCCCCCCCCAAGCAAGGGAAAAACTTAATTTTATGCTTCTTATCACATGCGGCCCTGACAACCGATCCCCTCTCCACCCTCACACATAAACGTCCCAGCTTGGACGGTGCTGAGAAAACGACAGGACCATCGTCGCGTTGCGCTAATTTCTTGAACCTATGCGCCACCTTATAGATTTCTCCGTAGACTTCCTACCATAACTATTTTCGGATTTCTCACCCTCCTCAAGAGGCACTCGGCCACACCTACCAGGAGATTGCCAGGATAGCCGCCCTCCAAACGTTTGTTGGCCTGGCTACGAAAACTCGTCATTTGGCGAGGACATGACCTGACGAGCGACCCCCAAAGACTACTGGATACGATTCCCCTTTTAACTATTTTTGAATGACTCGAGTCGAACGGAAGCACACCTTTCTTCGACCTAGGACAGTAGCACCAACACACATGGGAGTCCGAGAAAGTTAGCTTAATGTCTAAAAACTGTAGAACACCCCCAACAGGGTCTTCTTTAACTGACGTATTCTGTCCAGGTGTAATAGAGGCATAGCCGGAGATTTGGGGAGTGACGTAATCCGTGTATTTAGGTACTTAGATGACTTTTTGGTGTTCTTCCGAACTGGTTCTTGCCGGAAGAAAGAGGGTGTGGTTGCGAGCATGTTAGACGTGTTCAAGGGTGTTGAACTTCACCAGGGAAGACCCTGTTGGGGGTGTACTACAGTTTTTAGACATTAAGCTAACTTTCTCGGACTCCCACGTGTGTTGGTGCTACTGTCCTAGGTTGAAGAAAGGTGAGCTTGCGTTCGACTCGAGTCATTCAAAAATAGTTAAAAGGGGGTCGCTCATCAGGTCATGTCCTCACCAAATGACGACAAGTTTTCGTAGCCAGGCCAACAAACTTTTGGAGGGCGGCTATCCTGGCAATCTCCAGGTAGGTGTGGCCAAGTGCCTCTTCAGGAGGGTGAGAAATCCGGATGTAGTTATGGGTAGGAGGTCTACGGAGAAATCCATAAGGTGGCGCATAGGTTAAAGAAAGTAGCGCAACGCGACGATAGGTCCTGTCGTTTTCTCAGCACCGTCCAAGCTGGGTACGTTTATGTGTGAGGGTGGAGAGGGGGTTGGTTGTCAGGGCCGCATGTGATAAGAAGCATAAAAACAAGTTTGTCCCTTGCTTGGGGGGGAGGGGGGGGGGAGGGTCTACAGTAATTCCCTGACTTGTAAAAACGTTTACATCGGCCAGACCGGTCGCAGCATTAATGATAGATTACATGAACACGCGTGTTTGATTAGGGCATCTCCGTCAGGGAATCTGGCGGTTTACTGCGACAGATGTGGTTGTTCTCCGGTTTTGGAAGATACCACGGTCCTGGGAAGACACAGTCACCAATGAACTAGGGAGATAACAGAGGCCTTTTACATTTCCAAGTTCAAAGACAACTGTGTCAGCGCGCCTTCGATAGATCTTTATGATTGTGAGTTGGCATTTTTGAGGGACTTTAACTTGTGACGATCATATGACGATCATGTGTCGTGATGTAATTGTTGTTTAGTGTGACCACGCCGGTGGGCCTTTCCTTAAAAATAAACAGTTGACAGTCAGCGCTCCGTCTGTGTACATCTTCTCTGTCCAGTGTCCTTGTTTGCGCTGTTTTACCCGGAAACATACAATGAGCTGTCTGCGTCAAGAGTGGAGCAATCTCGGTGGCCGAAAAGGTAACCTGCGGCTGCTGGATGACTTGATGTAAACGGACCCAGAATTCGCGGGCTTGGAGAGAGGTGCAGAAACTATGCGATATTAAACTGAAAAGGTAATAATCTCAAATCATTATCCAATTTAAGCCCAAATTCTATGATACGCACAAGCCTATTATTTTCAGCACGAAGCCAAAGGCAAACCAAGTCGTAGTCCGTTGAATTTATTGCCGAATCGAATACATCTTGAGTACCAAACAGGATGCTTTGCTTATGTTTGAAAGGTTGCAATAAAAAATGCAATACTTTAATTGGGGGAAAAGCAAAGCTTTGTAACAATTATGTGCACGATTACATTCTACAAGACGTTTTACATGTAGACACAGCATTCTGTTTGAAAGCTAACAGAATTTTTAAAAAAGGCCGTGAGAGTTATGTCAATGTCTTCTTCACTGCGTGTTCGTGGGACTCGGCGGACATTAGTAAAGGGGATAACCGTCACAGTATGTTGACTAATTGACCAAAATCTGTTAGCTTTGTAATAATGGCTTTATGGGCCATGTTGCAACTGCAGTATTAAAAGCCAGTCAATATTAAAGGCTATCCCGATTTAAACAATTCACAAAAAGCCAAGCGGCTTCGAGATATTCATTGTCCAACTTTTGCGTTTTTAATGTCAGATGCAAAAACCGCGCTCAGTTTGAGCTCAAGAATTCGTGCCGTTAATGGTGGGTAGAAGAGTGATAAAGTCCTACTAGGCACGTCGTCACTATCTCGACAGTGTGTCCTTGGTGGATCCATCGGCGTCATACTTCCAAGATAGTGAAGGTGCGTTCGACGCCACCCCATCTGCACAACATCCTGAGGTCTTCTGAGCGCAAGATTTTAGAATCGGGTGACGAAAAGGCAGATTTTTAGCATTGAATATCTCGAAACGTGTTGCCATTTGCAAATTGTGTCAATTGGGTGAGTCTTTAATATTCACTGCCTTTGAAACTAGAATTGAAACATGCCCCATAAAATCATTAATTAAAAATATTATGAAAACATTTTCGTATATTAGTTCTGATTAACATCCTGCGACGGTTATCCCCTTATCTGATCTCCTCCAAGCCCCATAAACACACAGTGAAGGTGGCATCCAAGTAACACTCATGCCATTTGTTTTAAAATTTCGTTCGAATCAAAATAGAAAGTTTTGTATATATGTATATATAAATACCGGGTGCATGTGCATGCAGCCAGGCACCATCCCACTATAGAGGTCCACTTTTTCCGTACGTAAAACTGATCAAACTGGACAAGGCCAGTTTTACATAAACCCCCAGCACGGCATGTACCAAGGACCGCCAGAAATGATTGCTCACCTCACAGAACACTCTGTACGGCTTGAAGAGAGCGGCTTGCAGTCTTTGACGGTTGGGTGTACCCGCTTGGTTCAGCTGGGACCTGCAATTAATTTTGATACATGCTTGCCATATACCCCAAAGTAACAAAGAGAAAGCCAGTAATACATAAGCCTACAGCACGACATGTCCCAAGAACCGCTAGAAATTCTCGCTCACCTCAAAGAACACTTCATGCGACAAAACCGTGCATTAACGACCGATTGAACTTAGTATAAATGTTGCAGAAAAATAGGGATCTGTATTCAGCTACATCAAAACACGTGATCTAATGTAATGATTGTGTGTTCTTATAAAACACTACTGAAATAATTTTGACTAAAGAGAATGACCACAACTTAAGCATATACTGAAATAATCAATAACAGTGATGAAACCTAGAAATCTGTTGAATGCCTTCCCTGTGTTTTGCCATCGAGTGGAAGAGGTTTCTTGGCCTATTTTTATTTTAGAAACAGGCATGATGTCCGTCTGTATTTTTTTTAAATCTTAATGTTGTGCATGATATTTTCTATTTTCTAGGTGTAAGATAGGTTGCTTCTTTGCGTTTACTGTCCTTGGGTATACTAGGGATTGTGAACATTATAATGCTGTGAGGTCCAGCAAGAAATTCCCTTTGTAGAGGGGTGGTAAACAGAAGAGAAATCTTAAATCTTGAGTGACTTCATGTCTTCCCCTATGTTTCCTCTTTTGGGTCGCCTATTCTTTTCTTTTTTGTCTATTAAAACTCAACTCTGTTTGACACTTCTCTGTGTTTGTGTCATCCTTCAGAGAACCAGTCTTGAATAAATTATTCGTGTTTAGGCTGTATAGCTAGCTTCCACCCTCGTTTTTGTCTGTGTTCATTAATAAATGACTGTAGGATTCAACTGTAAGCACAGTGTTAATGCATACAATTAAATAGCACCATACTTTTGTTGACTAGGTGCTGATGATTGGACCAGTTGGTAGCCAATAAAAAAGAAATCATGAAGAATATGGGAACAGAGGATACGAACGCAACACAGCGATAAAAAAAAAGTCAAATTGGGGGTTTTACGTGCCAAACCAACGACGGGCATCTGGCACACCCCAGCGGAGGACTGAGGATTAATTTGGACCACCTGGGGATCTTTTGACGTGCAACCGAAAGCTCAGTTACACGGCGCCTCCTTCGCAATAAGCCTCCGTCAGATTGCGGGCACCTCGGCCGGGATTCGAACCCGCCACATGGGGATCCGTAGGCCAGCGCTCTCGCCTCGGAGCCACCGAGGCGGCTGCAACACAGCGCTGTGTTGATCTCCCCCTTGTCTGTGCGATTCTCAGCGTGTTTTTAATAATACATTTTTTTTAATATTTTCTGCTTGGTATCATCTGTATAGGGGTTCACTGGAATGACTCACCTGCCATTGCATTCCCTTTAGGGCAGCGCCCCCTTCCTCATGGTGCCAGCGTTGAGGAAGTGCTGGGCGGGCGTCACTCTCACTCTTGTGGTACATTTCCCTAGCCAAACTGAGTTAGGCCTGCCAGCCCTGCAGGAAATGTCAGTTTCACTCTTTTAGACGTAGACACCCACATTTCGCGTGTACCTGAAAGAAGCTCTAACAGAGAGGAAACAATATCACTGTCCCTTTTTGAATGCATTCTTTTCTTTCGCTGAGAACATACATACAAGTCATACGCTAGTGTACATTCAGTGGTGAGGCTTAATTTATGAAGAGCACGTTTTTATATAACTTCAAGCTCTTGGAGAAAAGATTCAATATAATGGGTCGGACATAAATGACCCTATACATTTACACATTACCTGATATCGTAAAAACAGTAGAGCAGGGTAGGGCTGTACTGCATCAATTGCGAATTTGCAACCAATTAATAGTTGGCATTTATTTATTTATTACTATTGGCTATTAGTCTTTGACAGAAAAAAATATCCGGGCGAGTTGGTACGGTGGTAGTCTTTCAACTCCATCGAATATTCAGGTTTGACATTAGCGTTTCAGTTAATTTGTTTCCATTTTTTTTCATGCTTTTTCTAGCTGCTCTGCTTTTTGTAAGGGCTTTCGCCACCACTAAAAATCGTGACATCCAAACTTTTTTTTTTTTTTTTTTACATCACACGTGAACTTAGAAGTTGTGCCGGTTCGGCAAACGCGAAGAGACCGCGCGTCTCTACGGCACAAGCAGCTTAGGCAAAACAATCATGCTGCTCGCCCTTGTAAAGTTTTTCTCGCTCCCGCTTTGTGAAACAAATCGGTGGCGAGCGGCTGTTGGTACAAGACGTCAGAACTAGCATGACCTGTGATTGACACTTTGGGACGGTGATTGAATGCTTGAACGTCCGTCATACGGCACTTGAACGCTCTGCAAAAGCGTCGTCGGAGGAGCGTCGTTGGACGGCGCCCAGAACATGCCCGCGGTTCCGCCTCACGGAAATCCTTCACACTGCGGAGCGAGACACAGGTTTTGAAGAAGATACGCTCTTTTCAAATAGCAAAATAACACAGGACAGAAGCACAGTTAAAATGAAGCATAGCTTAGCAAGCACACGGTACACGACAAAGTGAAGCAGCAGCCCACTTCGCAAAAACAAAAGAAAGTTGCTTACCGGCGTTTGCACGAGTCGTCCATGCTGTCCTGAACTTACGGGCGTTGGCAAGACGCTTGCTATTCTTGGACACGGTATTCATAAGGAAGATACCTAAAATATCCGCTAAAACGTCTATAACGTAAAAAGAAAGGAGATTCCCGAAGCCTCTGGAGCTCCAACGGCCATTCAAGTTCGGCAGCCGCAGCCAACGTTACGCCGCAGCCCAACGGAAGCTGATAGTACGGAGTTTTAGAATAGCGCACGCTAAAGCTTTGCGTCCGCAAAGAATAGCGTCGTCGCCACTGCGCATGCTCCGGACGCAAACCAGGTTTTGCGCTTTGCGTGCGCAATTTTAGCGTGCGCTATTTCTCGGAAATAGCGTGCGTACGCAAAGAGTCTTTGCGCTTCTCCAAGGAGGATTCGTGATGAGAAGTTGGCTAAAGCCAAGACGAGCAGAGTTAAAAAAAAATGGCGGTTTCCAGGACTATGTCGGCGGCTGCTTTGGCGGCGTCGTGAGTGCGACGTCGGCGGCATCCTCGCGACTGAGATTTTCAATACGGGACGACATTGTACTCGGTTTGGAAACGATCACCGGCAACTTGACACTTGTGACGCGCGAACATTTCTCGGCGAAGGTACGATGTGCGAAGGTCAGTACACGAGACCTCTCTTGTCGAGGCGACGCAAGCGGACACGACCGGTCAACCGCTCGCGTCGCATTCTCATGTTTAAACAAATCTAAAATATAGTACTCTGGACCAAAAAACTCGTTTTTTCTAAAGTTAAGCACTTTGTGTGTGAAATAAAAATTGTGACTGTATCTTGGTGGTGTCGCAAGCGCGAGATTCTTGGGCTTTTGCGTCGCGACGGAGAAACGCTATTCTAAAACTCTCTCGCGTCGCGCGCGCTAATACAAGCGCTAAATTTAGCGCTAGCGTGCGCTAAAATTGCGTACGTTATTCTAAAACTCCCTAATAATAGCGATGGTCTTGCGCAGTCGTCAAGAGTCTCTTTTCCTTTTTATATATTTTTATTTTTTTTTAGAACGATGCTAAGCAAATTATTATTATATTAGTAACAATAAGAATGTCACTACAATGATAATGTAAGAAGACACTACAAAAAGTGAGTAAACCTTAGGTTTTATTTAAACTTTATTTTGTTTCTTTTTTGTGTAAACCGAAACCAAAACTAACTTAAGCAACGTTTCCTTCGTCGTATGTGTTTGCGTGTGTGTGTGTGCGTGCATGCGCGATGCGTGTGTATGTGCGCGCACGTGTGGATGCGTCCGCGTGCATGCGTGTGTGCGTCTCTGCTTGTGCGTGCGTGTGCGTCTGCGCGCGGGCGTGCGTTTGCGCGTGTGCATGCGTGTGCACGTGCGTGCGCGCGTGTATGTGTGTGTCTGCGAGCGCCCGAGCGTCTGTTTGTGCGTTCTATTGCACTGCGCCAGCAAGAAGACCAATTGGATGTCCCTGGACACTGTTAAAACACTAACTTATTGATTATTATTATTATTATTATTATTATTATTGTTGTTGTTGTTGTTATTGAAACATAGCCCTGAGTCTTTAGACTCAGGGCCATAGAATTTTCTATAGGTGGGTAAAGAAAAGGTAGTGGTTCCCAGTCTTTAGACTCAGGATCATTGAATTTTCTATAGGCGGGAAAAGAAAATTGATTGGTTCCCATTCTTTAGACACAGGGCCCTAAACTTTTCTATAGCTGGCTGTAGCTGTATTTATAAATTTCTAAGGCCGACCATGCAAAGCTACAGGGGTGATAGCCTGCCATTGAATTTTCCATAGATGACCATAGGCCATTTTTGTATGGGATGTCTCGGACTGGTTTATTATGGGTTTTGCCTCTTTATGTGTGTGAGTTTTTGTGCATGTCATCATATTCTCAAATGACTATCTTTACCCAGGTTGACGTGGTTATGTGACAGGTTTTAGCAGCATGTCATGAATATTTGTCAGACATTTTCACTATATTTTGATTTCATGTTGTCAGATATAAACTCGAGACTAACTGAATTTCTTACTGTACACTTCCATCAATAAATATTTGTAAAAAATGCTAGTATTGAGCATTTCACCCTAGTTTCCAATTTCTGAGCATGGAGGGATTTGTAAGAAAATTAAATATGAACTCATATGTAAAATTTTGTTTGCAAACATAAACATTGTATGCAAAAGAGGCACTTTATTATCAGCTATTTGCTTGAATTACAACTGACATTATAAAAAACTAGACTGCTAACAACTGTTGCTTTTCAAGCAGAAATCTTACCTGTACATTATGGACAGAGCCACATATAAGCTTTCCAAAACCATTTCATATTATTTATTTTGCACCCTCTTCTACACCCTTCTTACACCCTTCACTAAATGTAGGGTGTAACACGAAACAGCACCCCTTTCGGTAACATTATGGGGGCGCATTCCTAGATTTTAGGGTGTTAAAAGGGTGGAGCCAAGGGTGTAAGTTGCTACAACACCCCTTTTACACCCTTAAAGGTGTAAAAACTTTTACTGTGTATAGTTAGTTGGAGTCGCGAATTCCAACACACTGTAAAAAGTGGCATCACTTTTACAGCGCTTTTCTTATCACTGGTCAGTTTTGTGGAGAGTCTCCTCTATGTCAACGGAAAAAACGCTGCCCCCCCCCCCCCCCCCCTTTTCAACAAGGGGAGAGGGAGTGCAAACAGGGAGCGCAAGAAAACAAACAAAATGCGCGCGGTAATATAGTAGAGCGCGCGTCCTGATTAGCTGTCACTGGTTAAACGTAATCCGACTGACAACCTATCGCGATAGCGATCGCGTTTCGCGCGTTATCTGGCCTTCGTGTTACTAGGAGACTTCACCTCCTCACCTCCTAACACTCCATCTCGGCGTGCTTCGGCCATACTTTTGCTTCGGCTGGCGTGTGTCGACGTCTTTGTTCATTTGAGCCATTTTGATTTGCGTGTTTTTTTAGAAGGTGGTTAGAAGCCGGATCGGATTCGCGGGTTAACGAAGCGATGCTTGGCACGTAGCTGTAGTCACAAACCAAGATGCGCCCGCCCGATAAAAGTAATGTCTACCGTTTACATGCACTCGTTCGATGCTGCGTTTCGCGAGGCATGGGCCTGCTAGTTGAGGACGTGCTTTCCTTTTTTTCCTGTTTATGCCTAGTTTCCTTGCTTTTGCATTTGTGGCATGTGTGCGCGGTGGCGGTGCCCAGTTCTCTGAGAGTGCAAACGGGCACGAGATCGCAGATTGAGACGTTATATATTCTTGCGTGCAGAGCTGGCGTCGTTCAGAGCAACGGGTCTCTATTGTTTCGCCAAAAAACAGGTTTTGTAGACAGACGTTTCATGGACTCGCGTTCGTCGACACTAACGCTCCATTGACACTCGTAACGCGAATTTAGCGGTGTAGGGACATTTCGTCACGCGTGTATCCCACACGTACTAGCCGCTTCGTGGCAACAGTCTGAGGCGGCTCATTACAGAAAAAAGGTAATCTGTGCTGTCGATCAGGCAATCTGGTGATGAATCATTGCGTATCAATAAAACGATCTGTCGATGAAACGTCGTTCGATTGCAGAGCAACATGCTCGCGCTTGTTACCGGCTTCGCTCGCACGTATGGTTATGCAAGGCGATTTTCAATGCGGATGATGGAACGAAGATTGCGCTTCGGGACGGGGCAGCGTAGAGTTGGAGCCAGAGTTGCGCGCTCATCCCCGTAGCGCCGTCTTTCCTGAGCGGCATGTTGATCCATAGCCATGGTTGGTCCTGCTCCTCACGCGACTAAATTTGGCGACTAGCGGCGCCGTGCGTTCGAGGCGCACGGCGCGCTGAAGAGCAGGGGTACGTACGACGGGGCGCGTGCAACGTCCACTTTCTTGCACGGCACGTGATCGGATCTCGGCAAATAGCGGCGCGGCGGCACGTGGAAAACAGACGCGCAACTCTGGCTCCCGTAGTTAGCCTATATATAGGCTAACTACGGGAACCAGAGTTGCGCTGCCCTAGAGTTCCAGTTTCTGTATACAGAAACTGGAACTCTAGGGCAGCATAGAGTTTATAGGCTCCAGCCAGAGTTGCGCGTCTGGTTTCCACGTGCCGCCCCGCCGCTATTTGCCGAGATCCGATGACGTGAGGAGCAGACTCCAAATGCTGTGCAAGAAAGCCACCGGTACGGTCGCTTTGCCGACGGTGCAAGCGCCTCGGTGTACATTCCCCCACTCTTGCCTCCTCCTGTCCTGTTTTCCAGGAAAGGAGGAGGTAGAGCGCGGCGCCGCTATTCCCCAAATTCAGTCACGTGAGCAGCAGACTTGAAGTGCAGGAAAGCCGGCACTACTGGGATGAACGCGCAACTCTGATTCCCGTAGGCTGCTTCTGCAGGAACTCTAGGGCAGCATAGAATTCCTGTATAGGCCCCCTACGGGAGCCAGAGCAGGGTTACCAGGTATTCGCAGATTAACCCGTCAAATTTTTCTGATTGTGCCCAAGAATAGCCAAATGTCGGGCGATAAAAATAGCTCAACACATAAAATTTTATACAAGGTATTTAAAACATTTCTTTGGAACACGGGTAACATGATACATGACATAAGACATTTATTTACAGTAGAAGGCAATAAGAGGATAAAGCATCCCCATGCATATTTTAGTGTAGCGAAAGAAGGAGGTTCTCAAGTTAAGCTGCCCCCCCCCCTCCCTCCCTCCCTCCCTCTGGAAACACCTGCCTCCGCCCCTGCCTGCGGTATTAAATCGAGCCAAAAACTTCAGAAAAACAATATTGCACCTCCGCAAAAAAACCAATAAAGGTCCACATATTGTATTTTCACGTTTGTGATTTGGATATTTTCCTTCCATAACCTGTTGAGTTGATTGTTGTTCTCTACCCGGCTCAGAAATGTCATGTTTAAGGCTTTCAAACCAAGTGCTTTGAAAATTGTTGCATATCGGGTATGAAGCAGCCCAATAACAGCTAAATAGCGAACCACCAGATTTTCCCGCCTACTACAAAGATGAGTAGCCCAATTGGGCTGTTTCTAGCCCAACCTGGCAACCCTGAGCCAGAGTTGCGCGTTCACCCCGGAGCACCGGCTTTCCTGCACGGGACGAGATTCTGCTCCTCATTTGACTGGATTGGGCGAATAGCGACGCGCTCCTTCTCCTTGCCTGGACAACAGAAAAGGAGGAGGAGGCAAAAGCAGGGGAACGTACGCTGAGGAGCTTGCAACGTTGGCGAAGCGGCCGTATTGGTGGCTTTCCTGCACAGTACTTGGATTTTGCTCCTCACGTGATCGGATCTAGGCGAATAGCGGCGTGTCAGCATATGGATAACAAACGCGCAACTCTGGCTCCCGTAGGGAGCCTATACAGAAACTCTAGGGCAGCATTCACCGGCTTCGGTGTGTGTGGTGCTCAGTTTGGCGTTTCTTTGAGAGCTCTAATCGGAAACATGTGCAGTGGCTGTACCCGCGGACGCTGGCTTTTGCGAAGCTGGAGTTTGGCTAACCTTGAATTGTCCTGTTGGTTCCCTACTTGTCAGACGTTTTCTTGGGCAAAATTTGTAAAAGTAGACTGCACGTTTCATTGCATTTTTCATTTGTGGAGCATACACGTTGTCACACTACCGCAACAATTAGGTGTTGAAGTGTTAATAGTTCAAAAACGCGAGTGTCTCCTTGTGCTTGTAGTATGAAAGTCATCTCGCGCACCTGTGAAGTGTGCGATAACATAAGATGCTTGGTTAGATCACGTGTACTAATGACTCGAATCTCTAACGCACAGGAGAGATGCTCTGCTTGTAGCACAGACGCTACCATAGACCCGAGGCACCGTCTGGCAAGGTAAGCGATCAACTATCCTGATGATTTTTTTTTCTTGTCAGATTGTTAAGCATATATGTGAAATTAGGCTAGCTGCTTGCTTAGATCATGTGTACTAATCACTAATCTCTACTGCACATGCGAGAGACTCTGCTTGTAGCACAGACACTATCATAGTCCCGATGACCTTTCTGGGTAGGTAAGCAACCAACTATCATACAGACTTTTTTTTTTAGGTTGTAACGCATATATTGTAAAATTGGGCTTGGTGCTTAGCTAGATCACGTTTACTAATGACTAATCTGATGCACAGGCCAGAAGCTCTGCACCTAGCTGTGATGCCGTCATTGTCCCGAGTCACGTTCTGGCAAGGTAAGCAATTGACTATCCTGTGGACCCTGTTTTCTTTTTTTTTTCTTTACTTGTCAGACTGCTAAATAAAATTGTGTGACTAAGTTGGGTGCTTGACTAGATCACGTATAGGCCGACACGCAGGCTTGACGTCACAGAGCTGCGGCGGCGCTGCGATCGCGCCGGAGCCGGGTGGTGTGGGCAAAAGCGCGCACGTTTCGCATGGGCGTCATAGCATTTCAGCAAGCCGCGAAGCTTTTTTGCCGTTAATTGCACCGAAAGTTACAGCACAAGTAGCGGAGTGAGTTTCCACAAGTTCCCGGCAGCCTCAGAAAAACACAGAAGGTGGATAATATCCGCGGATCGAAAAGAATGATCGCTTCGCGCGAACGGCCGTTTGTGCGGCAAGCACTTTCTTGAAGGCAAGTGCGGCTTCCATTTCAATCTCCGTCCCAAGGATTGCTTATGTCCAGGGAAACCGTCGTCTGATCGAAACCACCGGGATTTTATTCCCTCGGTGTTCGCGCACAAAGCACCAGCCAAGCGCTCGTCGGAGGCTCGCGCCCGTGCTACCAAGCAGAAGGGGATCGGCGACAGAACGGCAGTGTTGTAGGTGTTACAGGAAAAGAGTAACAAAATACGTTACTCGTTGCTTGCAAATAAAAGGTACGCGCTACCAACCTACGTTACCTCAAAATAAAAGAAACGCGTTACCGTTACCGATAAAAAGTAACCTACGTTACTTCTGCGTTACCTTTTAAATTATGATTTAACACGTTTTACTTCTTTGACACATTATGTTCATGCAGAAACGGAACATAAGTACTTTATCTCTTTTTACGGTTTCACCTAAATACTCACGAGAAAAAACGCAAAGAAGAACGCAGAAAACTCAGAAATTCACATGGCTTGACGCCTAAAAACACGTAAAAATTGAAGTGTAATTTCTTTAAGACTTTGAAAGTAGTAACGAGTAACGTAACTACGTTACTTGAAATAGTAACATAAGTAAGTTGCCCGCTACTGTGTCAAAAAAGTAACGAATACGCTACTACGTTACTGAAAAAAGTAACGCGTACCTGGTAACGCCATTACTTGTAACGTGTGACCGCCAAGACTGCAGAACGGACAAAGCGTTACTGCTTGTAATGCCTTGTGGTCATGAGGGTAGGAAAAATATCATACCTTGACTCGAAGACGCTGTGTGTATTTAATCAATTAATAAATACACTTCCGCAGACCCACAGTCTGCTGATCCCCCCGGCAGTGCGGAAACCGACTCGAAGTAATCGTAGGCCTCGAGGGACTTGTACGCCTGCGCCGTGTCGGCCATGAACTGGCTTGGTGAAAAAACTAAATAAACGACGACGTGAGTCGTCGACTTCGGTGGCAGCAACTTGACGTCGGAAGTCCAGCAGGCCTTGTTTTCGGCGTACGGATCCTCGAAACCAACGCCGTCCACACACAGTTTGTCTCGATACCGCTGCCGTTCAGGCCCAGGTAGCGAGCTCAAATAGTCGGGCATAGCATACGACATACGTCTCAGGAAATACGACGCACAAATAAGGCTAGAAGCGTCCCTACAACGTCAACAGCGAGCGCACGCCACACAACGCACTGGCGAAAACACGGAGAGCCGGGTCGCTTTTGCCCACATAGCTTCCTGCGCATGCGCGGCCTTGCGGCCGTGTTGGTAAACAGAGCCGCTCCGCGTGTCGGTCTATACTAATGACTAATCTCTAATGCACAATCGAGAGGCTCTGCTTGTAGCACAGACGCTACCATAGTCCCGAGGCTCTGTCTGGCAAGGTATAAGCAATCAACTATGCTGCAAACTGTTTTTCCTTTTTCGCAGGTTGTTAAGCGTATCTTGTGAAACTAGACTTGGTGCTTGGATAGATCATGTTTGCTAATGACTATTCTCTGATGCATAGGCCAGAAGCTCTGCACCTAGCAGATGCCGCCATAGTCCCGAGGCACCGTCTGGCAAGGTGAGCAATTGACTATCCGGTGGACCCTGTTTTCTTTTCTTCTTTACTTGTCAGACTTCTAAGCTTATTTTGTGTGATTAGGCTTGGTACTTGGTTAGATCACATGTACTAATGACTCAAATCTCTGATGCACAGGCTAGACGACCAGCACGTTGCCCGGGTCGTCACAGCCCTGATGCACCGTCTGGCAAGGTATGTAATCAACTATCCTGCGGACACTGATTCCTTTTTCTTTTTTACTTGTCAGACTCCTAAGCATAATTTATAAAATTTGTCTAGGCACTTGTTTAGGTCATGTGTTAATTTCTATTGCACAAACCAGAATCGCTCCGCATGTGACACACACACGTTGCCACACCGTCGGCCCAGGTTCACCCTTCTGCACTTGATGTTCCTGTGGACGCTGCTGTATTGTCATATCGTTTTGTCATGCTTGCATGACCCCTTTACATAACTTGTACATATATAAGAAACACTACAAAATTACTTCAAATATTCACAATGTGAAAATCCCATCTGTGAATCAAAACTGTCTTAAAATTTTCACAGCATTTAATGGTTCATGGGTGCACGTTTCTCATAGTGATGTTCAGGATATCGTTTATTCTTCAACTTAGGATAATGCAGATTGTTCAACTTTATCTGGAGTCAATTTACCTGTACACACACATTCTGTACAGCTCGGTTCCTCCTGAGAAACGATGTTGTCAACCATGTGAAGCAACAGATTTCTCCTGGTGTTGCTACATTCTGTTGCATTTAAGCTTTGCTAAAAACATAACTCGAAAGGCTTTTCCTATTCCTGCAAAGGGGAGAACGCTACTCAATATTTGCACAATTAATTCATTGATAACAGCATGCCTAATGACAGTGTCTATATTTTATTTGTTGCATCATTCACAAGTGCACATACCCATTGGTAACTCTGTTCATGCAGCTTGATGTGCTAAGGTAGCTAATTGGGCGAGTTGGTAAACGTTATTCATGATGAAAGCAGCACACGACAGGACGAAGCTTGGGGTCTTGTGCTACAGGTCGGAATTTAAGATTTGTTCTCTACTAATCGGAGAAGGTCGTGTGTTTCATTATCATTACTCTTCAATACATGTAGGGGATGTTTTTGACTGATTTATCATCACGTAATTTCTTGGGCACTTTTTTTACTAATACATCACCCTGAGGTTTGTTTAATATTTTTATCCTAATTGTACCTGCTATTGAAAAAGTGATGTAGTCACAGTTGCCATTGAACCATAAGCAGTAGCACATGGATGATAGGACTACAGTTTAGCACACACATATTGTGGTGAAATACGAGGACATCAACAAAGGACCATGTTTGTAATGTACCTTTCCACCACTTAAGCATACTGCATCTCACAGAAGGCAGTGTATGTAACCAGTCGTCACACATTGACGGTATTACACATACAAAACCGGATGTGATAATCACCGTTTATAGCAGGCTGGGAAACATCGCGATACAAATATACTGCGATAGTATCTTAGAGATACTTTCGAATGTCTGTATCTCTGTATTTAGATACATTTGAAAACTCTATTTGCATCTCAGTAGTGAAATACATTTAAGATGTATCGCAATACTTTGGCAGACTTAGGTATCTCGTTACTTCTGTTGTCCTTTTTAATATAATTTTATAAAATTCAAAACATCTGTTTGGTGCAAGTTGCTTCGTAATTTAAAATATAAACCCATTCCATAATATAATCCATCTCAGTCAACCGATATTAAAAAAAAAACTGGTTTAAAAAAAGTTACAGACAAGAATAACAAAATCAGCTCCTTTTACAAAGCCCTCTACTCTTTTCAATTTAGCAGAGAGAACGCTGTAAAGGAGTTGAGTGAAGAAAAAGTATTGTTCTGTCCAATCTCCCCACACTATGGGTGACTCGGAAGCTTATAATACGACAGTTTGATATGTGCCCTCACGGCAAAACAGGTTTCATTTTGGGCAGACGCCTTTCGTCAAGCATGGCACGCAGTCTTTACCGTTCTGTAACTATGTGGCTGAACGGGGGCGACATGTTTTCTTTAGCGGCATTAACGATAAATAAAGAGTTTGAAGTAAGGAGAACAGCATAAAGTGGCACAAAAAAGGAGCAAAGCATAGATACCATTTACATGGACATACCAACCGGGGGGCAAGGGGGGCGCTTGCCCCCCAGTTCTCAGGGTGGTGGGGGGCAAGGCATGTGTTTGCCCCCCCCCCCCCCCCCGAAACAGCCGCCACTGGGCTGGTCAAAGACTGGCCGGCGGCACCCAAGGGATACCAAGGGCACCCCCACCCCTCCTCACTCGAAAACAAGTTGGTACGCCACTGACCGTACATATTCCCCACGAACTACACCCTCCCCACCTAGCACCGTTTGCCCACACCTGGTGGGGGCAAACGCGGGCTTGTTTGGAAACAGCGTGTCCGTCTATAAGTATCTGTATTCCTGAATACACTTTTTCGCCGGTTTCGGAGAAGTGTCTCGGGGATATACCATTGCATAAAAAACAAATGTATCAGTATCTGTATTTCGGACCTTAAAACAGATGTATCTCAGTATTTGTATTCCCGAATACTTTTTGGAGTGTCTCTGCCCAGCCCTGGTTTATAACACGTTGATTTATTCAATCATTCTTATTATTTTCCAGGTACTTCGGGCAAATCAACCCATCTGAAGGGCGATACAAAGGTGCAACCAGCGGCATTGCACCGAAGTTGCTAACTCTTCAAGTGCTTTGACATCTGTGAGTGTACCGTCCTTCAATTATACTCCATGTCACTAGTTGTGTGTAGTGCAGGTGAATGCAACGCCATGCGAAGAGAGAAAAGGCGAGCACTAGGAAGGCATACGGGAGGTGAGGGCTAGGGGAGAGGGGGAAAGCACTAGGAATGTTAGAATGGAGAGGAGGTTACTCCTCACCCGCCTTTCTAGTGCTTCCCCTTTCCCCTCGCCGGGCATTGCCTTAGCCAGTACTGCGCTCAAGTAGTGACTCGGAATATAGTCACCATTGTGAAGATTATGATTCTCTGGCTGATAATAGGTAACTGTGGGTAAAATTAATCTGCTCAGTGCTTGGACACGCAGCTCGCTACTTGCTTGAACACGGCCCACAGGAAACCAGCTGCAAGCCCCCGTTTTCATAACGAGCATTACAAATGACATGCATTATAATGATATCATGTCGCTAATTCATTTACGCTCGAAACGTAGCTTTGCTCTTATAATATATTCACATAGTTAATATTGTTCCGTTTTTATTTGTCAGGTGTTTAGTTTCTATTTTTCCTTCCCGTATTTTTGTAGTATATTTAGCACCAGCACGACAATTCCGCTGGTAGGCTGCAACCACGAGCTCTTTGCTCAAGGATGCACCTCAACTGCATGAACTCTCGCTTGTCAGAAGCAACGACCAAAGATAAATTTATGAGCTCTGGATTTTCGCCGTCATAAATTATCACCATTAAAATACAAGTATTCTCTGAGACTGGTGCTATCAAAAAATCTCAGAAAAGCAAGAACTGTCGACTGAAGACATTATTTTGAGACATGTTGAGCTTGAATATATCCTGAGTGAAGTAAGGAACGGGAACAACAGTGTACTTGTTCTCTTGTCCTCTTACAAAATGCCAGCATGTTGGTGGCAGTACCATTTTAATTCTTGTGATTGCATCAGGGAAGGGATAAAATGAGCGCTACAAATGAATCACAGCTAAAAATGTCACTGTCAAAATTGCAAGTTACAAAATTACACAAGGTCCCTTTAACAAATTTCTTGACCCCCTAGCCCCCCCCCCCCCCCCCCCCCCCCTCCCGCGTACCTTACATAAGCCCTCGACCTTTTGGGGGTGGGCTATCTGGCCTCTACACTCAAATGTGTTTGAGAACATTGTTTTAGATGGGACACTACTAATGTTGGCATTCGTTTATCTGGTTTGGCAGCCACTGAGAACAAGGTTGCCTGTGGCATTTTTCGGCGAATTGTGCGTTTTATTAGTAAAAATAAACACAGTTGCAATAAGAAACAGGCTGGCATTGTTGAAAACCGCCAAAATCAGTTGTTTAAATATATTAGAAACACATGGTTTTTTATCTGTGTTTTCATTTTGCCAGCCTTGCACCTGTATCTAAAGTGGTAAACTTACCACCCCACTATTCTTCAATGGTGTGCAAAATATTTATAAAGTTAGCTGATTTATTGGTTTTGATAATGCTCATTAAGGAAGGTGTGGGGCCTTGACAGTGTCCTATTTGTATCTAATCATGGTATACAATTACGTTTTGCTTTTCAGGAATTCTCCATGGCTCTTCTTGGTGCTCAACACCCAAGGCACAAAACTAAAAGAGTGAGAGATAAGACATGCAAAAAGAAGAAGAAAAGAAACAAGCGACGTTTCTGGCGCATGCCTTTCATCAGACCACACAGCAAGCCGCAAGTTTAATGTTTATTTTTGTAGTATGTTTCACCGAGTGTTTATGAGCAATAAATATGTAAGAACAGATGCCAATTTTTGTAGCTTATTTTATCAAATATTGCATGATCCTGACAATGTTATAATCGCAGGAATGACACAAAAGCTCTCAATTGTATTTCAGGTTGACAATTGGGACGTCAAAATGATGCCAGACCGTATAATGAAATGACGATAGAGTGTGGGATTGGCGGCTTAATTGTATTTCGGGTTGACAAATGGGACATCGAAATGACACAAAACACCGTCATTTGACGGTTAAAAGCTTGGAAATAGAGCTACAAAGACATTTTGATGAAAATGTTCTAGTGTTAGTTTGGTCGACTTCGCACATGTACACCTAAGAATGGGGTTTATCGGTGTTCCCAGTAAGTGATAAGGGTATGGAAAACGGTATATAAGTACTCCTAACAATGGGATGTAACTACATTCCCAATAAGTAAAGAGGGTGTGGAAAAAAGGATATATGTACACCTAAGAATGAGGTGTATTGGTATTCCCTGTAAGTGCGGAGGGTATGGAAAGCGGAATATATGTACATCTAAGAATGGTGTGTATCAGTATTCCCAGTAAGTGAGAAACGGAATATATGTACACCTATGAATGGGGTGTATCAGTATTCCCAGTAAGTGAGAAACGGAATTTATCTACACCTAAGGATGGGGTGTATCAGTATTCCCAGTAGGTGAGAAACGGAATATATGTACACCTAAGAATGGGGTGTATCAGTATTCCCAGTAAGTGAGAAACGGAATATATGTACACCTAAGAATGGGGTGTATCATTATTTCCAGTAAGTGAGAAAGGGAATATATTTACACCCCGGGGTGGGGTGTGTCCTATACACCCGATGAGGTGCACACGTGCACCTCGAAATGAGGTGCGTGTGCACCCCTTTTTGGGGTGTCGCATATATACCCATGGGGGTGTTGTATATGGGAGAAGCCACATACACCCCACTGGGTGTAAGTACTACACCCCTTTTTTAAAATGCAACGTTTTTCAATAAGCCTTTTTGAATACGATTGATCTTGTCATGCCATAGTTCTGAGCAATTAGCGAATAAAGTGATGCCATACCTAAGTATGCTGTAGCCTAGAGCATGCGCGATTGACTTTCTAATAGTAAATGGCATAAACACTTTTTGATTGAAGAGTGAACAACTAACACTCCGAAGTTTGTTACATATTTGTGAGAGATGCGTGTTCCAGGACATATCCGAGTCGAAATGTATGCCCAAATACTTGACATTATTAACATATTCCAATGGAAGACACTTGCAGTTACGACAGTTTGATTTCTGTAGGACAACCAACGAACGCAGATTCAATTTCTTTAGTGGATTTCTAAAGCAGACAAATTGTGTCTTGGACATGTTAATTCTAATTGGATTTTCGTCAAACCAGTCCATTAACTGCGTCGCGTCCTCCGTCAATAGATGTACTGCTTCGTCATAATTCAGATGACCAGATATGAGAACAGTATCGTCTGCATACTGAAATATTCTGCAGTTGGATACTCTGGTTGAGATGTCGTTCACATACAAATTCAAAAGTAGGGGGGACAGAACTGATCCCTGAGGAACTCCCGCTTTTATCCTCACGCGCGAACTTTTAAAATTTCCAGCACTTACAATTTGCGATCGATCAAAAAGAAGTTTTCTAGCAAAGCAAAAAATGGACCGCGGAAGCCAAAGTTATAAAGTTTCTGAAGAAGCAACTTAAGGATGACCGTATCGAACGCTTTAGCAGGCATCTAGGAAAAGGGCACAGGTAAATACGTTATTATCAAATGCAGTGTGTATGAGATCGGTGAAATCCTCAAGCAAGGACTGTGTGCCTCGTCCAGCTACGAAACCGTATTGGTTCTCTGATAAAATTTCATAGGTGTCAACAAAACCAGTCATTATATTGAATATGTGTTTTTACAATATCTCGCCAATGCAGCGTAAGATTGAGATGGGGTGATAGCAGTCTATCCGACCTGGTGTTCCCCCCTTAAAGAGTGGGGGAACACCAGGAATAATAATAATGATATTAATAATAATAATCTTTATTAATAAAAATCAACACTACAAATTGTCAGGTCTGCCGACACCGGTTAGGGCTTGCATGGCGCGACCCGGCAGTGGAAGCAGATTCTTCACTACAAAAAATACAGCACAAATCAGCGACTGGTACTCAAAATTTAGAATGGTTACTTATATTATACAACGGTCTCTTGGCATTCCTTTTAAAGTGATGATTCGATTTGGACAGAAATATAGATTCAAGTAAGGCGCTGAGTATTTTGGGAACATAAAATGTCCTAATGCGTTCCCTATAGCGACTATATATACGTTGGACTTCAAAGCGAGTATTGCACCTTGTTATACGTGGTGCTTCTTTGAATGATAAAGTGCCTGTTCCAAAAGTAGTGCGGAACGACAGTTTGCAAAAAAATGCCTCCGCTCATAACACTATACACCTTTCCAAAAAACGCTCCTAGGCCGCCGCCATGTTGCTGATGATGATGCGGATGGTGCGACTCTCGCGCCCTCTATCAGCTAGAAGTTTTCTACCACTCTCTTGGACTGTGAAAACCCGCTCAGCGCGATTCTCTACCTATGTTTTGCGGTTTTGCATTCGGCATTTTCTGGCCCTCTTGAAAGTTTCCACTTAATATATATATATATATTTTTTTAATGCGTGATGCGTACTTTCTGTGTTATCTTCCACTGTGAAAATAGGGCTGGTTAGGGTGCCTGCATGTTTCCGCCGCTCCGCTGTTTAGGCTGGCGACAACGTTTGTGATACCTGTTGCCAACAAACCAGTGTTGCCTACCTCGTTACCATGGCAACCTCCTCTCTTTTCGTCGACCATTTTGTCACACTCGCCGGTCGTGCGCTCGAACTACGCCGCTAATCCTCGTTAGGGCTAGGGAGCGCTTTCGTTCCGACGGCGAGGTTTCGGCGTTCAATGCCGGTCTGTTGCGTTTCATTTTGTCGCGGGAACTCACGTTTTGATAAAAGCAATGCACACTTCCTGCTCGCAACTTCAAAATATGGAGCACCCGAATAAAGAGAGCGACCGCCATGACGACCGCCATCCCGCTGAGCCTCCGACTCCTTTATGAACGGAAAATAGAAGTGGCCTCACAGTGTTGCCGGTGTTTCGAGGCCACAAAAACTCAACGTTGTTTACGTTTAGCAAAATAAGATGTGGGAAAAAATGGCGGTGGGAGAGGATCTGGGAAAGGGTAACAAAAAGTTGGCGCCACCCTAAAGCGGAGCGGAAGCATGTAGGGCTGGTAAGTGCTTGCCATTCAAGCTTTTCTGCTCGACATTCGCGAGAAACGAAGTAGAGGAAGGACGTCAAACGGCCCTTGACGCGATTTTGCGAACAATGGCAACTGTTCTCCCCCCTCCAGGAGATAATCCGCGTAGAGTCCTCAGTCATCTCCAAAAATAGTTGTCCGGGTTGGGGTGGGAAACGGGTCAGTCGTGTTCGTTCCTTTGCCTTGGTGCTGTTGTGAAAAAAGGAAGCTCTCCCCAAAATGTGCCCCAAAACGAAGTCATCTTGGATTCCGTTCGATGGTCAAGATGTGATTGTCGTCGACTGTGGCTGTGTTATTCGAGACCTTACTCAGATGGAGTATTTTCAGATAACGCTGCAGTGTGTGGTACGTACAATATATTGTTCGAAGGTTAACACTCACTAAACTGTGCGTCCGTGTCCTTTCCTTCGGTAAACACGTTATTTGTGAGCGTGAAAAATGCACGCCTTTCGGCTATTTTTTCTTAAAAATGTTGTATAAACCTGAGACTGTGGCAGAGATGAACATGTAAGTCGCAGGAGAAGAAAAGAACAGGACGACGTCTCAACATTCACCAGCTCGCCTGCACCCTTACTATATTATATCTATTTTTTGTTGTAAATTATTTTCGATAGCTAAGCGCTTTGTCATTTGACACGTGGCTAATCGGGCGGCGCCGTCAAACCTTATCGCAAAAAAAAAAAAACAAACTAACATTCCAGTTGCATTCGTTCTGTCGCGCGCGTACCCAGCAAAAATAATTTAAAGGGTTTTGTAACGTGAGCTACACTGGCCGAGGTTGAGCAGTTTCGCGTGGCTCCTGGATAGCCGTGCTGCGCATGCGCGAGGAGCAGTGACGTCACACGGCGCACAGCTGGCGCAAAAAAAGTCAAATTTGGGTGTTTTAAGTGCCAAACCAACGACGGGCATCTGGCACGCCCCAGCGGAGGACTGATGATTAATTTGAACCACCTGGGGATCTTTCGACGTGCAACCGGAAGTTCGGTTACACGGCGCCTCCTCCGCAATAAGCCTCCGTCAGATTGCGGGCACCTCGGCCGGGATTCGAACCCGCCACATGGAGATCCGTAGGCGAGCGCTCTCGCCTCGGAGCCACCGAGGCGGCTGCACAGCTGGCGCGCCGGAGCCGCCGCCGCCGCGCGCGCCTCGGCGGTCTGCGCATTCCAGAGGAGTGACGTAATAGCCGCGGCAGACGCACTGGCGCCACTGCCTGCCCAGCTGTGCGCCTCCGTTGCGCAGTAGCCAAGTCTGACGCTGCACCGGAGCCGCTTGATAGCGCCTCTCATTTTGTGCGCATGCGCAGAGCTATCAGTGGGGGTATACATATAGCGGGGCGTTTGCCAGTGTGGTATAGCCATGGAGAAGGAGAGCGAAATTGCTGCTCAGCGGCGCAGAAGAGCGGAGAAGCTTAACTCATCGAATCCCGAACTAGTCACATAATGCGTATACCGTGTGTGTGTCATTGAAGCAGCAGTAAGCACGATAATCAAGCCAATCCTAGACAACCAGGAAAGCTAAGAATAACCAGCTGAACCTAAGCTCACGCTACGTATATCCTGGCATAGCCGAGCTGAGCCACTGCAATGTTTTTTTGCTTTTTTTGTTTTTCTAAAAATGGTGCAATGCTTTCCCAATATCCTCGGGAGAATGCATGCACAATGAAGCACAAAATACAGCGGGTAAAGACGAGAATTTAGCCGCCAGCAGTGTTTGAAACTGCGCCTACGCAGGCTGCGCCTCTCAAAATCACAGTCCACTCGGTTAGGGTTAGCAGGGACGCCGGTGAGAGTCTGCTGTCATTGGCTGGACGCTTCCGACAGTCCGTCCGCCGTGCGAAACTAGACACTTTTAGTTGGGCGTACGCAACGAGCTTGCGTACGCAGGAACGTTGCGGGCCGCGAGTGCGCCTGCGCAGAACGTTCTGCGCAGGCGCACTCGCGGCCCGCAACGTTCCTGCGTACGCAAGCTCGTTGCGTACGCCCAACTAAAAGTGTCTACTATCTGGCACGTTGGACGCACGCCGGATGGCCCATCCGACGTCTGAAGCTACCACATTTTTCGGATCAGGCAGTCGTACTGCCGGATCGGACGTCGGATCGAATGGATTTTTCGCGCATGTGTCTCGCGCTTAAGAGTCGGTTTTCAAAAATAGATTTATTTTTTGTTTTTTAACGACCCTATCATTAGCAATTTGTTACATCTTTTGCTGAAACACCCGGTATATACGCCAGGCTTTTGCTTACGAAAAAAATAAAGCGTGCTGCATGTGTACTGCGTGGTTCTTTTTTTTTTTCGCCCTTTAAAAAAGCCCGTGACAATTGGAATTGAACCCGTATCGGGGCAGGCCCGTTATCGGAATATTTTCTCATGTTTCACAAGCTTTTTTACTGCCCAGAAAAAAAAAAAAAATGCACGCGAACCGTATTACGTTGCAAACAGGTAATTCGGGTTTTCTCAAAGAGCTCTAAACTTACCCCCTTGACATTTCGGCTCTCAATACAACATTTAAACTGAATGAACTTCTGAGCGGTATCCACAACAGATAAGAGATGTTGCGAAACTGTCTGGAGGAACGTTACTTTTTACACGTGGAGTTTTTTTTGTTTTTAAATTATTTAGGTAGCTTATATTCAGTCTGTTAGAACCATGCTTGGCAACAAACGTTAACAATATGTTTCATACCTCGACTTATATTGCAAAATGTGCGACGCGTGACGGATGGGAAGAACTTTAATTCCTCCTGTCGGGCGAGCCAAACAACCGATGCTCTACGATTTCTCGGTGGACGCTCATTTGAAGATATTCCAAATTGTTCTCAGTTATCGTAAAGAAACAACTTCTCATGCTTGACGAAAAAACAGTGAGTGTGCAGTGCAGGCGAGCTGGTGTATGTCGATCATTTTGAAAAATGCCCGAGACTGTGGTAAAATATAGGAAACGTCGTAGAAGAAAAAGGACAATCAGGAAGAAGGACGTCTCAAAGTTCCACGAAGTTTCCCATCTTTTACCGTAGTCTTGGGTATAACCCTAAATCTGATACTGCAATCACACTTAGAAATAACGGTGACACATTGGTTCAGGATGACGAATGTGCCGAATTACTGAATGATGCTTTTTGTTTCATATTTCCGCAAGAGAATAGCAAGGCCTTTTTTTTCCTCTTCCCGCTATTCCTACACCCATGTCTGGATTTGTATTTGAACCCGCAGGCATCGCTAAACTCATTGACAACCTTAAAATATCTTTATCAGCAGGCATGGATAACGTAAATGCAAAAATTCTAAAAAAGCACGAAAGACGTAGTTAGCGTGATATTAGCTAAAATATTTTCACAATCTCTTTCAAGTAGTCATCTGCCTGATGACTGGAAAGTGGCGAAGATTGTCCCGATTTTCAAAAATGCCGACAAATACTCCCCATTTAACTATTGACCCATCTCCCTAACAAGCGTATCATAAAAACTAATGGAACATAATACAATTTCTGTCAGACAACTGTTTCATCAACCCATCCCAGCACGGCTTTCGAAAAAAATTTTCATGTGAAACTCAACTTGCATCGTTTACTCATGACTTACATGTTAACCTTGATTCAAACATTCAAACTGACGCTATCTTCCTGAACTTTGCCAAAGCATTTGATAAGGTTCCTCATAGACGACTCATATACAAGCTTTCTAAACTCAACTTAGATTCCTCGATTCTGAACTGGATCATTAACCTTTTAGCTAACAGACAGCAACTTGTTACCGCTAACCAGTCATCATCGTCTCTTGCTCCAGTCATTTCAGGTGTTCCTCAAGGATCGGTGCTCGGACCCCTTCTATTTTAATTTACATTAATGACATGCCCATATCAATAGCATCGCATATTCGTCTTTTCGCTAACGACTGTGTCATTTACCGCCAAGTGACTAACCCATCAGATCACCCACTCATCCAAGATGTCCTCAACCGCATCTAAGCATGGTGCAATACATGGCAGATGAGTCCCAACGTTCATAAGTGCAAGCTTGTGTCTTTTACTCGTCGCTCTAAACCCTCTATCCTTTCATACTCCCTTAACAGCGTTCCTTTCGAAAAAACTAATTCCTACAAGTACCTCGGAGTTCATCTTACATCCGATCTTTCCTGGGCCACTCATATCAGTCACATATTAACCTCTGCTAATAGCTCGTTAGGTTTTTTGAGGCGCAACTTGAAACTGGCCTCTCCTCACATAAAACAACTTGCTTACTCATCCCTTATCCGCCCTAAACTGGAATACGCATCTGCTATCTGGGATCAGCACCAAGCCTACCTCATCAAAAGCATCAGATCAGTTCAGCGTCGAGCATTACGCTTTATTTACTCATATTCTTCTTCTTTTACTAGCGTCTCATCTCTTCGAACCCGAGCCAACCTCCCCCTCTTCTCTGAACGCAGCCGTTTAGCTAGGTTATCTCTTTTTCACAATTGTTTTTACAGCCCGTGCCTCCGATTATCATACATCGTTCTTTCTGTACGCCGCAGCCGTCGCACGGGTTACAATCTCGATGTGCAGCGTCCAAAGGCAAGAACCACCACATTTCAGAACTCATTTTTTTCACGTACAGCCTTTGATTGAAACGGGCTCTCCAGAACATTGCAACTACTGATGACTCATTAGAATTTAAAGAATTAATACCTGCAATTCCGTTCTAGGTGCATTTGATGTGTTTTTTGTGTTTGCATACTAATCTTCTTGAAGAGTTTTGTTTTTTACATGCAAATTTGTTTTCGTGGCATTGTACCCTTATTTTGTTGATCTTTGTTGCATGCCACCCCTTATGCAATACCCCCTATGGGGGTCCTTAAGGTATTTAAATAAATAAATAAATAAATAACTACAAGATTGTACACCGTAACGAACGCGCAAAGCTTCGTTGAGGCAATTAGAGCGAAAGTCAAAGGGATTTTTCTACTCTCAATCGCCAAAGAGAAGCTCACGCGTTTCCGGGAGCTCATTAAAAGAGAGTGAAAGAAGGTAAACCCACCAAGAGGCATCCGAACCTCACACGTGTGGAGGAAGACACTGGAGGAAGGCGCCTCGAACGTGTATCCATGAAACGTGTGTCCACGAAAAGTTGTCCACGAAACGTAATACCACGAAACGAGTTTCGACGAAATGATAGGGACCCACACGTGTCAAGGCATGCACGTACCGCTTTGTGTCGCGAAATTCCCAAAATCATCAGTGAGTGCGTGCCGGCATGTTCAAAACTGCAACTGTGAACTTCGTGGCTCCTACACAGTGTGAAAACTGATTCACATGTACGTCGAACTAGTAAAAAAAGAAGTACTGACTTCAGAAAATCTGTCATCGATGTTTTTGTGTTTTTTACTGGTTCTGCGTGCGGGTTTCTAGATTACTGAGGTGCACGAACTGCGCAATCAACCGTCGGCGATCAGCAAGATGTGAGGATAACAAAACCCGGCACATATTTCCCGAAGATTTATGTACAAGATTTGAATAATGTGAGAATGTATCTTTCGATCGGTAATAGGCTGGGTAATGAGTAGCCACCCTCGTTTACTTGCACCGTTCTACATAGAATCCACTTTTTGTCATGTTGCGTTACCTTTTGATTTGTATATACTTAATTGTTACTCATTGCTTTGTAGTGTGCTTATGTGGTTTCTCTCTTATTTCAAGTTTCGAATTACAATGAATATAACAAGTTCGCCTACTTTACGTTTCTTTTTGAAAACGTAAACAAAAATAAAAACCTTTTTTCCAAATCGTAGAGGCGCACAATGCCGGTTTGAGGTTTGTTTGTGAAAGTTTGAGATCGATTTTCTCAAAAACACCATTTTTGTAAATTTTTATTTCATAAATTTTTTTAGATATAATAGCCGACTACAAGAAAAAAACAATCTAGAAATGTAATATTTTGGTTGTATGTCCTCTATTGGAGCCGCAATCGCGTGAAATGTGTGCTCATTTTAGTCAAATGAGCACACAATTCCCACGATTGCGGCTCAAATAGAGGACATACAACCAAAATATTACATTTCTAGATTGTGTTTTCCTGTAGTCGGCTATTAAATCTAAAATAATCTAACAAATAAAAATTTACAACAAAAATGGGGTTTTTGAGAAAATCGATTTCAAACTTTCAACATTTGTTATTTCTTACAACGTTTACGTGAAGGTAGCGGAGCGGCTAATCAACAGGTCATAATGAAATTATCATATATATATAATGGGTTTGGTTTGGGCTTCCTATAGAGCCAAAGAAAAAAAAAAAACACCTTAAGTACAGGCAAAGTAATGACCTGTCAAAGTTGACCAGAAATGGACCTGAGTGACCAGTTTGACATTTTGTTTTAGGAAACAATCATATTCCTAAAATAACTTGAATACCTCGAGGTATCTTTATAGTACTTATTAAATGAGGGGAAAAAGTTAAAAAGCTGTAGGGAAAACACTAGCCCCAGCAGAGGGTGTCAAACACACGACCTGCGACGGCAGGCAAAAACACTAGTTTCTGCCACTGCGGCTTCTACGCTGCGTAACTCGAGAACAAAAAATCTCGAGAACATGCGGTTTGCGCCCTCCTTCATTTGAGAAATGCCGCCAAAAAATATATTTTTTTTTTGTAAAAATTCAAAATTAGACTCTTTCAGCCTGTCCGATTTGAGATGAAAACATCCAGATATATATAGTATATATATAACAGGGAGTGGCGGAAGGAATGAGGAAACGTCCGAAGAATTTCCGCGTTTGCTTCTTTTCCTTTTCGTGCCGAGACCCTTTTTCAAACCGAGTGGCAGCCGCCGGCTCTGCCACGCAGTCTCAGCATGACAAGAGAAAAGCCGAAGAGTAGGATGCCTCGTCGTCGAACACGCCAACGCACTTGGCCGCCGATGACGGAGCCGCCCTCGTCCAACAGACAAAGGATGTCAGCCTCCTTCGCCTCCCTTGGGAGCCCCTGCTTCCCATCGTCGATGCCAAGGTCGGTCTCGCCGCACACAGCCAGCAATCTCAACAGTCTTTTTTGCAGAACTCTGAACGCGAGCTATTTGAACGTCAGCACGGTGAGCTCGAACATCCACATACGCGCCAAGAGATCGCCTCTAGCATCGCCGGAGCCCTTCCCCTGCTTCCGCCGGAGGTATGGCTTCTACGGGAATCATTTCTACTAGAGCCACCAACGCGATCCGACTACCTCCGGTGGAGCCCCCACCGCCCATTCCAGGAGCTAGGGTCCGTCAGGCCTTCGACATTCGGCGCGACTTCTCCCATGACACCAGAAGTTAGTCCACGAGAGATGTCCATGAGATCCAGCATCTCCACCCGTATCGGTTCTACTGGGATGCCATGCTCACCGAACACCAGCACCTCATTTTCGTTAGACTGGAACTCTTCCTTGTCGTCGCGAGAGGGAACTGGAGGACGGCTATCCTGTCGCAGACGTACAGGCTCGGGTCCGAGGTTTCCAGAGAGCCCCCCACCAGCTACCCAACCAGCCTCGACGTGGACGCTGCACAAGTCGTGCTCCCGTGAACACCAGCTACCGCCCCAAGGCACTAAGTCCGAGAGGCCCCCTAATAGAGCACTGCACGGGCCGGAATTTCTAGGCCCAGCCCGATCCGGCCCGGTAGAGTCACGGCCCGGGCCCGGCCCGAGCCCGACAGAATTTTTATTTTTCTAGGCCCGGCCCGACCCGGCCCGGCAGAGAAACGGCCCGGGCCCGGCCCGAGCCCTATAAAATTTTAAATTATGAGCCCAAGCCCGGCCCGAACCGGAAAACTGGGATCGAGATTTATTTACACCATAAATATCCCGACTTAGAAGATGTATTTTCGAGAATATGGGCGAAATATGCGCATTATTTGCGACAGTCTTTGAACTCATGGCACACCGATAATTTTTGAGACAAAAGAAGGGAATATTTTATTTACATTTTTTTTCGAACAGATATTGCACTTTTCGTTATTCCATTCAATTCGTTTCACAGAGAAGTTTTATTCATACGTGTTTTTATGGAGAAACAATAAATTGTCCATTGACTCTTTCTTCAGGCAGGCCCGCCTTGCTTGCAAGACGTAGCCCTACGCGCTAAGGTTCCGTTCGCTGCTAGCACTCAGTGATGCACAGGATGCGTTTGGATAGAAGGGACAGTTTCGGGAATTCCTTCTCGGGCGCTCTCCAGAAGTCGCAACCCTCAAACACGAGTCCTGAGCATGAATAGTCCTTCTTGTCGTGCAGATAGTCCTCCAATTTGTCGATGGCTACCTTGTCATCCTCCGCTCCACACCAGTCTTGAAACAAACCCAGGCACCTTCTTTTCGAAGCGCGATCTCGAACGTCATTATCAGTCTCATCTTCATCTTAGGTCATTGCTTCAGTGACACGGGCAAGTAGCTCTCTGACGTTCGCGTAGACTTCAAGGCACTCGTCCTCAGGCAATATGCGGAGTTGGCGGAACTGAGGCCAGAGAAATGTTGCGGTCTTGTGGGGGAGTGAAATTTTCAGCTTCGTGTCCTGGAAATGACGAGCAAGGACCTTGATCTGCTCGATTTCCCCTGCCTCCACTGCAGACACCGGAGCATGTTCAAGATTGTTCTTCAACGCGGAAGCGTAAAACACAACCAGAGGAAGTGTAGGACGTTTTTCCTCATTGAGTGCGTCACTAGCATCTTTGAAGGGTTACAGGAACTCGATTAACTCGTTGAGTATTGCATTGCTCACGTTTTCCATCACTGGATTGTTCCTTCACTCCAGTAGAGCTTCTATCTCCTCGAACTGAGAGCAGACGGACTTTAGCATGAATACCTTTCGCGCACGCCATTGTCCACTTTCTCCTTTACATCCACGGGCACGGGAGGCTTAGGGCATTGAGGTGATAAAAAATAAGAAATACTTGCGCTGATCGATGAAACCTTGCACTTGTGACGACTGAGATGAGACGTCCCGGTCTTTGAACGAACGACACTGAACATGTCCTTTGGGCACCGATGTTCTGGAGTCCACGGCTGTGAGAAATTTTACCTATACAGAGCTCTTAAAGTTTGTCTTCTCAACAAGTTTGTAGAGCGTAGATGATGCCAAGCTCGCTGATTGTCGATATTGGCGCACCACCTTCCATTGCTGCCACCGGGAAAGAAGATGGCAGTATAGAAAATAAATTATAATACGAGAAAAGTTTCTCTGGAAAGATGGACTCGTCAAGTGTCTATTTCTTATTGGACGGTTGGTAACACGGGCAGGACATAGGCCGATTCTGTCGGTCATTTCGAATCCAAAAAGATTCTAGACGAGACAATCACAACCTTGCTAACGCACCTTCAAAAAGTTGCAAAAAAAACAAAAGATTATTTAGGATACGTTAGCTTGTTTTTGGTGCCTAAGGCCCCCGCAGAAAGTACAAATGCGAGCTCACGTTTTTTTTATTTTATTAGTTTGAAAAGCAGAGTGAAAATACAATCATGTTGTACCCTGCAACCGAAATGCCCTCGTTTTCTTGCCCGCACTCTCGCACTATGCTGGGGGGGGGGGGGGGTCCATACGTTTTCCTTTATCCGCTTAAAATCTTTCGAACTGCAAAACGTTTTTTTTTTTTTTTTCGTGAACGGCGCTGTAGTGATTTTGCATTTCGACCTTTTTTGTTTTCAATGAACCTAAAAGATGAATGAGCAAGCTTTTTGTTCTCAGCAATGTAGAATTTACGGCACACGACTGCCCAGGCACGGCCCGGGTCCGGTGCGGCCCGAGAACATTTTTGTTCAAGCCCGGGCCCGGCCCGGGCCTGAGAAAATACGTGCTACCCGGCCCGAGCCCGACCGGCGGGCCGGGCCGGGCCGGGCTCGGGCTTTCGGGCTGGCCCGGGCCCGTACAGTGCTCTACGGGCCCTAATCTGTAGTAAGTCCGGCAGCTATACCCTGGGTCTTCGAGACCCACCAAAGCCGTCATCGACAGCACGATCGTCTCCTCGACGCTACTGGACGTTTTCCCGGTCGAGGACGTTCTCGCCCATGCATTTTGCGAGGCTGGCGTCTCGGCCGACCTTGCCCGTGCTTGATCTTGGACCGAAGAAAATTACCCATTGTATCGGTACTCGACGGCCACCGCCGCCGAGCGAATCCTGGAGTGGCTCAGCAGGACCGACAGTGTCATCGATCCCCACGCCGGTGACAACTCCTTCGACACGTACGATGGCGTGGAGGAAACCCACACCAACACAAAGGTACACACTACAGACAAACAAAGCGACGTCGAAGACTCCGATTCGGACTTGGATAGCACTGCCGACAAGTCGAAAGCGACGGGACATCCGCAGCCAGTCCACCCGACCCAGTAGGCACCTCAAGTCGACTGGGCAGTGTTAAGTGAGGCATGTAGTTTTCACGGGCCACCCGACTTCGGCGCACGTTCCATTCGCTGCACGAAGGCTTCTTGCTTCACGGTCCGCCCACCGCTCCCTGACTAGGTCCCCACGATCGATGCCGCCATAACCGACATGTTGGCGGCATCATCGAACGCACAGTGGTCTGTACTTCAACCCAGTCTTTCTCGTATCCAAGTCAGCCACCGAGTCCCGCTTTGTTTTAGACTGCGCCGCACTTACTCCTTACCTCCAAGCACCTCAGTTCGGCCTTATACTCCGCTACCTCAGGCCATCAAAGTAACCCCCCCCCCCCCCCCCCCGCCCCAAGTGTATATGGTGAAGCTCGACATTGCCGAGGCCTTCTACCTTATCACGCTTCATTCCTCCTCCCGTAACCTGACCACATTTAGAGTAGGCCGCCGTTTCTGTCGTTTTTGCCGTATGACCTTCGTGATACACCCGGCGCCGTTTTACATGCAGCTCTTGGCAACAACCATTGCCAGGGAAATGCGCGCGCGTGGACTCCGGGCTTGGTATCACATAGACAACGTCTTGTGCACCCATCCTGACCCAGACAAGTGGGCGTCTACTGGTGCGCCTCCTCGTGGAGGACTTGCTGCAGTAGGGATTTCGCTTAAACCTAAGCGACACAAGCTGAGCCCACGCGACGCATGGGTTTTCTTGGGTTCAGGCTCGACACAGCCGATGACACCATTTCCCACACGCCTGAACGACTCCGAGCCATTCCTCGTGTCATTCGCTCGCTGGAGCGCCCGCTTCCCCTCAAGGCCCTCCAGGGGGCGGCGCGCTACTTGGCATTTTACTTTGCTCTCTATGGCTCTGGCTCCTGGGTTTTTTTCTTCTTCGTTCCCTGTTTGACAAAGTTTCAGACCAAATTCCTCTTTCACTCTACTGGTTTCCCTTTCTTCTACGTGTTTGGCCGACTTTGCCGCTCCGTCAACCGCTCCCCCTTTTCCCCGCTACCCGACAGCGCATGAGCAGATGCCTCCGAAGCCGGTTACGGTGTAGATGTCGGGGACTGTGAGCCGGCAATCATCGCCCCTCTGCTGAGGCCAGTAGGGAGTATTCACTGGCGGCCATAGCTGTGTGCGCGAATGCTGAGCGCGTGCTGATGGCGAGCTTCCACAGTTCTTTTGCAACGTGCATTCCGCACCATCAAGAGTGCCAGTCTTAGCAGCCTATTGATGTGAGCTCGTTCTGAGCATGCGCTCTAAACAACACCCACAAATATGGCGTCCAGTGAATACTTCCTATTACAGTGTTCTAGAGAGTTGTAGTGGCAAGAGCGGCGGCCACCGCGTGAAGATTTCGCGCGTAGACGACACCGTAGCGCTGCTGTTCTGAGCCCTAGGAACTGTGGCAAGAGGCATGGAATAAAGAAGAACGAAGCGCCGGCGACACACGCGCTTCATGTCTACTTCGTTTCAGCTTCGGTCCAGACGCAGCCGATGCTACAAGCGCGAGCATGTGGTCCAGAACAGTGCTTGCACTGCACGAGCGTGCGTGCTTGGCAGGGATGCTGAAAGCCCGGAGCTCGCGCTTGTAGCTTTGCGTGCGTCTGGACCGAAGCTGAAACGAAGTATAGAGCCCAGCGGACATGGTCCGTCTCGTCCTTCCTATACTCCATTTCACCTTACGTTGAACCGCAGCGAAGGCTATAAGCGCGAGCACGTATATCGTTGGCAGCTGCCCTTGGTGCACGAGATCCTTGTGCCGCCGAGATGTCCAGTAGAGCAAGGAGCTCGCGCTTGTAGCCTTTCCTGAGGTACGACACAAGGCGAAGCAGAGTATAGACCCTTTTCGCATAACCTCAAACCAGCCAGTAACTGACGTACCCTTAACCTGGTGCATTTTTGGATTGCCCGCTGACACAGGGTATGCAACCGCCAAGGGTATGGGCGAAAAGGCTTAAAGACGGACGTCCTGCATGAGTTAGTTCCGAGTGCTCCTTTTTACCGTGCTGCAATTTCCGCAAATCTACGGTTGTCTGGCTACCACTGCGTGGTCTTCGGATGGATAAATAATTTTAAAAAGCATAAGAACAATAGCAGAAAGTGTGCCATGAGCACAAGAAGCTGCAGCGCGGGTGTGGCTGCAATGTTATCGAGCTTCGTATTTTCCCCAAGAATCCTTGTTTATGAAGTCAGTCGATTGCGAGCTTGAATAGCGAGAGATTCGTATCAGACTCAACGTCACGTTTAAGCTCACGACCACTTCATCTACGACAAGAGGACCGATTTTAATTCCCGGTGCAGGTGGTCCAATTAGGTTATCACTGCAAGCCCCATGGTATGTGAAAGGTATGAAAACGTCTACATGCCACTACTCAAGATAGAGCTATCAAATGCCGAGAGCTTACCTACATAGACTACATTAAACTGCTCATATATACTTCGCTGTGGAAACTCAATCAAAACACCCCACCGTCTTCGTCGTCGTTCTCTCGAGGAGGCAAGGTGATGGCCTGGGAGTAGCCAGAGCCGTATATTAGGAGAGTTTGGACAATAGGCGG
Source organism: Ixodes persulcatus (assembly GCA_013358835.2). Taxonomy (NCBI): domain Eukaryota; kingdom Metazoa; phylum Arthropoda; class Arachnida; order Ixodida; family Ixodidae; genus Ixodes; species Ixodes persulcatus. The sequence goes on from JABSTQ010009841.1 coordinate 65,548, forward strand.
AGCAAAGGCCGCCGCCAGCGCCGAATATTCCCCCCACGCTTAGAGCGTAAACTAAATTTGTGACACAGCGTCGACCAATCAGGAGACCTCTACTCCATCTCACAAATGTCGACAGTGAAGACAAAGGCACAGGCGCGTGAGCCTAGCTCAGCGAAACGCTATTGTTTGTACGAGACCTCGTGCATAGGAGGCACTTTCCAAAGCCACGCGCTCGTGCCCATGCCTTTGTCTGCACTGCTAGAACAGCGTCCTGAGACTGGCTGAAAGAAAGCAGTGCAAAGGGTGGGGTGCGCGAGCGTCTTGAGACGCGGAGTTTTGCTCGGCACGGCTCAAATTATACTTCGTTTCACTTTACCTGCGAGCGAAGCCAAAGCTAGAAGCGCGAGACCAGCGCTTTTTGCATTTCTCCTCAGCTCGCGCGCTCGAGCAAAGCCTGAACGCACGGAGCTTCCGCGCTCGCGCTTCCAGTTTTGCCTTCGCTCGCACATAAGGTGAAACGAAGTATAGTCGTGGAACAAATGTAGAGCACGCGACCACCGCTAGGGGCTGTTTCGCGGCCTGTGGTTGGCCCGAGATGCTCGCCTATTCAAACCAATGTATGGCCAAACTCTCTCAATAAACGGCTCTGGGAGTAGCCAGCTGGATCCAACCGGACAAGCTCCAACCAAGTCATTGCAGCCCACCATAGCCAAGTCTAGCCAAGTTCCCCCCATACCCACACCGTTGCCTACCCAGATAGCTGTGCTGCCAGAACTAGCCGGTATTTATTTTTCTAAGCCGCTAGACGGCGTCGTCGGCGCCGCAATTCTCAAGATGGCGGCGCCGTTAAAGAAAAGGTCTCCGTCAGCCTCGTCGTCTTCTTCGCTCATCGCACATCTGCCATCTTCCAGAAATTCTCCTAGGGCACAGAACTCCAGCGCCACTCGTGGCATCTACGTTGACCGTCTTCACGCGGCCCATTGTAAGCGGGCGCTGCTCGTGCCACTACACCCTCTAGAACACTGTACTTCCTATAGACCTTTCCAAACACGAGCTTGTGGCCGGTGCCATTTTGAGCGTTCGTGCGTATGGCGCGTGCTTTGCCCGCTTTCCGAAGCGACGAACACGCACGTGCTGGGCTGTGAAGATCGCACGCTGGACTGTGATTTTGTAAACATTGGAAAGGTCTATATAGCTCCGGAAAGGACTCGCCGTGTTGTGGTGCGCGTGTATTGGCGAGAAAGGGACTCCTCTTCAAACGGAGAACAGAGCAACAGAGCTTTGGCTCTCGCGCTGCGCCGCGGCCATGGACGAGCCGGACGAGCCTTATTGCCTGTGCCATTTTTATTTATTTATTTATTTATTGACATTTATTGAAAAACCTCGGGAAACCCTTCGGACGTTTCCTCGATCCTTCTGCCGCCCTCAGCACGAGCAGGAAAAGATGTCTCGCGCCGAGAGCGCGAGGACTCGATGGCCCGCCGGCTCGCCATCGCGTACGTGTCAAGCGCGCAATGCCAGGTCGGCGGGGCTCATGACCGACGGTACTCATTTTATTGACATATCTTTATTAAGAAAAAAGAAGAGAGACGGCACTGGCAATAGCGCAAGGCAAAACTCGTTCATGGCCGCATTGCAGCGCTAGAGCCAATGTTGTGTTGTCCGTGAGTAAAAGTCCCTTTCTCGCCTAATGCACGCGTACTAGAACACGGCGAGTCCTTCCCAGAGGTATAATGGCCTCAGCCACCGTGGCCTCGGCATAGGGGCTATGATTGCCTGCACACAGCCCTCTATAGGTGACATTCACCTGACGTCACTCGTTAGGTGCGCTGGCATCGGCCACCATGGTCGCCATCTTCGAGGTCTCTTTCTATCCCACTTATGTGTCAGGTGTCGTCTGCTCGGACCTTTCAGCGTGGTTTAGAAGCATTTTACAACTTTAAAGGGTCTTTCTGGCCAAAACAAGGGGTTATTCTTATACTTTGGTGCCTTTGAAGCACCGTAGGAATATTTTTTGTGTGTGTTTTAGTTCGTTTTTGTCGCTATCGAACTTGTCCACTGCGGCCGCGTTGCTCCCTCGGCTCCATGCAGCACTCCGTGTCGCGCGCCGTGCCCACGGCGGTAGCTCTCTAGCAAGAACTGTGATTTTTTTTGCTTTGGTGCTTTTGTAACACGGTGTGATTACTCTTTGTTTTGTTTCGCTAGCTTCTTTATTGTTTTTCTCTAGCCGATTTTCTGCACTACGGCCGTGTAACCGTGTTGCTCCATCGCCTCCGTGTCGTACGTCGTGCCTTCGGTGTTCGTTCTTGTGCAGAAACATACCGTGCGGCGCACCGAGCGCGCAGCTAATGAAAAGTATGGCGCATTTTGCATTAGACCAAGCGATTTAAAAACCGTATGTAAGCGATTTGGCGAGCGCGAGAGAAGCGACGGTGACCCACTTCGCCGCCGCTCGGTCACTCACGCCACGAGGTAAACCGCATGAAAGCGAGGGGAGCAAACGACCAAGGCGATGAGCGCTAAGTTTTCTAGAAATCCAAAAACCGAGCTACGCGACGAGATAGGGTGAAGGGTGAACCGCATGTAAGCGATTTAGCGAGCAACAGCGACGGCGACGGGAGTCGGCGACGAGCGATGAAGATTTGTCACGGTCGCTCGGCACTTCGCTCGGTTTTTGCATTTCTAGAAAACGTCGCTTATCGCCTTGGTCGCTTGCTCCCGTCGCTTTCATGCGGTTTACCTCGTCGCCCGACTGACCGAGCGACAGCGAAGCGGGTCGTCGTCGCTTGTCTCGTCGCCGTCGCTCGTCTCGTCTTGTCAATCGCTAAATTGCTTACATGCGGTTCAGCCTTTACACATGGTACTCGGCGACAACAAGGAAAATAAAACGGCCCGCCCCCGAGATAAACTTTTTTCTCTCTTCTGTTCAACGAAGCGTCTTCACGATATGAAATTAGCACACACTCCCAACGGACGACCGCGTACTTAAGCCAGTCAAACCGCCACCTCGAAGATGGCGGATCGACGGTGGTGCTCCCTGGCAAAATCGAACCTGCAGGCTCAGTGAATGCCACCTATAAGTACTTCCAAAACTGACTCTGGAGGCATCTTCCTATGCGCTGTCGGGTAGTGGGGAAGGTGGAGCGGTGGGCAGTGCGGCAAAGTCAACCAAACATGCAGAAGAAAGGGAAGTCAATTGGGTGAAAGAGAAATTTGGTCTGAAACTGTGTCAAACAGGAAACGGAAGAAAACAACCGAGAGCCACAATGAGAAATGTAAAATGTCAAGTAGCCCGCGGCCCGTATAATATAATGTAATATAATATAATCACACCCGACCGGACACTGGGAGGCCCAGAGTTCAAATCTTAGCTTCGCCACTCATTTTGGCTTTCGGCGGTTTTGTAAAACATTTATTTATTCGATGAAGTACTGTTCACTCATCTGCATATTGTGAAATATATATCCATCTCTCTCTCTCTCTCTCTATATATATATATATATATATATAGAGAGAGAGAGAGATAAGGTACATCCGCACTTTATTTTCATTTTTTGCGTCCGCTCCTTTTTTATTTTTTCTTATATATAAACGCGCCAGTTTTCTAACGTCGTAGAATCAACCAGCGAGAGACGTGCGCTTCGATAACCATAGGCATTTGCTTGGAAATAGCAAACATGAGATAGAAAAGGAAACATTTCGGCAACATCTGCCTGGTTAAGTGTGTATTAAGAAAAGACGCTGGAAGTACTCTAACCAACTGGTTTAAATTGCCCGACGTTTCGCGGCCTGCTCGGACGCTTGTTCACGGGTGACTTATTTGGCTGGGTGTTCGTCTTTCTCTTCTTCTCCTTGTCGCTGCCGTTAAAATCGTCTTATTCTCTTTGTGACTCCTTGAAGTCCGTGAATATAACTGCTTGGGAGGGTACCGATCAACCGGTTCAGGTTGTTCTTGATATGCTTGATATGCCAGGACTCTAAATAGAGTCGTTTTTTCCAGTTTCTTTCGGTGTCTAGGACGGAACTGCCGTCGAAGTCGATGACGTGGTTGTTCTTTTCTGCATATTCCGCTAGAGCGCTTCCTTGCACGTCCTTCTTTTTTACATCATATTTGTATCTGCGAAGACGTTCGGTGAAGTTCTTGGTTTCTCCCACATATGAGGCATTGCAGTCGGCGCAAGGAATGCGATAAACAAAGCCTTGGGCTTTTTCTTTTGGATGACGATCTTTTGGAAGAGGAAGATGATGGCCAATGGTCGAGACGGGCTTGTGTGTCACTGCTATGTCGTATGGTCTGAGAGCACGGGTGAGAACTTCGCTCGTGCCTCTGAGGTACGGAACGCACATGCGGCTGGAGGGATGGGTTTTCTCGGCTGCAGATGGGAGGCAAAGTTTCTCGTAGATATTGTTGACGAATCTTGTTAGGAACGAACAACACATGACATATTTTTACAGTTTTCTGTGTTGTTATTGTGTTGTTCGTTCATCTCCTTAGTCTTCCTTCTTTTGGGCTATTGCATTTATATTATGTTTGACCTTTACCAATTAGCCCAGTTCTCAATTTTATTACTTTATTGCACTTTGCAGTATTTTACTAGAGGATGGCTATAGTTCTGCTCCTTCCTTCAGAGTTGGCGAAGACTCGTCCGCATGTATTAGGTTGAAATAAACTATAGCGACGAGAGGGTGCCAATGGTTTTTCCAGAACCCAGTGGGAACTTTCTTAGGGTTGTTTACAAATGCTGACGAACATAAAGTAGGGATGTTTATTTTTATCTTTATTATATAGAATGCGATGATCCCCAGTAGCGGAAGTAACATGCATGCTCGGGTATCAAACTATGTAATGTAAGTAGATGTAGTGAACAAGCGTTGAAACTAGAAACGTGTGCAACTTTTGACCGATTAGAAGTATTAAGACGTTTATAAGTTCCTTGAATTTCACGTTGTTGGATATCTGGGACTATACTTTAAGTCGTTCATTATAAAACGGCTCTCTAGCATTTCAATTAAACAAATTATTGAAAAAACCGAAATAAACCGGTTTTTAGGAACGTGTAACCGGTAACCGAAACCGTAAAAATTGAAACTGTAAAAAACCGAAACGAAACCGTTATCAACAGGGAACGGCAACCGTAACCGTAACCGAAACGTTACATTTTTTGGTTTGAGTCCCTGCTACCCGGTTTGTTGTATTATGTTAGGAGGGGACTTCAACTACCCTGGTGTTAACTGGAAAGAAGGGCTTACTGAAAATGCATGCTCAAACCCAGTAGAAGACTCCATTTTTTTGGATATAGCAAGCACCATTTTTAACTTCAATCAAATCGTTACTCAGCCTACAAGGAAGAATGCTATACTAGACCTTGTGTTTACGTCTTCTCCTCACAATATTAGGTTAGTTGATGTTCTCGGTAGAATTAGTGAGCATAATATTGTTTTTGTTGAAATGACACTCCCGATTGAGTTTAGAGCAACGGCACCAACAATTATATATGATTATTCGAAAGTCAACACGAAAGCGCTTGTTGCCTCTTTTCAAAGTTTTGCGTTAAGTATTTAGAACATTTTAACAAAAGATCGCTTGAGGCAAACTGGAATATGTTGAAAATGGAGTTTAAGAGACTAAAGTCGACTTTCGTTCCGAAAATTGTGCTAAAAACGAATGCTGAACGACCATGGTTCACTAACTGCTTAAAAAGACTATCTAATAAGAAAAAAAAAAAAAAACGTTTGTTTTCTAAAGCAAAGTTAAGTAATCTAGTTATAGACTGGTCAAAATATAATGAGTGCTGCAAAAAGTACAAATATGAAATTAGAAAGGCAAAAAAAAAATTACATATGTGACCTTCTAAATGAATTAAAAACAAACCCCAAAACTTTTTGGAAGACAATCGGTCCTAAACAGGAGCGAACTTTGACTAAGTTTTATGATGAGCAAGGACAGGAGCTTTCCAACCATGATTCAGCAACCGTTTTTAATGAGTATTTTGTATCTGTTTTCACTGAGGAACAGTTTCCTTTGCCATGTGATCCAATTTGTGTATCCCCAACCATATCATGTGAACCTGTCACCTTTACACAAGAAGACATTTTGGCAATTATTGATCGACTCTCCTCAAGCTCTGCACCTGGCGACGACGATATATGTTCCAAACTTTTGAAGGTAACACGAACCACATCTTGTCATCTACTAAATCTCATTTTCAAGCAATCTGTAGAGCTGATGTACCTTCCGGCGGATTGGAGATTTGGGAAAGGGCTACCAATTTTTAAATCTGGTGATAAAAAACATGTCTCTAATTATAGACAATTTCACTAACAAGTGTACCATGCAAAATTATGGAACATGTCATATATTCTCATGTAATTAGCTACTTATCTGGCAATGACCTAATTTGTAATAATCAACATGGATTCAGAAAAGGTTTTTCGTGTGAAACGCAACTTTTTGAATATGTTACTAATTTGCACGAAAACATTCACTCTTCCAGACCTACTGATGCTATATTTATTGATTTTGCCAAAGCCTTCAACTCTGTACCTCACCAACGCTTGTTGTACAATCTGTCTCAACTTAACATTCATCCTGTTATCATACAATAGATTGCCACTTTCCTTGAAAATCGTAAACATGCTACATATGTCGGAGAGAGTAATACTTCAAAATTTGCAGTAAAGTCCGGGGTCCCTCAGGCCAGCGTATTGGGTCTGCTTTTATTTCTCATTTACATAAACGACCTTCCTCTTAGCTTAACATCCTCCATAAGACTTTTTGCAGATGACTGTGTTATCTACAACCGTATCACCAACCCAGATGATTAAGCACTGCTACAGCAAAACCTCAACATGATTTCAATTTGGTGCAGCACATGGCAACTGAGATTGAACACTAACAAAACAAGATTTATAACTTTTGCCAGTCAGCCTTCTTCCACGCAACGAAATTATTTCATTAATCACAAAGGCATAGAAAAAGGTAGAACATACGAGTACTTAGGAGTAATTTTTTCAGAGGACCTCAACTGGAACGATCACATCAATAACACTGCTTTAAGTGCATGTACATCAGTCGAATACATCAAACGCAACCTTTTCCGCTCTACTCAGACAGTCAAACTAACCGCCTACAAAGCATTTCTGCAATCCAAACTCGAATACGCGAACATCATCTGGTGGCCTCATCAAGCATACCTTCTCAACAAGCTCGAATCTGTTCAAAACAAGGCATCACGCTACATCATTCATGACTATTCACGAACCTCAAGTGTCACTATTATTAAAACCAACCTGGAGTTGAAACCTCTAACCGTTAGAACCAAACTAACCCGTCTTGCTTTCCTTCATGGCATCTACTACTCATCATCGGAATTTCGTAGCCTTTATCTCCAAGATCCATCTTACATTTCAAAGCGCTGCTATCATCCACTAAAACTTCAGCCTCTCTTCTCCAGAACTAAAAAATTTCAAAATTCCCCCTTTTACTTGCTATTGCCGACTGGAATTCCTTACCCGCTCACATCGTCCATGAAACTAATACTAATAAATTTCGCGATATTTGTAATTCTCATTTGTAAACTGTGATCAATGAATGTTGTTTTTGTGTGTTTTGCTGTTTACCTTTTAATATTGTACACTGAATGTTGTATTTATTCCCCCCTCATGTAATGTATCCAAATTGGGATACCTTTGAGGAAAATAAATCTGATCTGATCTGAACCTCTAGAACGACCTCAGAAACGACGTCCTAGGACGACATCCTAGGGGATGACATCAAAGACGACGTCTATAACGACCTCTAGGATGTCCTCTAAGGCGATCTCATGGACGACCTCTAGGACGATTTCAAGAACGGCGTATAGTGCGACATCGCAGACGACGTCCTAGAGGACTGCGTCAAAGACGAAGTCTAGGACTACCTCTCGGACGACTTCAATGACAACTTTAGGACGACCTCAAAAACGACGTCCGCATACGCATGGCGCTGCGTATGCGGAACGTCGTGCGTATACAGAGGCGCCGCCGCGCGGTGCCGCCGCATACGCGCGCCGCGGATACGCACGGCGCATTCGAGGCCTGTGTGTCTATGCTGGAAAAAGCGATGAAGAAACTTCATCGTGGCGTCGCCGGTGGGAGGAGCCTAATCTCAATCGGCGGCGAACTCAACTGGCAGGGAACTTCACCGCGGCGCGTTGATGACGTCGACGAAGAGTGGCAATTGAGTTGTAACTTCATCGGGATTTGTACCCAAAATATGTCCTTAGAGGGAAACGCGCAACGCCACATCGGAGGGTCTTGTAAAAGCAACATTTTTAACTTCTGAAAATGGAGAATTCGGTACAATCTAGATACAATTACCGGTGTCAAGTTTAGGTCGCATGAATCATGTCTTTTTACATAAGGAACACCATTTAGATGATCGCAACGCGTGAGGTGCATCGCGATCGCGATGAATCGTTATGGCCGACGGCGTAATGTCGAGCGTGAAGTGCTCTTGTGTCTGTACGGAGATTTGCCTCACTTTTGGATTTTTAGCTGTTCAATCGGGCTTTTTCAAAGGTTGTCACGTCGCGATTGCCACACAGCAGTCCGGTGGAAGACGTGAACTAAGTGTGGTCGCTGAACTTGGGGATTAGGACAGAATGCTGGCCCCAAGAAGAAGATTCCTCGCAAGTACGCGGGAGAAGGCGCATGATTTCGAGGGTGGACGCGCCTCGTCCGTTCCCACACGCCATCTCGGTTGCAATGCCGGTAATTGCTGGGAATCGCAATGGGCGGTTTTAGCGTAGCGTTGCCGTGCGCAGCGGAATTGCTACTGGGAGCTCGCGCTGTAACTTCGAAACATGCTTTTCAGCGTGCGCTTAAAGCCTTACCAGCCGTACCGTGGCCACCGCAGAACATGGTAACGGTCTGCTAAAACTGCCTACTGGTAGTGAACAGACACCACGTTTTTGGTCTTATTGACTTTGCACGAGTGTGCTGCCTCGTAATGTTTCTTCGAAAGATTGAATCGTAGCGCTCAAGCTCACGGGTCAATTTCTCTAGACCTGTGCATGAGGCACTCCGATACCTAAGGTGAAGGCAATGATGCATTACATCAACACATAACCAGAAAGGCTGTCCATTTGTTGTGCGTTAACTTGTGTTTAACTGTATTATGCAGGAATCGTATTATGCAGCCAAAGGTGCTAGTGAGGACCCAGGACAGATGGCAGCTCCACCACCACCAAATGGTAGGAATAAAACACAGTCTGAATTCATCACCGTGATAGTGGTTTGAACCCATGTCAGGACATGTATTATGCATGTGTGCCGTCGGTAGTCTCATGCTGGTGGCCACTGCTGGTCCGTGGTTGCAGCTTTGCTACACTGTGATGATGGTGAACTGTGCTGGCTCCAGTGGCCCACAGTGACACCTTTCATACCCATCTAAGCAATTGCACAAAAATGTAAACGTGACCTGCAGTCTGCATAACTACGAGGAAGGTAGAAGAAGCTGTCATTAACACATTGTGCCTGGTCGGTAGCTCCCAGTGTGGCTGCTAGTCCAACCGTGTTGATGTTTCTAGCAAGGTGACACCTCATCAAGACTCACAAATTGTGTACCTATGGTGAAGAGGCAATCCACACATGGTTTCTCGAGTTTTGTGTCAAACAAGAAGGCAGATCCAATGGATGAGACTAATTGTCAGTTTCCAAAAAGACTGTGTCTCCGGTCCTGTTTCTTAACAGCGGCTTGCTTCCACCGAACATTCCCGGCAACACCACATCTACCAACCACCCTGAAATTGACAAGGTAGTGACACTAAGACAACACTGGCTCACCGATTCCAAAACAGGTGTCTTCTATTTATATAGAAGGTCCACTTCTAAAAATATTTATTGCAAATTGCTGTGGAAGCAGGACGCACCTTCCCGGGCATTGCCTGTCGAAGTGGCTTCTCTTAATGTTTTGCACTCAGGTATCCAAGCCCTCCACCTTTGGCTAGAGATCACAATCTGTCACAGTCCAGTTGAGAGTAAGTAGCAGATGGTTCTTGCCACCACACGGGGTAACATTTTCTGCCTACTGAATTGGACAAACAGGGACAAACTTTGTCGTCATCACTTGACGGTTTAAACTTCTGCCTAGGCCTAGCCCAAGTGCCTGCACTAGCACATATTGCCACGCACGTCTCCGAGCAAGCGCGCCCGTGGCCGAATGGTACTCGTGCTTGGCTCCGACACTAAGGGCCGAGGTTTGATTTCTGGCCGCGCATGCGGCTTTTTGTTAATGTCCCGCACCTCCACCAAAATGTCACGAATGACAGACGATCAGGTGACGAATGAACAAAAACTAAACATTTAGTTTGGCGAACTTGTGCCGAAAACAAAAATACAAACAGGTGGCATCGAAGGTTGGCGGAGCAGCACGATTGAGCTCAAGAGCGAGACTGTCTCTGTATCGCCACGCGGAGCCCCTCGTGTACATGCGTGGGCTTCTGGAACCATCGGCGTAGAAAGTTCGGCGCATAGAACATTCTGACTTTGAACAAGCAACGGGGTTCTTGAATTTACCAGGATGCAATATTTACAGAAATAACAAAAAGGTGCATGTGCGGCCAGGCATCGTGCCTCAGCCCTTTGTGTGCAAGCTAAGCACAATAACCATTCAGCCACGGGCACGCTTGCTCGGAGACGCGCGATGACAATATGAGCAGCCTCTGCCATTAACCGCATCTGACATGTACCAAGTGGTGGTCACCAGCACGGCGCCCTTGGGTGTACCCAAAAGCCGTGTCTTTTATACTGACATGACATGAACTGCAAACCATGTATGCGTGCTACTGAAATTGTGTCATGTCAGCTGTGCACCAGTGATCAGGTACAGCTGCAGCGGCAAAAGATAAGCACAAGCGACCGACGACCAGAGCGGCAAAATCGCGACGCGCGGTGGTGGCCGGCAAAAAGCAGCTCATCCTAAAGCCCGCATTTCGAGAACTATCTTATCCCTCCATTTTCTGCCAGCCACCCGCACGTTGCGACATGGAACGTGACTGACACTCGCTATCGGCGCGCTCGGGAACATAAGCGCCGCCTGTCGCGATTTTGCCAGTCTGGTCATCGGTAACTTGTGCTAATCTTTTTCCGCTGCAGCTTGTACACTGCCACCCTGGACGGTGAGGGCCTGAACTGCTCCCAACTGCACTGTTTAGGACCTCTTGCCCACTCAGCAGGAGCAGCTGGTTGCATTGCACATGCTGCTGGGCACCCAACAGTGCAGCATGGATGCCCTAGCTGTAGAGAAGTGCAGTCAAGGTCCAAAATTGACTGGCAAGCATTGTTTAGAGAACCGTGGAAAAAAAGCCTGTGTCATATGGCACTAATGAGTTATTCTAGACCGAGTTTCTTCATCCTTGCTTTATTCAGTTACATCCAGAGCAGGTCGTGCTCACAGTCTTTGATGCTTGCCCAATGCAATACGGAAGAGCTGGACTTCCACACCACCAATAACATTGATGGGAACAACAGTTAGCTTGTCATTGGAAATCAGTTTTGACAGACAATTATAGCATAAAGGGAGGTGAATGCAGCACTCTTGTGTTTTCGCTCCTTTTCTTTTTCTGACCTTGTGTTATGTTTCGAAGTGAGTGATCTCCCACCAACTTCTCCCTTTTCATTTTTTATGTGATTGACAGAGCAGGCCTGTCTACTGCAAAGTAATTAGATCAAGCTAGATGCACATCGCGCAGGGCTGCTTGTCTCATAGGTTGCGTGTTGTACTGTAAAACCCAGAGCATGAGTGTGCTGGTCTGAGCACTTCCTTGGTTAGGAAGATGCTCGCATAAACGAACTGTCTTTCAGGAGTCTCACATTCTTGCTATTTCCCGCACTACATGAGAGTTCTAAAAGAAGGTAAAAGCAGTGGTATGCCATACACTGCTGCTCACCGCACCTCTGGGATTCTCTTGTTCTATGTAATTTCTGTAACATGGTCTTTAAAAATGCACGTTCTTATAAGCATTCACCCTTTTCGTGTAATTTGTCTGCACCTGTGGAAGGACAAGCAGCTGCACATACCCAGCAGTCATCTTCACTGACCACATATTCATTGATTGACTTTGGCAACTTTGGGTGCCTGACTGCTACAAAGTTATCTCTATCGCCAAACTCAATCGTGATGACATTTTGACGTCACGGCAAACTTTATTATTTCACCAGCATAGCTCGAACTCCATCGGAATCCGTAGGCAAAAACTCAATCGCAACGTCACACCACGTGACCAAAAGGGCAGCCAATCAGCGTCCGATTGAGTTAACTTCATCGTTGAGTTTGCGATCTAGCATAAACAAACAGATACCGTACCGCGAAAACCGGGTCAGGTAGCCAAAGAATCTTATCGCATTAAAAAATCGTTGATCTTGAGCGCCCGATAATCGTGTCGCTTCTTCTCTCACCCCGCGCATAAAATTCCCCTTCCTGGTAACTTAAATATGCAAATAGATATTCGCAATGTTTGGGGTACTAGCGGGCTTCAGCATCGGCGACAGACACCTCTGTTGTTGCTGAACCACGGAGTAGATAATCCCTCAGCTTTTGTAAAAACGGGGGCGCTCCACATTCCCCAATACACCGTCACTAACGGCCGAGAACATTCTCTAACTTTCGTTGGCTTTATGCTCTTATGGTCGGTTATGTATTTTCGCTATCGCGAGAGCCGCAGCTGCGCAGAAATCAGCTTGGCCACGGTTCATTGGTCTTGGCAATTTTAGCTTGACAGATGAAACACCTCATCCCGGAATTCCTCATTTTTATTTCAATCTCCGTTTTGCACCTACAGCACAGGGCTTTTTTTTTTTCTACTTCTATAGGATATAATATTATTTCGGTTACAAACAGATAAATCCACTTTGCCATAGGGAATATAAGTTTCGACGGTGAAAACGTAAAAAAAAAATATTATCTAAACGACGCACATAAAAATGGCATCGAAGCTTTCTCGCAACTGGGAAATATATAAACAAAAATGTTGACATTACATTTTTATTAGAGAATGTGTAAGCTGTGCGCTAAATTTAAATTTCGGTGACGCGTTTTTTTTACTTTTGTTTGAAAATCTAATTTCTATAGGCAACAACTATACAAAGGATCGAAACCGCTTAAGGTAAAACAAGACGTAGAGTTCTGTCGTATATAGAAAGCTATTTTTCACGGGAAGATCGAGATGGCGCAGTCGAGGAGCAATGCAGCTCTGTGAAAAGCAAATCGGCAGCAATAAGTTTAAAGTACGGAATAGCAGGGAGAAAAAGACAAACAGACCCCAATAAAGTTCCTTTCGCTTCGACCGGGCGCAAAGTGCTTGATTGGATCTAAGGGCTGCATTTGTCTTATCCAATCCCGCGCTCGCTGCTGGCAGCGGCGGAAGTCCACGTTCATGTTTTTCAAGATGTTCGCCTCCGCCGCTCCTTCGGCTGAGAAGTGCCTTTTCGCGCGACATTGAGTGATGTCCGCGACAAACTAGATTTGCCCTCGTGAGACGCAAAACGGAATGGACACCGTGTTCTTCGAATCTTTTGCAACGTGTCGGATAAAAGCGCGGCTGTTCTTTTCATTTGCTTTTAACTCTGAGACTTTGCGATAACGGAGCACTTCCACGGGCCTTGTTGCTTGTGTCGCAACTTGCTAGGTGTCTTTTCTGCACGATGAGTGCCAACTCGAAATGTTCGTAAGCTATCAGTGAAGAGGCTGACGTAAATCCCGTCAGGCCGGTACGCAGCTCCGACCAGGACGGAAAGCGTGTCGGTGAACTGGGATTCGGCTTAGAGACTCGGAGGTGGAGTGCAGGCAGAGTGCTCGAGGTGCCTTTCAGGACTGTTTTGTGGGAGCTTCGGAGAGCGGGCAACTCTCGAACCCCATCTCCCAGCTAAGTGTGCCTAAGATCAGTTGGCGGCCTGGAGTACACGCAGGCTGACCTTTGAAAGAAACCCATTTACTGGGTACGCGAATTTAAAATTCTTGGAGAGTGTACTTTTGAGAAGACATTGGGGTAAAAGGAGAGCTTAAACAAAACTCAAGTCTAGAAGTAAAGCCCAAACGACGAAGGCCGATAACTGATCTGTATTCTGATGTTTGTTATAACCCGCGAAATTCCCAATATTTAAGAACAAATATTCTCAAGCAGCATACCAGCGCTGGCCCGACGTTGGCACAATATTGGATTGATTGGATTTCAATATTCGATCAAATATCTTAGCGCAACCCGCTCCAACGCTAGGGCCAATGAAAATTCTAATATTGGGCCAATGAGGATCCAGGTTTCCTTCCGTTCTCATCTCAGCATTGGCATTCCAGTTTATCCAATTTTATACCAATATTTCTATCAATATTATGCCATGATTTCCAACATTGGATCCCAGTAATGCTCGCGGATTTCCAATATTGATGTCCAATGATAGGCCATGATTTGCGATATAGGTATCCACTATTGTGCCCTGATTTCCGATATTGGTGTTCAGTAATGCCACTATTTCTGATATTTGTATCCAATATTGCTAGGACATCCGATATTGGTATACAATAATACGCTATTTTAGTCTAATATTCTTAACCAATTATGTTCTGGCTTTTCTAATATTGTCATCGAATCACAAACAAATTTCTCCAACATAGTTTTATATTGCCAACCAATGATAGACCATTTTTTAAAACTTGTTATTCATTATTATACCAGGTTTTGTAGTCTTGTAATTTATTATTAGCCCAGCTTTTATAATTATGTTAAGAAGGATAAACTCAGGACTGCGCCATAATGGCCACCTTTTCAGCAGTGTTTTGGCAAATCTTTGGCAAACTATTTTTTATTCATTGCTAATATGAACAGGGAGGAACATTTATCGTATCATATGTTTTTGCTTTTAGTAAGGTAATGTCAAATAGAACAAAAATGAAGTCATCTCTGTTTGCGTTGCCCTTAGAGACAACAAACACACCAAGATTTTTAATGATTCTCATTTATTTCACCAGTGACATCTCCCCGTGGCAGAACTAATGCAATGTCGGCCCTTTTTGTGAATTGTAAATCAGCCAAAATATTAAAGACGAGAAATGAACGTCCCTTTGAAGCAGCAACGTCCAACTTAGCTACAAATTAACACTGATGTTTAAAAACATTGCTGCCTCGAATATGTTCATTCGCAATAAGTAAGGTGTTTCAGCAGGATTCCCTGCTCGATGAAGGCTCCCAGGTCGCTGACTAAAAAGAGTTGCGAAACATAATTAAAATAAAAGCTTGCGTAATAATTAACAAAAGGTGTCGTTCCGAAAAAAGAACAACATAAGAGAAGGTGATTGCCTGCTAAAACCGAAAAGGCGTTTTTATTTTCTTAACAATTCAAATCGTGGCAGGTGATTGACGCATAGAAAACGTTATGTATTGTGAACAAACAAAATAACAGACAATTAAAATATAGGTTCACGCAATAATATTTTTGTTTTGCATTGGGCGAAAGAACATTTCAGACGACACAAAATTAAAATACGTTACGATTTGGGAACTTGCGTGTATTAAACTTCTCCCAGAAAAAGTTAATAAGAAAAAAAAAATATTTAAGGCCTTTCCATGGGAAGAGATAAGAAAAGCCGTATGGATTCAGTAGCGATTGGATAAAGGCAGTTATATCTTTCTCAATCATACGCATTCGTATGTAGGCCAGACAAGGCACCACATACATGATTAGTTTACTTGGACCAATAGAAAAAAAAAAACAGCTTTAATCGTTAGCTTGCTTTAGCGAAAATATCGTGCAACTAATGCAGTGTTGTTAAAAAAATATCTGCATTTAATATAAAAAAAACACCGCAATTAAATCGACTTATGTCTATCTTAAAAGGTCTAAAAGCGCGAAAACAACAAGGACATAGACAGAGTAAGACAAACAAAAGGCCCACTCACAACTGTAGTTTATTCGGAAAGAACACGTACAGTACACTTATTGGCGCTGAGAAGCCCGCTAGGAGCGCTTCTGTTTTCCTCACTTTGGGTGTTGCACGTGCTACCCACGCGGTTATGTTTTAATTTTCATAGTGCATAGAGGCTTGGCATTGCACGCACTTGCACCAGCAAAGGAAGTTGAAGGATCCTCACCCTGGGTTGTGAAAAAATTCCACCAGGCGGCGATACCAAAACTTCTCGCCGCCAATAGGCCCCACGACCAGTCTAGGCACCATCAAATTGGCGTAAAAAGTTTTTGAAAAACTCAACCTCTTTGTTTAAAATGGTGATGGACGACTCACTTACACAATCTTTACCTTTATCACGAATTTCGAATACCTCATGCAGTTCTCTGCTTGTTTTGTTTTTATATCTAGCAAAAATCTGAACGTCACGCAAGACCGGTAAACAGGAGCACTTACGGCAGTGAACGGTGAGGTGGCCAGACGGGCTAGCACGCGTGGCAGCCGCGTGCTCACGCGCACTGTCATCGATGCGTTTGCCCTTCTGGCTGCCTCCTGCACGACACTGGAATCTGATACACAACGCCCCAGGCACACTCAGTAAATTTTGCCGTGTGTTTCGCGCTGCAAAGTTCAGACGACTGCTCGTGTCTGTTGATTCTGTGGCAGAGCCGAGCCATCGTATTGGGCGCCGAGAACACAACGGGAACGCTTTAGCGCTGACCCACTTTGTTTAAATTGTGCGACACTGAACGTAAGTATGGCATCACTGTTGGTCTCACATTGGGCGTCTCAAGTGCGAGTTTGCCTTTAGGTGTAGACGGAAGAGCTCCAACCCAAATCCAAAAAAAACGGTTCAGCCCGTTGTTTTAAAACCTGCTCGGTTTGTTCATCAGGGGTGAATAAATCGCGAGGAGCCAGCAGCAGTTTTCATCTTCTAAGTTGTTTTGGACTCGAATTCTCTTCTTCTTTTATACAGATGGTTTCTTGTTTGTTGCTGTCGTCAGGTGGCGCAATGTTTGGATTGCGCCACCTTTTTAACCCCGTCACCCTTGCCTGCTGCCACGAAACTTCAGTGTACTGTGCTGCAGTGCGAAGAAGGTACTTGTACGCCCCCTCAGCTACCTCAACCGCGACGCCCCCGCAGTAGCAGAGAACTCTCAAGCATTCAAATATTTCAATGTTTTTTGTTTTTTAAATAAGACCTTTATCTGTAAATGAACACTACACTTATGACGGCAGTTATATAATTCTTTGTTTCTTTCGTTTCATCAGTGATGTATAAAAAACAACAAGAAGAATGCGATTCGATCAAAAACCTAGATATGTGGCAAATCGTTAGTGATAGGGATTGGAAAAAAGCGCCAACAACAACGAAAATAAAAAGTAAATTTGGAAACAAGTGCATTGTCACGTGATATTGTGTGGCGAAAAACGAATGCTAAACAAGATATAAAACTCTACTCCTATCAGAACATCACCAAATGGTTCCTTTTGAATGTTATTAGTACCTAATATGATAAGGACAACACATGCAAAGCACAGCTGTCAAATTGCAGTTTAGCGTTTTTACGTGCCAAACCAACGAAGAGCATCTGGCGCGCCCCCGCAGCGTACTCGATGAATTTCGACCACCTAAGGATCTTTTGACGTGCAGCCCAAAACTCGGTTAGAGGGCGCCTTCTCCACATAAAGCCTCTGTCACATTGAGCACTGGCGTGAGTTTCGCGGTCTTAAAAATCGATGCGTGTAATGCGGATGTTTCACTACAAACAAAAGAATTCAATATGTTTCATTTTCTGCATTGTGATTCGTGAGAGGGAGTATCAGCACCCCCAGGCAGCAGACAGCATTAGGCCAACATTGGATTTGATGCGGCAAAGAATGGCCCAACAATGGCCCAACTGAGCCATATGTTTACCATTATTGGAATCACATTGGCCAATAATGAACTATCAGAGCCAATGGTTTTCCAATATTGTTGATACGTTGGCACTGGCTGATAACATTGGACTGTCAAAGCCACTGGCTTTCCAATATTGGATATATGCCGGCATATATCCAATATCGGGTCTGGCACTCACCAAACAGCCGGCATGGCAAACTTTCTGCAGTTGATCATGCAGGTAGTGCCGATACTAGGCACGGCGTCACCGTACACGCCGTTCTTCGTACCCGAAAATACCAACGGACTCGACCACGTCATCACCAACCAGGATTGGTAAAATCTTCATCGAGGATCATCCACGTCACTCGCCACGCTTCTTGAAAAAGAGTAACTGGACCCGACCAACATCAAAGGGCTCGGCACTCACCAAAGAGCCGGAATGGCTAACTTTTTGCAATTTATTATGCAGGTTAGTTTGCCATACGATAACTATAGTTGTAGAACTTACTGCACATTTTTGGTGATAGTGCCGTGCCCTCAATAGTGTCGTGCCATTTTGTGAGATTGTTGGCGTGTGTTAACGTTGCTTCTGCTGTCTGGAGGCGTTGAGTCAAAGCCAGGTCCAACATATATAGAAACTACTTTGCAAAAGACCCTAGATAACCAAGGCGATATGAGTAAACAGCTTCAAGGAGGTGAAGACCGGAAAAGATAGTCTTACACAAGAAATGACCAACATTAACACCAAAATTACCAGGTTGGAAAAAACACCGGTAAATATTGAAAAAGAAACGGACAGAGTTCACAGTCTGAAGAAGGCTGTTGCGATCCTAGAACGAACAGTAAGTCAGCAAAATGATAGACTTATCGACTTGGGAAATAAAAGCAGAAAAAATAAACTTTTAGTTTTTGTCTTCCGCGAGCAAGATAATGAAAGCGCCGAAGTGCTGAAGCAAACCGTAATGAAAGACGTATTCCTGAAAGTTCTCGGCATCAATTTAACTTCCGTCGAGCAAATTAACGGACTTGGACGAAAGCGTTATGAGGCAAATAGACCTGTAATGATGAAATTCTTCGACTGCAACGAAAACAATAAAATTTTGAAGAACAGCATAAATTTTAATAGTAATAATAATAATAATAATAATAATAAGTTTATTTCATATATATAAAAGAACACTGCACATAAATGGGTCTATCCAAGCCAATGAGGCTTGTGGGACAGGACCCGGCAAGTCGAACGACAAAATACACAGTAATGTTAGCAGTACTACGCCTAATACCAAGGAAAACAATTCAAAAACAGTAAAAACGTAATCCTACAATCTTAAATCTGACAGCAATTGTTTTAATTTCCTAATGGAAGTGGCCTTGTAGACATCATCAGGTAATTTATTAAAGGTAAATGGCACATAATAAGAACGAACTCTTTTTCCATATCGTGTAACGCAACGTGAGACTTCGAATCTAGACGTGCAACGAAGGTTTCTTCGGGCATCATAGGTACATTTAAATTCATTATTCCGAAAATGGCGAAGCACAACAGTTTGCATAAACAAAGAAAAAAAACTAGGCATTCGTAAAGACTCGAAAATGTTAACATCAGACGAAACTTCCAAGGGATACACAACACTGTTTAACAAGTTCCTCAAAATTCGGTCAATTTTTGTTTGCCAAAGCTCAGCACAATTACCGAACAAAGTAATACCATACCTAAGTACACTGTAGCCAAGCGCGTATGCGATAGATTTCCTAACTGAAAAAGGCATGAACACTTTGTGGTTGAAAAGTGAACAGCTGACGCTCCGACGTTTTCTACAAACGTGTGACAGATGCGAATTCCAAGACATGTCTGAATCTAAGAAAACTCCCAAATATTTCACATTATCGACATATTCTAGCGGGGAACAGGTGCAGTTTGGACAAGTTGATTTGTGTAATAAAACCGGCGAGTTAACGACTACAGCCTTTTGTGGATTTCTGAAACAGACAAGCTTAGTTTTCGAAGCATTAATTGTAATTAGATTTTCGTTAAACCAGTTCATGATTTTCGTTGCATCATGCCTCAATAGTTGAACGGCTTGTTCGTACTTAAGATGACGGGAGACAAGTGCAGTGTCGTCCGCATATTGAAAGAGGCTACAATTAGACACTGCCGTTGAAAGGCCATTTACGTAAAGATTAAAAAGTAAAGGGGACAACACGAAACCCTGTGGGACGCCAGCTCTTATGAGTGCTCGAGCACTTTTATAACCTCCGACAGACACAATTTGAGAACGACCGAGAAAAAAATTTTGAAGAGCGAAAAAGGGACCGCGGAAGCCGAAGTTATACAATTTGCGGAGGAGCAACTTGTGGCTTACAATGTCAAAAGCTTTTGACACGCCCCCCAAAAAAAAAAAGGGCACACGCGAATAAGTTTATCTCGAATGCACTGTGAATTATGTCTATAAAATCTTCAAGCAGAGGCTGGGTGCCTCTGCCAGCCACGAAACCATATTGGCTGCTTGAAAAAGAGCACGAGCTGTCAATAAAACTTGTCATCGTACTGAACAAATGTCTTTCTAATATCTCGCCGATACACGGCAGAATTGAGATTGGCCGATAACACTCACGTTTATCTGCTGCGCCACCCTTAAAAAGTGGAACAACAAGTGCGGTTTTCAGATCGGCAGGAAGGACACCAGATAACAAAACCCATTGATCATATAAAGTAGGACTTCTTTAATAGCTTCAAAATTTCTAACGAGATCACCAACTCGAATATTATCGGTACCAGGTGTTTTATTATGTTTTATTCTAAATAAAAGGGAGCGTATTGTACCGATATCAAGTTCCGGCAAAAATGCTGAATCAGATGCTCTGTAATCGCGGCTTGGACTGGCTGAAGTCACACTGCTATCTCTGGCAATAGACCCCTTTCGAAAGACTGCCCTCTGTTGGCGGCTGTGGAATCCCTGCACAATGGCGGACTAAAGCCGCAACGTCACGGCACACTTTATGCGTTTGGTTGAAGCAGAGGAAAAAACAGACTCACAAAAAAAAGGAGATGAGCGCAGTGACGTTGCACTTTCGACGCTGTTTGATTGGCTCGTCTACTCCTAGCACTGACTGCGCTCTGACGTTCGATATCTTATGGAATGACTTGCACGTGTCACGATGTGTGTTGTTCCGCTATTGTGCAGGGGTTCCGACCTTCTAATAATCGGCACGGGAATTTCGAAAGGGGTCTATACTCAACGCCTCCGCGAAATATGTGTTGAAATCATCGACGGTTGACTGCAAGTCGGCGCCAAAATGCTTTTGAAGTGAATTAAAAATTGGTTGCGTGGATGGGTGGCCTCTAAAAGTGTTGATTAAATTCCACGTCTCTCGCGGATTTGACCTGCATTCAAAAAACTGTTTTTGAAAGGAACTTCGTTTAGCACTTCAGATAATTGCATTTACGCGGTTCCTAGCGCTCCTATATTCCGCTCTTAACTCTTCGTTTTTAGGCGCGCGTCTGGATCGCGACCCCAACGCTTCCTTGGTTTTGATAGCCTTCATAATGTCTGTGTTGAACCATGGTTTATCCGATCTTTTCTTGAAAATGACCTCTTTTTTTTTGAAACAGCATAAAAGGACTTCCAAACTTCAACAAAAGCAGAATATAAATTAGGATCCCGATTGGACTGAAGGAAATCATCCCAATCAAAAGCCGCAACCAATGCATCAAACTTAATCGGGTCCGAAATTGTTACCCGCACGCAGCCGCTTTTGTTAGTTGTATGTTCTGCCCCCCGCTGCTTTAAATGACACCCGATGAAGTAATGATCAGAAGGTTTTTCAGAAATGACAGCAGATTTCACCAAAACATCAGTGGTTCTAATATTTATATGATCCAAATAATACACTACCATTTTTCCAGACAAGATCTCCTCTCTTGTAGGCAGACTAGTTCTATTTTCAATTCCATGCTCCGACAGAAGCGTGAGGTAAGTTACAGACGGTTGATTTACTGGGTTTGAGTGTATCGATAGTGAAGTCTCCAACCAAACAGAGTTGCCCTTCAGACCGTAACTGCCCAAGAACTACCTCAAATTCCGCAAGAAAAAGAGATACGTTTTCGGAAGGGGGTCTGTAAACTGCAAGCAAAAATAAAGAAAAATCAGAGTGGATTAATTTTATGCCGATGAATTCTGCATGCTGAAAGGAAACACTGTAACTAGATGGTATCCACTTATTTGAATATATACTGCATTACCACCACCTCTGTTATTGTCACGTCTATAAAAAAAATTCTTTATAAGCGTCTAACACGAACTGATTACATTGCAAGGAAGTTACAGCAATCTCGGTGATAACGAATATGTCAACCAAAGGTTCCAAACTGCACACCGAAATTTGGAACTCGTCCCAATGCTTCCTAAGGCTTCTAATATTCACATGAATCAGCGTTAAAGAGTTGTTAGTTATTGGCCCCAAAATCTGATTAAATGAAATACAATCCGGAATCGAAACACACGTACTCATGCTCGTCCTACACTAGTTTTCCTATATCACTTACTACGTTTATACGCAGAGCAGGTGAACCCTCACGTTTCCTCGCAAAAATTTTCGAATTTTTTAGCCACACAAATTGATACCCGCTTTCTTTGCCTTGAGACCTAGCTATTCAAAACAACTTCCTGTTTGCTGCTGTAAGGATGTCGTTGAAATACAACCATGGCCTCTTTTCAGATTGACACAACTTGTGCAATTTGCCACGCGCCGCCATCCAGACTCTCTTTATTGAAACGGAAGCGAAGGAACAAAGATAAGCATAAGCACTGACTACGCAAAAGAAACAGTAGAGATAAGAAGACGGCTTTGGAAACGCGCGGAATCAAACAAAGGAAGGGGCGATGAAGTTTCTCTAGTGCATGATAAGCTCAGGATTAACAACCAAACATTTGTGTGGGACCCCGCACTATAGACCCCTTTCAAAAATCATGTGCCGATTATTAGAGGGTCGGAACCACTTCACAATGGCGGAGCGACTGCATCGAGGAACGTGCAAGTCATTCCATAAGATAGCGAACGTCGGGGCGCGGTCAACACTACGAGTCGACCATCCAATCAAACAGCGTCGAAAGTGCAACGTCACTGCGGTCATCACCTTTTTTAATGGGTGTTTTTTTTAGTGTGCCGTGACGTTGAGGTTTTAGTCCGCCATTGTACAGGGATTTCACAGCTGCGAACAGAGTACCGTATTTTGAAAGGGGTCTATAGCAGCGACGTTCTATCCAACCCAGAACGTGACTAACTGCAAACAAGACAAGAAAAAAAAAAAAAAGAAAGACGTCTACAATCCCCTGTAACGCCGAATAGACCGATCTCACCAGCCAGTTTGACTACGCCACCGCTGCTGCATTGCATCGAGGGAACTTTAGTCTTTTTGCGCGTGCGGCAACGTCGCTATAGCTCTGCGCGTGCAGGGCACGAGCAGTCTCGTGCACTGCCGATTGCCTCCTGTGAACTAAAGTTATGGCGGCCTCGCGCATGCGCCGAACGCTTGGTGAGATCGGTCTATTAGAGCGCAGCTCTTGAGGAGGAGGAGGGAAGGGTACTGAGGGAAGAAGGTGGAAAGGTCCCTCACCACTAGCATGGGTGTGGATCAGTGGTGTGGTTCGACGTGTGCTTAACGCAAGTCGCAGAAAATGCATATCTTTAGTGAGAGCATCGCGTGTAAATTTAGCGGGAATTTAGCGGGGCAATTTTTTCCCCTCACTTTAGTGGGGCATTTTTTCCACTAGATTTAGCGGGGAAATTAATTCCGCTAAATTAAGCGGGGAAAGGTTTTCCGCTAAATTCAGCGGAAAATATTTTTCCGCTAGATTTAGCGAAGAAATTTTTTCCGCTAGATTTAGTGGGGAAATTTTATCCGCTAAATTTTGCGGGGAATTTAGCGTCACCGTCATCGTCAATGATGACGTCACACGTCACGTCACTGGTGACATCACTGATGACGTCGTCAGTGGCGATGACTATGACGATGAGGATGACGTCATCCTCATCGTCATCGCGCGGTTACGCCGCCGGCGACGCCGCTCAAGCCGGATACGGGCGCCTAAGAGCTGCGCTCTAAAACAGCCTCCCCGAATTGAGAGTTATAAACCTAAATGCGCGAAGTGTGGTTAATAAAATAGAAACCCTGGAATATGTGTTTCTTTCTCGAGATCTCCTTGTGGTCGCAATTACAGAGACATGGCTTACTTCTGATGGCGCGATCGGGTGCATTGTTCGCAATTACAGAGACAAGGCCCGATAGAACCAGTAGAGGGGGGGGGGGGGGGGCGTCGCGGTTGATCTGATAAATGACACTAGTTGTGTGGAACTTGAGTGCGACTGTGAAGAAGCTGTTTGGTGCCTAATGTCTTATTGCAATCGTGCATTTCTTCTTGAGGAAGTCTCTAGGACGCCAAACGCGCCAGTTAAATGTTTAGACTGCTTGAACGAGTTTCTTTGCAAACATGTAAATGGTACACCAGGGTCATTCTAACTGGAGACTTAAATTTTCCACATGTGAACTGGGGCTTACTGGTAACACTTATTGCACTGATGTTTCCGACGGAGAAAAAGTACTGGACATCGTTTTTAATCACAATCTTATCCAAAAATAGACAAAGACTGCACTAGAATCACCGATCAATCCCAGTCAGTATTGCATTTAGTTTTTATTACAGATAATATAGCAGAATACGAAGTTTCTGTTATTGAAGGGATTTCAGATCACAATATGGTCTTATTGGTCTTGTCAAAAACTTTGCTCGTGCGGACGATAGAACCCCCTTACCACAGCATGGCCACTGCCAGGCTTCTACGCCCATAGTTGTCAAAGACTTTGCTCGCGCGGACGATAGAAGCATTTTAGATTATTAAGAGACACAGGACACCATGAAGTAAAACGAGGGCTGCCCCAAGGGGGTGTTCTTAGTCCAATTCTTTTTAATATATCGCTCATTGGTCTTCTCAAACTTCTTCCAGACATAGTACATATATCTTTATATGCTGATGACATTTGTCTTTGGGTATCGAGCAAGTCGTTATACATAAATCGGGCACGACTACAGAAAGCGATTAACATTGTCATAAGATATCTCAAGTCTCGTGGGCTACATATATCTCCTATAAAGTCAGCCGCTGTTGCCTTTACAAAAAAGGAAACCAGCAAATATCGCATATATGTAGAAGGAACACCGATACCCTATGTTTCTGAATACACCTTTTTAGGTGTAACTGTTGACAGGTATCTCACTTGGGGCCCTCATATTAAACGACTCAAAAATAAATTAAACTCTTTCACCCAAATAATCCGAATGATAAGAGGAACAAGGTGGGTTTGTTCCGTCTCAGCAACGATGACCCTATATAACTCTCTTTTTGTAGGACTCTTACGATACACCTTACCAGTTATGAACGGCACCTCAAAGACAGTTTTGAAAGATCTTGAAAGTGCCCAGGCACAAGCACTGCACTCTTGTTTGGGCCTGCCCAAATGCACATCGAAGAACGGCACACTCGCTGAGGCTAGGGCACTTCCACTTTCAGCCTTAAGAACTCAAGAAACAATCAGAACTCACCTTCGACATGTCACTCGCAATACAAATCACCCCCTTAAGGACATTGTTGATTCTAAACCTTCCTCTAGCTTCTCCAAAATCATTACGCTCCTGAAAGACTATCTACCCAACTTATTTGAGGCTGCACAGAATCTGACACTTCCGCCTTGGATGTATCCCCCATTAGAAATTATAGCGAACATTCCAGGTATAGGAAAGAAAGCAGAGACATCAATCGCCGTGATTACACAAATAGCCCTAGAATATATATATCGAACCTATTCACTATCTGTGCATATTTATACGGACGGGTCTACCACTCTAGCCTCCTCATCTATCGGGATATACATTCCATCAAAAAAAAAAAAACAACCATTAAAGCAAAACAAAGTCATATGACTTCCTCGACTGCTGCAGAGCTCGCGGCGATCAGAACAGCCACTGCAGCATAATATTCTCCAAACTCCACACCAATGGGTGATATTCGTCGACTCTAAGTCTACTATTCTAGCTCTTTCTTCACTTCATAAACAAAGTCCAAACATACAACTTATTCACGCAATTCTGGAGATCCACCAAAATGCTTTGGTTAAGGGGCACAATATAGTTCTCCAGTGGGTGCCAGGACATTGCGGGATTACTGGAAATATTTGTGCAGACAACGCAGCCAGAGAAGCTCACAAGGAAACTGCTACGTTCCTCATTCCATTTTCAAGAACTGATTCCAACACCGTCACTCGAACAATCGGCAGGGAAATAACATCGTCGGTATGGACAGACCCACATTAGTACTTCAAATACCTAAAACACATTGACCCCAAATTAGAATTTTGCATGTCACGAGGCCTCTTAAGAGATCAAGAGACAACACTTCATCGACTGCTGTCTCAACGTCGCATATACGAAGAAATACCTCCATCTTATTAACAAGAAAGAATCACCCATGTGCTCTTTATGTTCTTCACCCGAAGACAGTGACCATCTATTGTGTATATGCAAGAAATATGATTCTGAAAGAAAGACGTTAAAAATACAGCTAGGACTACGATCAAATGAAAAACGTGAACTGCACCACCTTCTTGGGCCGTGGTCAACGTCTGGAGACGCACATAAGGCCACAAAAGCACTAATTAATTTTCTCTCTCATACTCGATTATTCAAGCTGCTATAGAAGTTGATGTATATAATGTAAATACATATTTTTTTTAATAATTTTTTCTAACAGAAAAAAATGTCCGAATCGTACAAATCCTAGGATAACACGCGAAATCATTCACCTAAAACGTCAAATACGAATACATAGAAAGCATTGTAAACAAAACGTTAGCGCGTTAAGAAACAAGTTAAAACAACGCTGAAAGAAGCTAAGGAATGATGTTTTTCAATAACTCTTCACAACTTGATAAAAACTGCCCCCAATAAGTTTTGGCGTTTTTTAAGAGGGCGAAAGGAACCGATCGAACAAGTTGTTGACAGTGATGGGGTTATTCCGGACAATGTGGAGATGGCCGAGCATTTTTATAGTTTTTTCCAATCAGTTTTTTTTATCCCAGGATTCACAAATTCTGCGTGGGGTCAAAGGCTATAATACCGAAAAGAGCAGACCAGGCGTGGTGATAACCCAACCGAGGATATTCGCGAAGTTGTTATCCCTTCATTCGAAAAAATCAACGAGCCCCGATAAAATACCAAATGCGTTTCTAAAAAAAAAAAATAAAAAAATATGCTGAGTCGCTATCTCACTATCTTAAAATTATATTTGACACATCATTACAGACGTGCGCGCTCCCACAAGAATGGCTATATGCCCGTGTTGTTCCTGTATTCAGGGTAGATAACTACAGACCCACATCGTCGACAAGTGCTTTCTGTAAAGTAATGGAGCATATTACTTCAAAATACATATTTACTTTTTTAGAGGATCGAAGAATGTTTTGCACCCCCCCCCCCCCCCCCCCCCCCAGCATGGCTTTAGATCCGGCCTTTCAAACGTGACCCAGGTTGTAGAGACGTTTCATTACTTCTCTTTCGCCGTAAACAATAAGCAACAAGTAGATGTTATTTGCGCCGATTTTTCGAAGGCCTTTGACCGTATATCACACAAGAAACTAATAGGGAAATTGAGTGTAATAGGTTTATGTTCTAGTAATGTCAATTGGAGTGAAGCATATCTATCAAACATAACCCAAAAAGTTGAAGTTAATGGAAACCTATCCGCGTCATTACCTGTATTCTCAGGGGTCCCTCAAGGCTCTGTATTGGGCCCATTGTTTTTTTGATATACATAAAAGATATTGCTACACACATTCAAACGCCAACTAAAGTAAAGCATTTTTGTAGATGATTGCCTTTTTTATGCTCCTGTAAACTACACTACAGACCAATGGAATCTAAAGAGAAATTTGGAAATCTTAAGGAAGTGGTGTGATGCTGGAAAATGCCGGTAGATTTTCGTGAGCCAGCATACATTAACATAACAAACAAATATAATGTTTCGAAAATTTCTTATGACATAGGGGCTGTTAACTTGAGTAATGTGGACAGTTTCAAGTACCTTGGTGTCACTTGCTCACACAACTTACAATGGCGGACCCATATTGATAATGTTTGCTCTTCGGCATATCGGAGTCTATGCTTGATACGACGGAAGCTAAATAATTGTACTAGAGACGCAAAGTTAACTGCTTACAAAACAATGATACGTCCTATATTGGAATATGGGAATGTGGTATGGAGTTCTAATAAGAAGATAGACAAAGACAAATTTGAAAAGATTCATAGGTTGGCTGTGCGTTTTATTCTTTCTAAGTTTAGACGAACAGACTTTGTGACTAGAATGCTGAATCAGTGTGGTGTCCAGCCATTAGAAAATAGACGGAGGATTGCGAGGCTAAAACTGTTTTTTTTCCCCTCTATAATAGGCAATTAAAAATTGACCCGGTGTTTAATCTGAAAGAACGGAATAGACGCTTTCAGCGAGTCAGTTACTCGAGCTGCCACCAGTCGGCGCGCCCTCCGCGCGCTTTCCCGGCCGCCATAGCCGACCTTCAGTTTCTCGCCGTTGCTCCGCGTTGTGTGCTGCACCGGCCACCATCGGAGCTTTGATTTCGTGGTCTTTACGTTCCGCGTTGAAATCGTGTGTTTTCTTTAGGTCTTTTCGATATTTCGGGCTTTCACTTAATCGTTTGATATCTACATTTCAACATAGCTCTTGTATTTTCTTATTTATGGAATGGAATCGGACAGCGAATGGATCGACGATCCATTCGCTGGGCTTCAGAGACCATGTAAGTTCATCAAATTCTTGTGTTTTTGTCGCTAATAAAGGGCAGTCAACACCATTGCGACCTATGCAAATTTCAACTGACGCAGTAATTAGGATCTCGCAGTCGTGCTTCTCGCTGAATGTGCGCACTCGTTTCCGTAAAGCCGAACCGCATGCAAGCGATTTAGCGTGCGACGAGTCGAGCGACGGCGACAACGACGGGAGTCGTCGACGAGCAACGGAGATTTCTCACTGTCGCCCGTCGCATCGCTCGGTTTTCGGATTTCTAGAGAACTTAGCGCTCACCGTCTTGGTCGCTTGCTCCCGTCGCTTCCATGCGATTTGCCTCGTCGCGCGACTGACCTAGCGACAGCGAAGCGGGTCGCCGTCGCTTGTCTCGATCGTTGCTCGCCAAAGCGCTTGCATGCGCTTTATACTTAATTAATTTCGATGCACACAGCATTGAACCATTAGCGCCTTGATATTAAGTATAAAGCGCAACGAGACAAGCGACGGCGACCCGCTTCGCTGTCGCTCGATCAGTCGCGCGACGAGGCAAACCGCAGGGAAGCGACGGGAGCAAGCGACGAAAACAGTGAGCGCTAAGTTCTCTAGAAATCCGAAAACCGAGCGATGCGACGGACGACAGTGAGAAATCTCCGTTGCTCGTCGATGACTCCCGTCGTTGTCGCCGTCGCTCGACTCGTCGCACGCTATATCGCTTACATGCGGTTCGGCTTTACGGAAACGAGCGCGCACATGCAGCGAGAAGCACGACTGCGAGAGCCTTACTGCGTCAGTTGAAATTTGCATAGGCCGCAATGGTGTTGACTGCCCTTTATTAGCGACAAAAACATAAGAATTTGATGAACTTACATGGTCTCGGAAGCCTAGGCCACAATCTTGTATCGTGGATCCATTCACTGTCCAATTCCATTCCATAAATAAGAAAATACAAGAGCTATGTTGAAATGTAGATATCAAATGATTAAGTGAAAGCCCGAAATATCGAAAAGAACTAAAGAAAACACACGATTTCAACGCGGAATGTGAAGAGCACGAAAACAAAGCTCCGGTGGTGGCCGGTGCAGCAGACAACGTGGAGCAACGGCGAGAAACTGAAGGTCGGCTATGGCGGCAGGGTCACGTGACGTCAAGATGGCGGCGCCCATGAAATGTTGCCTGAAAGGGTCTATAAGCAATCAGGTGGTTCAACCATGCTACGGAAGAATAGATGTTTTTAAATACTGTATTCCTTTTTCGCACGTACAATAGACCGTTTTCAAAAGTCCACGCCAACGCCTGTCCGCCGTTGCTTGCTCACATGTTCTGAGCACGTATTGAACACGAGTGCTGACGTCAGCGTTCGGCGAGGACTCGGATCCAATCAGGCTCTTCGTGTCAAAGCAATGGCGACAGGCAATGTTGCTCGATGGACTCATGAAAAGGGTCTATCGAAGAATGGAACGGTCTTCCACAGTGTGTTGTAAACTTAACGGATATGTCTACCTTTGAGTCGTCTTAAGAACAATTGTTTTTCCAATAAGAAAAAGTGTGGCTCGATGTATATACTAATATTATTGAGCATGTTACATTTTTGTGTACCGTGTGTTAAAACTATTATAGGACTGTATACATGTTTTTTTGTATCAACTGTTCACCTCTCCTGTAATAGCCTTCAAATGAGGGCTGAGAGTATTGACAGATAAAATAAATAAGTTCTTCAATATTAACCTGTCAAAGTTTCTAATATTAGATATACACCGACATAAGCTGTTCAATATTTGTCTGTCAAATCCAATAGCTTTCCAATATTGGATATACGCCGGCATAAGCTGTCCAATATTGGGTTGTCTGAGCCACTGGTGAAAATAAAAAGCGCGAAAGGCAAGGACAAGCCGAAGACTACACAGGAAAAGCGCTTGTCCTGTGTAGTCTTCGAATTGCCCTTGTCTTTCGCGTTGTTTATTTTCGTAATGTTTAGGCAACTAGGCCAACAAATTATTTTTCTATGGAGCCACTGACTTTCTGATATTGACTATACGCCGGCATGAGCTCTCCAATATTGGACTGTCATACTCAATAGCTTTCCAATTTTGGATATATGCCGGCATAAGCTATCCAATATTGAACTGTTGGAGCCAACGAATTTCCAATATTGCATATACGCCGGCATAGCCCGTACAATATTGGACTGTCAGAGCCAATGGCTTTCCTATTTTGGATATACGCTGGCCTAAGCTGGTTAATCATGAACTGTCAAAGCTAAGAGTTTTTATATATTGGTGATGTGCTGGCAAAGGCTGTTCAATGTTGTACTGCCATAGCCAACGGCTCAACAATATTGGATATACGCCGGTATATGCTGTCCAATATTGGACTGTCGGAGCCAATCCCGTACGAAAACGGTCTATGGACGCCTATGAAAAATCCTATGGTGAGCTATCACCATATATGGTTCTCTATGGTCAGCTATAAGAAGCCCTTAAACACGCTATAGCTACCTACAGAATAATCTATGTCTTCAAAGCTATGCGGAGAGCAAGTCGTCTGCTCCTTGCGCAGAAGCTGCGGCGACGTCAGAAAGATGGTGAGCTCTGATTGGCTCTGATTGAAGGATACTGGGTAGACCTCGAAGAGAGCTGCCTTAAGGTCTGCCCATTATCCATCATTCAGAACCAATCAGGGCTCGGCATTCTGACGCCAGCACAACAGCTGCAAAAGAAGCAGACGAACTTGCGCTCCGCATAAAATATCGACTATTCAGATTTCTATAGCTGGCTATAGACTAATATGTGCCTATGAAGCTATAGACTCGCGACTATTCAATTTCTTTTAGCGATCTATAAAAAATGTATGCCCTTAATGTTATAGGTCCGCGACTGTTCAATGTGCTTTAGCCGGCCGGTGTACGCCCCTAAATCTATAAACTCGCGGCCATTGAAGTTTCTTTAGTCAACTCAACAGTGCTTTATGCCACCAAAGCTATAGGCCTCCGACCTTTCAATGTGCTTTAGCCGGCTATAGAGGAATTTATGTCTCTCGAGCTATAGACTCGCGACCATCAGATTTGTTTTAGCTGGCTCAATGGTGTTTTATATTGCCTAGACTATAGACCCGCGACCTTAGTTTTTCACTGCAGAGGTAGGAAAGTAGAAAAGAGTCATTCATGCGCTCGCTCGGGGTGAGAATTTTATTTATCCAGCTTTATGGGGTGTACGTCGCCGGTGCTTTGTAACCGCGATGACAAAAGCGTCCTTAGCTGCCTATAGACCAACACGCTGTTTGCAAACAATCCCGGGTTTCCCCCCACCAGGTGTGGGCACTGAGCGTGCGCCGAAACCGAATTTGCGTGAAGTGAAGCGTCTGCGCATGCGCAGTGCCGTCGACAGCGCCACCGCAGCTGCGTGGCATCAGGTCCGCGTGTTCGTCTATAGGACTATTGCCGCTTTTGCCGGCTGCTTTTAGATTTAATTATCTCTGTCTCTTCCAGTGCATTTTTTAAGTACATGCATTTCGTAGCGTTAACGTCTTCTACTTGTTCCGTGTTCCTGTCATGTTTCTATTTCTTTCTGCGTGCTGTATTTCTTATATTTAATGTTTCTGTGTATATTTCGTCGTTCTCGACGCAGGCGTCAACGAACATAAAGCCGCTGCTTACGCCGCTACCGAAATGAGTTCTACTCTTGTTAGGACAGTCTATGGCGCTATAAAGTCGTCTATTGGGCTCGAATGAATTGTCTGGAGAGGGCTGCTTCGACTGCCAGTGCACATTTCATCAGTGTAGGCAGAGTAACGACGTAGCAATCGCGACGCGAGAGCTGACTGCGTCTCCACCTGGCCGGCCGCTCTCGCTCTGCGGATATGTGAGCGTGGGACTCTCGAGCACCTTATGCTTACTGAAGGTGCAAGATGCTACTTTATCGTCGCGAATCCTTCGGCCTTCGAACGGCTGCGAAGCCGTTGCGTCTGGCGTGCCCTACGCAGCATCTTTCAAAATTTTTTCGCGGAGCATCGCAACATTCAGACTGTGAGCGTCGGCGATTGATCGTGTGTTGAAAGTCGGAAAATGTGCTGTCCGTGTTGTTTTTTATGTTTAACTCTTTCGTAAAACAAATTGAAGTTTAAAAACCCGAACCTAACAGTGTATACATAATTTAAAATTTATTGGTATATATATATATATATATATATATATATATATATATAATTATATACTTGTGGACATCGTGCGCAAAATAGTCGCGCTTAGTTCTGCATTTTAAACTATAATGAGGGTTATACGGCGTAAAACATAGTATCTTCAACTTTCCGCGTTTTGGGTCACTTTTATGTTGGGCAGCTTCTTTGGAAGTCATGGAGCTGTCCTGTTCACTTGGTATTGACAGCACGGTAGACGCTATGCGTGTTTTAGGCCAATCGTGTCTCCGTTTAGGGTCACGCGACTGCAGTCTCAAAGCTGGTGATAAGGCAGAACACGGTACCTGCCTGAAGCCCAAGGCCACAAATAGCATTCACTGCACTATCACCCCTGAGTACAGGTGACAAATCCTTTCGTTGTGTTCATTGTTGGAATGCCCCTGAAGATTAGTCTTTCTGAGCTCAACACCGTTCTGGTGTTGAAGCAGCTGGTGCCTTTCTAATTCTAAACGAAAATGCACACTTTCTCCTGTATTGATCTTTGGAAGAACACTTCTACCCAGGTTTTTAATGCTCCTTTGATGTATTAATTTTTGTAGGCAAAGTAATTGCGATCGCATATGTCGCGAGCACGAACTCTTGGTTTGAGCTGAGGAACGTACCCTCGACAGCTGAAACCAAACAATTCTCATATCGAACAGTCGATAAAGTCAATAAATGACAGCTGTAGAACACTTAAAATGTCGCAATAAATTGTTGATTCGTTCCCCATGAGTATAAATATTTGGCGAATATTATTGGTATTATCACAATATTGAGAAATGATAAAGGTTTTGATATTTTAGGCGAATAGTTGAACATTAGAAGGACTGCGCCAGCAAAATGAATTCACAAACCTGAGACACGTGCCATCTTGAACCTTCACAAAAGTATCGCAGACGCTCCTTTCGAACGATTCGTTCCTTTTTGTAATCCACTTCTTCTCACAAAAATATAGCACTGGAGCGCACAGTCAGCTAGAGAAATAGTCCATAGGCAATCAGCAGAGTAGTCTGGACAGACGCTGACGCTCTTCGTCAAATATGTGGCTCGTCCTCAAACGCAGCTTCTACAGTGTAACTTCCTCGCTCAAAGACGATGTGAGTCCTTCGCCTCTGAGCTCCGTTTCACCTTATGATCGAGCGCAACTCTTCGACCCACCACAGGCGTCGCGTGACCTTTCGGTTGTGCGGAGCGTCGCACGGAGCGTGAAGTCACGTGTCACTGGCGGAGCACTGGATTGGCTAAGTTAGCTCGTAGCCTGCGTTGCTTTACATCGTAGATTTGTCTCTATTCTGTTCCGCGGTTTACCTCCTTATCTTTTTTACCTTCTTTTTTGGGACACATCGCAAACCTTTCCCGAGCACCACAAAAGCGGGGGATTATCGTCAGAGGTTAGCCGTTAGCGACACCGTGGACCACCCTCCCGGAAACAAGCAGCCTGGATATCGCTTTCGTGTCCAAAAAAGCGCTCCGAAAAGACGCCACTCTTTCCAAATGCGACTCCCCACCCTGTCGTGTAAGATAATATTACACAAAATAAACCGTCCAAGAAGCTCGCATCATTTTCAACCCAGCCACGTGAAATTGGAAATTATTCGGGAACATCGAAGGGCGGTAATTTTTGACACACTCATCTAGCTTGGCTAGCAAAATTATCGGTGCGATGGAGTTTAATATTTATTAACAAATAAGTTAAAATAGTTTTTGTTAACCGCGCTATAAAGCTTTGTTATAAAACATTCATAAAATGGATCCGGCGTTTTCTTCATGGTCCCCGATTTGACTGAAAAGTGTCTAAAACACCACAAACATCGCTGAATTAAAATCCCAAATATTAGGTCAACAATGTGTTTTTTTTTTTTTTTTTTTTGCGAAGGACTGATTTTAAAATTTTGGTCCTCGCCATGATTTTTAAACTGAAATTAAAACTCGCGCTGCAGACTTTAGGGATCCTGGGTTCAACCCCACCCCATCCCGTTTTTTTCTGGATGAGCATCGTACCGGCGTGCGGTCGTGTACCACTACTGCGTGGTGCACGCTAAAGACCCCAGAGTAGTGGTTGTACCGCACTGGTAAAATTACTCATTTACAGCTGAGAGACGACTCGCCCGCTGAGGTGTACTAAGTTCAGGCTGTATAAAAGTACACACACCAAACTGAAAGTCTCTACTGCCAAGAACGAAAAAAGGGACGCCAGCTGAAGGCAGCGGTCAACTCTTTTTACTGTACAATTTGGTACGTCACTCCGAGGGGCTTAACTTGCTCTCCGCAAAAGTCGGAGCTCCTCCTTCTCCTCCAACCTGTTCGGTCACGCCAGCTGCCGTCGGACATCGCGCTCTTGTCGCAAGGACTGCGTATCCCGTCGGTGAAGAACATTCGCATCCTGGGTGTGCAGGTCTAGGCGTTTGGCAACAAAAATGAGATGATCGAGTCGCTCAAGGCGTCAACTTACCAGATCACCCGGCTTATTTCACGCATCTCGGGCTGCCACTTCGGAATGAAGAAGAATCTTGTACGCCTCGTCCGCGCTTTAGTCGTGAGCCGGCTGGCATACGTCCTTCCCTTCCTACGGCTAGGGGTGGCGGAGAAAGCCAAACTAGACTGCTTGATCACGAAGGCATACAAGCGAGCACTTGGCATCCCGGACTCTACGTCAAACGAAAAGCTAGCGGCACTGGGTCTACACAACACCGTGCAAGAGATCGTCACGGCGCAACGGAAGTCTCAGCTCGAACGGCTAACGAGCTCGACCGGGCGTCACATCCTCAAAAAACTGGCTATCCGCTTCAAAAGACAGACTGGCGAGAAGATAGACGTGCCGAGGAGGGTCCGGGAGGAAGCTTACCATCCCGAACCTGCCGCGGTACATGCACCGCGTGCACCATGTGGAGCGATGAACGGCGAGGGCCAAGGCCATTCAAATTAAAAATAGCGCATAAAAGGCGGGACAAAAAGACGAAGAAGCACACAGGACAAGTGCTAACTGGCAACTAAAGTTTATTGAATGCTTCCAACTTTGCCATCGCCGTGCGCGCGCTTAGTTTCGTCTCAACAAAAACACGGCGCACCGCCAAATCACCAGATACAGCCCGCCCATCGCCTGTTCCAAAAAGTCAAGGCCCTTCGAAGACTACTAGAGAAGGAAGAGGGCGTCTACTACACGGACGCTGCGAGGTACGACAGGGACGCCATGGCCGCGGCCGTGGTTGACAAGCAAGGGAAGATCGGAAGATCGTTGCGAGCTGCAGTGTCCGGACGACAGAACCGGAGGTATCCGAGGAGGTGGCCATCGCTCTGGCACTCCAGCTGCAAGATGCCAAGATCGTTGTCAGCGATTCACAGATGGCGATTCTCCAATACGCCAGGGGACAGGTCTCGCCGGTTACGCTTCACGTACTAGGTGATCCTGAAAAGACTGCGAAGGTAAAGCTGATCTGGACTCCAGCACACTCGTCACTCCCCGGCAACGAGGAGGCTCACGACGCGGCCCGAGGTCTCACTCGCCGGGCCGGAGTAACGTCGGACCCCTCCATCGAATCGTTGACTGGGGCGAACGACTGGTCACGTTCCGAGACATCCTCGATTATTACGTCGGCTAAAGGACGCGCTAACCTCCGGCGCATCCCTCGCTGGACAAAAGACACGCGGTAGCGTGGCGGCGACCACAGACATGTACCTACCCCAGTCATGCCCAGCTCAGCCGATGGTATCCGGATCGCTACAAGGGAGACTGCCAGTGAATGGAAAGCGCCGAATAAACAAGGACGAAGGAGGGGACAGGGACGAAGCGCTTCGTCTCTGTCCCCTTCTTCGTCCTTGTTTATTCGGCGCTTTCCATTCCGTGATGTACCAACTAGCTTATTTATCTATTCTATGAGACTGCCAGCTATTGGGTGCAAGAGCGACTCTTCGTCACATGGTTTGGGAATGAAGCCGGCTCGACCGCAAAGCCCAACCGCTACTGAAAAGATCACCAACCAAGAGAGCTGGGGAGCTCTTCTTCTCTGCACCGACCTTAAGGTGCAGGAACAAGTCGTCCGACTGGCCGAAGACGCCGTTGGAGTCCAAGAGATTCTGGCCGCCGCCTAAGGGGTGATTGAGAGGGGACCCCTAGATGGGTCTCCGACCAATCGCTTAGTCTTTCTGGGCGCAATTAAAGGTTGCCTACTACTACTAGTACTACTACTACTGCTACTACTACAATTTGCTCCCAACTGATTCCAAGCAGCTTCATGGTGCCGAATGACTGTCTTGGCAGCTCAATCCAGTACCCGACACCAGCACGAACAAATGCTTGGCATAGTCTATTTATTAGACTGCCCTCTCGACTGGCAAGCCTGCCAGTCACTCAAGTCAAGGCACTGAAAAGTGGGGTATATTTGAATGTTGGTTTTTACATAAAATTGATATGCCAATTTCACAAAAATATTATAAATTTCGCGATACCATATAGCATATAGGAAAGAGTAAAGGCCGGGAATTCAGAAAATATAGTAAATTGGGGTAGTTAAGAAAATCACCTTTAATAACGATTGTTTGGCAAGCAGCTCACAGGCGCGGTTTACATTAACTGCTCCAGCGTTCGTCTTAGTTCGCCTTTTCCTGTTTTGTGTCAAATGCGACATTCGTATGCGCTTAAATTTCGAGACAATCTTGCGATTTCGCAGTTTCGCTCTAAGGAAGGCTCCGCAGATGTGGCACGACGCGAGTAGATAGCGCGACTCTCTTAGCACGAACAAGGCATAGCATATTTTTTAAAAATTAGACGAAAAGTTATGTTTTGGGTGACTTACCTGAGTGGTA
The DNA here is from genome assembly GCA_013358835.2 of Ixodes persulcatus. Classification (NCBI taxonomy): domain Eukaryota; kingdom Metazoa; phylum Arthropoda; class Arachnida; order Ixodida; family Ixodidae; genus Ixodes; species Ixodes persulcatus. Next base: position 103,179 of record JABSTQ010009841.1, read on the forward strand.
AAAATTAACAACTGTCAATGCGCTTTTGAAGTAAAATGCAAGAAACGCGGGTATGTTGTGTTCGTGCTAAAATGGCGCGCATTGTGCACACAAAGCAAACGGCGGACTGCAAGCAAGAAGCAGAGTATACGCCAGTGTCTACACAGTAGGGGGTCGGTTTTTCCTTGTATGACACTAATTGATTGAAAACATGTGCGTTTGTAAGTAAATGAGAATCCTCGTCCACGGGTGGTGCGCCCTGAGACGAGGAGATGGGGATGAGCGGGGTCGTAGGTAGAGTGAATGACTCTATTAGATGAATGAATGAGTCTCGAACTTCCTGATGAACTCTACCAGGGAATCCAAGATCGCCTTTCGGTGTTCTTCTTCGTCTCTTGGGTGGATCCACGCTTCCAGCGTTGTCGGTTTGTCGTTGGCGGCTAGTTCTTCCCACGTCGTCTTCCGGTAATCCTCTAGGCCTTTGTACGCCCACTTGCAAGTGGCTGATACCTGCCGTTTTGCTTTCGCTGCATAATTCGCAGATTAAATCTTCTTAAAGTAGCTCAAAGGCTGCCAGTTGGGCCGGTGCAGCTGCCGTGCTGGTTTTAATTATTCCATGTCTGTTCGCCTCCCATATTCCGTACCCCCCGGTGTAGCGGGTAGGCCTCGGTCGGCACGAGTTCCTTCAAGTAGGCTTACCTAGGTTTTCTGGCGAGTTGGGCCTTTTTCCTTCGGTCTTCCGCATCGTCTTTGTCTTCACGAGTGGTTGGGGACGTCGCAGAGCTGTTATTATTTTTTCCGCCTCCGCTGCGGCCCGGTGAGCCCCTTCGTTCCCGGGAATCTATGTGTGTGCTTTGTATCCACTCTAATTTTCAGCACGGTGCCCTTCGCTTGTAGCTCTTTGGCGATCGTTTTAATCTTCTCTGCAGTTTTGATTTTATGTCTGCTGCCCCTACACACTCGGAGTCTTTCTTATGAGTCAGTAAAAATCCTGGCTCTCTTTGTTCTTTGTCTCTTCCGTATGTGTCGTGTATCTATTCTTGCTTCCAGAATTGCTCTGTCACGACTGGTTGCTTCAGGTTAGAGCTCGTCTCTCCTGGCGAGTGTGTTGAGAAATGTTCTTTTTATTTTCGATTCCGTTACGGTTCCCCGCAAGAAACCTGAAAAGTGGGTGTGCTTGCCTTTTTTCCACCTCTTTTCTCACAACCTTCAGACCTTGACAGAGAGCCATGGTGTAAACGTTGTTTTCAAACAGCAGGGTAGACCCTATGCGTGTTTTAGGCCAATCGTGTCTCCGTTTAGGGTCAAGCGACTGCAGTCTCAAAGCTGCTGATAAGGCAGAACACGGCACCTGCCTGAAGCCCAAGGCCACACATAGCATTCACTGCACTATCAACCCTGAGTACAAGTGACAAATTCTTTCGTTGTGTTCATTGCTGGGATGCCCCTGAAGATTAGTCTTTCTGAGCTCAACACCGTTCTGGTGTTGAAGCAGCTGCTGCCTTTCTAATTCTAAACGAATATGCACACTTTCTGCTCTATTTATCTTTGGAAGAACACTTCTACCCAGGTTTTGAATGCTCCTTTGATGTGTACATTTTTGTAGGCAAAGTAATTGCGATCGCATATGTCGCGAGCGTGAACGCTTGGTTTGAGCTGAGGAATGTACCCTCGACAGCTGAAACCAAACAATTCTCATATCGAACAGTCGATAAAGTCAATAAATGACAGCTGTAGAACACTTAAGATGTCGCAACAAATTGTTGATTCGTTCCACATGAGTATAAATTTCTGGCGCATATTATTGGTATTATCACAATATTGAGAAATGATAAAGATTTTGATATTTTAGGCGAACCGCGTTTTTCAGGCGTATTTTCCACCTTACATAAGTACCAACTAGCCCAACTCGCTGTTTTAACACGTTACCGTTTTTCGGTAACGAGGGTACTCGTTACGTTTTCAAGACAGTAGCGGGTAACGTAATTACGTTATGTATTTCAAGTAACGGGTAACGTATTTACGTACTCCATACATCGTCCCAATACCTAAAAAAAGTACATTTCTTTCGTGTTTATATATGTGGCTTTACCTTAAGTCTAGACACAGCATCATCGTGTTGGTCATGTTTCTGTGTGTGTTCTTTCATTGCTCGACCGATCATAAACAAAAAAGGCCAAGTGACTTGCGCTTTTGACCCTGCTTGATTAGGTCCCATTAGCTCGTAGCGTCGGCTGTGTATAGTAACTACTGTACGAATTCCACATGCCTTTAAACTTTTGTGCATTTTGCCGAGCAAAGATTCCCCCTTTAGGAAGATCCAGACTCAAACGCCCATGCGCTTTCTGTCAGTGCTTAAAAACGTAGCCGCAAAAAAAAAAAGGAAAGAAAAAAAAAACCCGCTGCTACCGTTTATTTATAAATAAAAAGTAATGCGAAAGTAACGTGCGTTACTTTTTATTTGAAGATGTAACGTGAACGCGACTGCTTTTATTTTGTGGTAACGTAGGTTGGTAACGCGTTCCTTTACTTTGCAAGCCAGGAGTATAGCGCATTTCGTTACTTTCTTTTTGGTAACGCCTAAAACGCCACTTATGGACAACATTCTGTGGCTATGTAGTCAAAGATTCGGGCGCGGGTGTGCTTGCACGTCTCGAGCACCCATTTCAGAGTTGCGCACGTGCAGTCTGCACTTCTGAAATGCAACTGAAGGCTATAAAGCGGAAAATATGCTCCACCTCGAGCGCGAGCTTTTTACTTTTGATTTATTATTAAAAGTTAGCACTTAGGGCGCACGTTTTGACGTAAACCCGGCGGTGTCCTTTCGTTTGTCAGAGCCGGGGAAAGAGGGAGAAGGAGACAAAAAGGGTGACGCATGCGACGCTCCCATTGGTCCAAAGCGCTGACGTCAGCACGGCTCAACCTTTCCCTCTCTGTCCGGCGCTGACGAACTGACAGACACCGCCGGGTTTTCGTCAAAACGAGCCCTTTCGTTTTCGTCAGTCACGCGTATAGGGGGCGCGGAGCCAGAGAGAGGAGGCTCCGCACAACATCTCCTAGGTAACAAGGCCATAGTGCTGATATTTTTGCGTCACCAGCGAAGGCGAACGCTGGACACATATTGGAAATGAGTGCTGCGTCAGCGCTCGGCTTCGAGTCCAGTTAGAGCCGAACGTTGACGCTATCGTCGTGTGCAATCTGTGCCCAGCGTTCTCTGCATGACGCCATCTCATTCAGGACTACGGCTTTGCTATCTATACTCCGTTCAACCTTCAAGGTGCCCTGCGGAGGTTTCTGAGATCGCCTCAATATGGCGATGACTAACTTTGCTGGCTCTAGGCATCCTAGAAATCCCATATCATGACGATACGCGGCCGATTTCCCTATTAGGCAAGCATTAAAACGTTGCAACACCGATTCCATCTCCGGCGATGGGAGGACCAAGCTCTGAAACCAGGACCACTGTCAGTCAATAGCAAGCGAAGGATCCTCGCGCCTCCGGCCGGCGGAGCCGCGGAGTGATATCTACGAGGGGCGTTCATAAAGTTCGTGTTATAGTCACGAAGGAATAGAGATCCAGCAATCAAACTCGAGTAAAAGTTGAGACTTTCTCTACATGTTCGCCACCAAAAGTTACCCACTTTTTTCAGCGATGCACCGTATGCCGGAGGCCATTGTTATAGAACTCCTCGTTTTGAGTGTTCAGGAATCGCTCCATTTCAGTAATCACTTGGTCGCCGTCCTTGAAATGCTTTTCTCATATTTGGCCACACTGGAAGCGTCTGCGCCGATTAACCAAAGTGTCATTAACTGGGGCGTTGTCCCCGAACACCGCCACCAGCTCGGAATGAATCTCCTTGGCATCGCTTCCTTTCATATGGAGAAAACGGATCACTGCATGTGCTTGGCACCGACGGGCGGTGCCATTCTTGTTTCGACTCCCTAGCGGCGTTCCGAGCTACTATAGCATGCGATGTTTATACTGTGCGGAAACTAGAGGAACGCGCGCTCATGCTGAAGCCTGTTTTGTTCCGTTTTTTTTTCGATTTTGTGTGCCAATAATAGGAACTTTATGAACGCCCCTCGTATAGGACATTTCGGTGTAGGACGTTTCGGTGTAGGAATTTTCGGTGCGGACTTTTCGGTGCATGGACATTTCGGTGTACGGACTTTTCCGTCTTTAGCACATCTCGCAATGTCATGTCCGTCATAGCAGATCGAAGGCGGTTCTAGTTCAGTGTCATCAGTCAGAAGGTCCGCTCACAAACATACGTGCTCTTGAAAAGTGAAGACAGTTTCAAGGCGTGGTTTACCATGTTTACATACTTGTTCTTCTCCAGGTTATTGAAAAGCTCACGCAGCTGAGATTCGCGCTGCGTAGTCTTCAGCGGCGGTGGACACTGCGGTTCGATAAGCTCCAGTTGCATTGTCGGATCGGAGTCCTCCGATCCGACGATGCAACCCCTTACTATCCCAAGAGGAAGGGAGAGGGTTAATAGCCTCCGTGGTGAAAGAGGGAAGGGGCTATGTTGAGTGAGACCAAGAAGTTTTCGCGTTCTGTGTACAGACATGTTGAGACTGAACCACATCATGGACATGGACGGCTGCACACGCTGTTTTATTGTTGTCAGCGCGAATAGTGGAGAGGGAAAATTTGAACTGAGAAATCGTAGTTCCTTCGCTGAAGACTGAGAAAAGTAGGTCAGAGGGTTTCACTGCTGCTTGCCAAGCGGAGCGGGCGCTCGGTGGATTGAATGGCATAGTAAGCAACTTTCTTTGCTGAGCCGGGCCGCGGGCCGCTAAAAAAGCGCGCGTGGGACACATGCGGCCCGAATGTTGTGCACCCCTGGCTTACAGTATCTTATAAAAAAAAAGGACGGTCATAAAAGACAACACTGGCTTACAGCTTGCACAGAGAAAATGTACTAAGGGCTTGGAAACATTCTTTTTTACTTGCTTCGACTCGCCTCCCAAATGAAGTATGACGGGGGCGCGACGAAGGCGGAGAGAAGACGGGAGTGGGCAAAACGAGCAGGAGACTATGCCAGGAGTTATGCGTGTACGCTGTGGAGCGTGAATTGACACGTCGCCATTAAATGGCTAAGGTTACCCTTTTCTTGCCTTAGTGAAAACACCTACATGGTTTTTAAAGTTTGATTGCATCGTTGAGTTATACACAGAGTGAATTAGGCTGTTGCACTAGCATTATTTCATGTTAGTTGTGTACCGTGGAATTTGTAGTTTAAAAATAACGATAACTTATAAACACCAGCTCTGCTGTTGGAACACTGCATGTAAAACATACATACAGTGTTATATTCAGTGCGAGGTCGAAGTTTACGCACGTACTGTCGCAACAACGAACATTTATGTACCAGACACGTCAAAGAGTTCCTTATTCGTGTGATAGTAATTTTTAGAGCGGAGCTCTTAAGCATCCCGTTCCCACATTTAGCGGCGTCTGCGTCGGCGTCGGCGTAACCGCGCGTTGAGTTATGGGACGACACAGACCTACGCACCAATTCAATTCCCTGCTAAATTTAACGAAGAAATTGCATCCCGAACAGGGCCTCTCGCCCGCTAGATTTAGCGGGGAAATTGACGTCACGTGACCTCACCACCAGTTCAGTTCCCACACTAAATTTAGCGGACGTCATATGACTTCGTGTCACGTGACCCATACACGCATTCAGTTTCCCGGCTAGATTTAGCGTCAAAATTGACGTCACGTGACTTTGCCACCAATTCAGTTTTTCCGCTAAATTTAGCGTAAAAATGACGTCACACGCGTTTGTGTCACGTCACCTTTATGCAAATTTAGTTTTCCCGCTATGGTTTAGCGGAAAAATTAACGTCACGTGACCTCAATTCTGTAACTTGTGGGAGACGAGGGTGAAAGACGACGGGGCGGAGGGCACGTGGCAAGCGGTAGGCCGAGAGACACGAGCTGGGGCCAGACAGTGCCTGCTGCGCGAGGCTGAGGCCGGGCAGGAACCATGGAGCCGGTCTGCCTGGTCTGGCCCGTGGCGAGCCCCGTAGCGGTCCACCAGCGAGGTTTGGATCAGGGCCGGTGGGAACAGCGAGCCCTCGACATACCGGCCTGGGCCATGACGATCCCAGGGTGGTTCCGCAGCGACACTTGGGCTGTGATAGCCAAGAAAAGCTAGCCTACGCAGCTCTGGCGTGGGAAGGACGGTCCGGAGGCTTGGACACGAACTCCGACTGCGAACTCGGAACGACGGCCGACAACAAGGGTCAGCGGGCCCGGATTGCCGGCTCTCGAGGACGGGCAACCGGGAAGTACAGTAAACCCATTCGCTGTCTTCTCGTAGTGTGGTGTCATTCCCTGGGTGTCGAGCAAAGCGCATACCGATCGGGGGTAATTAATATAAAGCGAGAATACCACGTAAAGAATTCCACAAGTTAAGACTCGGAGCTATCAAAATATTTGTACATGTCTGGCAATTCCTTCTACAATATGTGCCGAATATTATTGTTAGATATACTTGTTCACCCATCAAAATTCAGAAACTTTGATCAAGTTGCGGTGGCGACCTTATTCATTCCGAAATCTCGAAAACACTAAACATATATTATCTCTGTTTTTAACCGATATATTTGGAGAATCACTTGATTCTGGTTCCCTCTCTCGACTAGGAAACCTGCCGTGTGATATCTGCACATAAGATTGGAGGTCGAAATTCACCTCACAATTATCTTATTTTTCATTTTCACACAATCGAAGATACTTGAACACGTAATATTTTCAAACGTCATTATATACATTGATACAAATAGCCTTCGAAACAAGACCAGCACGGATGTAGAAAGAATATATCATGCAATAACTTTCAAAATTCGTACATAACATTTATTTTAATTTGAAACAACAAACCGATGCTATCTTCCCATACTCCTCAAAAGCATTTGGCAGGGTGCCTCATAACCGCCATATTTTGAAACTTCAAAGTTTCAGAAGTGATCCCTCTCTTGTTTTCTGGATTTCATTTTTTTTCCATCAACCTCAATAGGTGGTTACAGATACCCCAGTATCATTTATGTCCGACGAAAATCGGGTATTCCTCAAGAAAGCCTGATTAAACCGCTCCTTTTTCTAATTTCTATCAGTGACCTCACTCATCGCGTTTCGTCCACTATCCGCCTTTTCGCAGATGACTGTGTAATCACACAATCACAGATGTTGACGATGACGTGTCTTCGCAAACCGACTCATCATCCATAGCCCATTGGTGTAACGAGTGGCAGATGTCCAAAAATATCAACAAATACAAAGTGTTTACTTTTTGAGCCATTTGCCGAAATCTTCTAATGTCTACAGTATCAACGACATCATTTTCCGCACATGATTTTCTTATAACTATTTTGCTCTTCATATAACCAGCGATTTGAAAGGAACCCCATGCACTAGAAATATTACCGGTAAGGCAAACTGTGAAATTGTTTTATTTTGCAACGCGATTTAAAACTATCCCTTCTAACGGTAAAAACATTTTGGATTACGCCAGCAAACGAATATCTCTTAATTTACCTTAAGACGAAGAAAATATGCTGATTAACAGTTTTACAAGTTTTACCATCATAATTCAACACTTAGAAAAAAGAAACATTGTCATCATATACGATTCAATTGTTTTCAAAATTAGACAACTCCAAAATACAACCTATCTTCGCGTCTACCCCCTTTCATACGAACTCTTCGATACCCATAATTATAACACAATAAAGCTCTTGGCCCGACCAAATAATCACTGCTAACAATATTGATACTTTTAGAAAAATTGGTTGTGGGTATGTTTATACAGCCTTGGAAGTTAGTCTGCCGTCAACTAGCGGCTTGTCTCTCAGCTGTATATGAGCAATTTAGCCAGTGCAGTACAACAGCTGGCCTGTTGTCTTGAACGTGCACCACGCAGTAGTGATACACGACCGCACGCCGGTACAATGCTCATCGAGATCGAAACGGGCAGGGGTGGGGATTGAGCCCCGGATCCTGGGTTCCGCAGGGTTAGATGTCGCAGCACGTGCTCCGAGCTCGTGTGCGCTAGAACACTCGGCCACCGATGCTTTTTTTTTTTCTTTATTGTCGGCCACCGATCCCCCGACACTTTTAGAGAGCTGCTCACTATCGCACATTTCAGCAGTCCATTCTTCGTGCACTATCCTGTTGCTCTACATCAGTGCTGTTAGTCCGTGCTGGGAATAATTCCGATCTTTTATGTGCAGTGCTGACGTCTCGCTTTGTCAATGATACAGCGCTGCGTCAGTGCTAACTTAAGCTCAAGTCTTCGCTATTTTAGAGATGACTTAGCGCCGTGCACTACATCTGCCTTCATAGAGTTTTACCGAGAAGTGAGCAACTCTCATATACGAATCCAGCTTTATTTTCACCTTAGTGCCTGTTTGCAGGGCACACGATTATGGTGAGAATGAAAGGCTGTTCCAATTTTGAAAGATTCAAAATTGTTTACAGGCTTGATTACACAGATGTTTTCGTGGGACTGTCACTCAGTCTATCGAGTTACTTAAACAGAATAATCTGACACGTCAGGGGAAATATTACGAATAAATGTTTTTTTTCATATTTACTGTGACTCGGCACAATGTCATACCCCCGACTTTCTTTTCCACCTTTCTGAAACGAGATATAATTGGGTTGTAAATGATTTGAAAGTAAATGAACAAAGATAACTTAGTACAAAATACAAACAATCCCTTAAACAAAATGATAAATTCATGTGAAAGGGCTCTGAACTTTCGCGCTCTACAGATATTGGAGGTAGCAAGCATGCCACGTACCGTGCAGAGACCGTCTCGGCGAACCTCGGAGAGCGGGGCCCGTAGTTCTGTGTTGGGCTGCTGTCCATCGTTGAGTTTAGCGTGAGAACAACGACGAACTCCAGCCCAAGACAGAACAAAGCCTCCTCGTGTTCGGGCGTTTCCTCGCCGCCGACTGAGCGGCGGGCCGGCTGGTCCAGCGGCGCCGGCATCCAGGGCACAAGCAGCTGCGGCCCTGGCACGCGGCGTCAGCGACCATCTGAACCTCTGTTTTTCCGGCGCTGTTGTGTGGGCATCCAAAGAGAAGAAAAGCAGCGGCAGCGACCTCGGCTTTGATTGACAACGGACTCTCGGAAAAGCAGCTTTTGCCCAGATTTCGCTGTTTACTTATCTCCTGTCACTTGGGGATTTCAGAAAAGATCCAACAGTGGGTGGCTCGTCGACATTTTTATTTTGCTTCATAATTCAATATTATATCAATCTGCCCGGAATGAACAAAATTGTATTTATCGTCACCCCCCTCCCCCTTCCCCCCCAAAAAAAAAAAAAAAAAAAATTATCGGACGCACAAAATTGTAATTACGAAGAGGTGGAAAGTCGCATTTTCGTCCGCTGGTAGAGTGGACATTTCGAGAAAAATAATGAAATTTATACTTCTTGAATGAGTTTCAAAATTTCGGGACACGAGCTATGTATACTTAATAATACGCAAACGTTATTGTAAGGGTAATTATGTTTTAAAACATAAAAAAAAACATCAATTTCGGACACTTGATCGCTTTCTTCAGATTCCAAGGCATATATGTCAGGATATCATTGAATCATAACGCGATATTTTGACACAATATGGTAGGCATAAATGAAAATAAAGTGACGCATATATAAAGTTTATTTATAAACTGGCTGTTGAGATATTGAGAAGGGAACAAATAACTCAAGAGGGTGATCAATAAAGGTTCTTTTTGGAAAACTCCTGCCAGTCGTTTTCCTCGATGTGGGGGTTATCCAATAAACCATGGCGGATCATATTGCTGGTGGAATACAGGCTGTCAGGTCGGCGGGACCGCTGGCTCGCAGGAAAGCGAAGGAGTGGCCAAGACCACGCTCCAATCCTTATCGACAACACTCAGCATCTTCGAAGAAAGTTCAAGAGTGCGCTGTGGCAAGACTGACTAGCCAAGGGAACTCCGGCCTTTTCAGCATTTACACTCGGGGTAAAAATAAATAAGAATCTTATAGATGAAGCGTTCCTTCTCGAACATTCACGCGGCTATACTTCCACCTTTAAAGGGAAGCTGACGAGCTTTAAAAAAAAAAAAGTTAATGATTGATTCTGACGTGTTTATGCCTTCTCAGTCCAAATATCGCAACCGTTCGACCCAAAATATTCAGTAATCACAAAAAAAGCGAAAAAAAAAGCAGAAGCGATCGCCACAGCGGCACGCCATTGGCTAATCACACGTGACGCGCCACTACGTCAAAAAGAACCATCCCGATTCTCGCTTGCTCCGTCGCTTGCGGAAGTAGCCGGACGCCGAGGTTTCTGCTCTTGTAAATCGGGTTCGGCTATTAATTTTTCGAAATATTTCGGTGGATCCGAAAGAGGAATATGTCCAGAGGAGCCTTGACGTGACAAAGTGCGCGTTCCAGCCGTTGGCAAAGCAGAGAAATGACACCCCGCAGTAATAAGGGCAGACACGAGGAACCGCTTGCGCGGACGCGACAGTGCCGGCTTCATAGGTTCAGGAACGTAGTGACTGCTACTTATTGTAACGTAAAACGTTTACAATAAGCATAGTGCTATTGACGGGACGCGCCAAGTCCTATTAGCGTGAACCTCCACAAAACGGTCGTCAGATGACAAGAATCCGTCACACATCGGCCTTCGTGCTTGAAAGCTGCTGGACACGTGAGCGTGCAGGCTCCATTGTTCACCATAGCTGAAGTGGTTTAAAGGGAATGTATAATCGGCTTAGGACGAAGAGAAAGCTTCCCCTGAGATGAGACGGGTGATGAGACCTGGTCGCCGTTCTGCCACCGCAATGTCCTCGCGCACTTTGCGAATAGCTGAGCAGAAGGTCCATCCTTGTGATAGCGGTACCCTCTGCTGGGTTCAGTTTGTTTGCCAACAACTATTACGCCATTACAGCTTACAAAAAAGTCGAGATGTGTGCCCGGAAGCCCTTAATTTGATGTCGAATTCGTGAAGGCTTTCTGGGCCTCTACGTCCACCTACGTTTGCCAAACTTCGTTTAGTGTATCAGACCACCACCAAACATTATCACCGTCCGATCGCATTTCTACGGCACAGAGAACCATTACATGACACAAAATTTATACAAAAATTATTTCGTAACTTGTTAAAAAAAACTCAGTTCAGAACAGAATGTCACATGCTTTGTATCTACAAAAACCTCTGCTGAAGAAATTATGGACTTATGGAAGAAATATTTTACAAAAATATATGTTTAAAAATATATGTTTACGTTTAGAACATATGTGACCTCAAATAATAAAAACCACTGTAAAAAAAAAAACCCAGAAAACCTTAATGCTAAAACAAGTTGCACCGTGAAATTCGCATGATGAATTGCATGACCACTTATTAGAACAAACCCAGCTCTCCTAAAAGACTGGGTAGCGGAGTAGATTAAACAAAAAAAGACAACAATCTTGGGCTACCTTTTTTTTTGTTTCCCGGATTCCCCAGACCGGAATCGGACCGGGAAATATGGTCACTTTAACGATAAAAGAAACCAAAACTAAAACACTAATATAAGGCGGTTAACACCAACGAGCCAATGGAAGCCCGCTATTCGGCTACATGATCCCAGCTTTTCCAGTACACTGCACAATTCTAATAACGTAATAGCTTTTTTCTAGAATTGTCAACCTAAACTTCCTACCTAGTTTCGTTTCCTCTTTGCGTATGCCTTTTAATGCGCTGAATTGCCTTCTTTCCTTCAAAGGTGGTCGGCAGAGCGTCGGGTTCAGGCCAGACTTCTTCAGACCCAAACCCATACGTACATTGTTTTCATATGCGCCATCCGAAACATGTTTCGAACAAAAAACAGGTGTACTTGCTCAAACTCGTCTGTTTACATAGCGGGAACCCACCCTTTAAGATCTCGGTGTCGGAGTGAAAAAGGCGGTAAGCGGGAAGAACAACTGCGACGAGCGCTGTTCGTGAAAGCTGACGGCTACACATGATTACGGCATCGTGCAACAGCACGAGTCAGTTGGATCGGTGCCACGAGAATTCCGCACACCCGTGAACAAACAAGAGAACAATCAACGCGTCAGACGCTTGAGTCAATAAGGAATTGTAGCAGACCGTTTTTCTTCTCCGCTACGGTATCCCTGAAGAAAACGCCGCAGCTGCGCATGCGCGCCGCCAGCCTTATCTGCATAGTTCAAAGTCTTGTGGCGGATTACGGAGCGCTATCCGGGTGCTTAGCGGGCTACGGAAACGGTCTACTACAATTCCCCAATAGCACGACCGGTCAACGGATAGAAGCAAGCGCTATGCAGCAGCACAACGACGACGGCTCGGAAAGTAAGTAGAGCAGCCACGGGGGAAGCGCGGCCAGCCGCGGCGAGGTCTCCAGCCGGACCTTCTGTGACGTCGGCTGACGGGCTTCCTCCTCTCTCCTCTTTCCCTCTGCTTTGGAGAGGCGTGGCTTCAGCGCTTCTTTCAAGGAGCTAGTCCGGTTAATCCGCGCAGAAAATGACGAAACGAATACAATATTCGTGATGGCTGAGGTCTAATTAACTAGGCTCAGGTGTTTTTTCTCATATTGAAAACCGCTTCAGCTTCCCTTTAAAAGTGCATCGCCCCGATGCAACCTTAAATAAATTAACACAAATTAGACCAAATAATAGCAATCCGTAAACTGCGGGATCGTCTGAACTATAAGTAGTCCTCTAACCTATCAAGCATCAAACGGCTTGAGACGCACGACGTGCACCACCTCAAGCCGCATCTGGCGGCGTCCTGACGACCATGTTCCGTCTGTAAACACCTTGCAGTTCAGGTCTCCAAGGCGGCGGAGCAGCTTGTACGGTGCGAAGTAGCGCTTCAAGAACTTGCTATGGCCGCGGTGTCGTAGCGGTGTCCACACCCACACTTCATCTCGCGGTTCAAAACAAACGTCACGTCGGGGGAGGTTGTAGCGGCCAGCGTCGACACGTTGTTGGCCTTGAATGCGCTGGCGCGCCTCATCTGCTCGCTAACTGATCACATCAGCGTCTACGTTCCCGTCCTCAACTGGATCATGGGGCAGCAGGGAGCCGAGCATCGTGGTCACTTTTCTACCATGCACCAAATGAAATGGTGTCACTCCTGTGGTTTCTTGAGCTGCCGTGTTATAAGCAAACGCGACGTACGGCGACACTTCATCCCACGTCTTGCGCTCCACATCGACGTACATGTAAATCATATCGGCGAGGGTTTTGGAGAGCCGTTCCGTGAGCCCGTTTGTCTGCAAATGGTATGCTCTGGTTCATCGGCAACTTGTGTGGCCGAGCCGAAGAAACTCCCGAGTCAGCTGAGCTGTCAATGCTGCACCTTGGTCCGTAATAGGAACTTGAGGGGCGCTGTGACGGAGAACGATAGACTGAATGAAGAACTTGGTTACATTGAGAACTGCCCCCAATGGAGGGGCATTCGCTTTGGCGTATCGGGTGAGATAATCCGTCGCGACGACTATCCAACGATTTCCCTGTGACGACTTGAGGAACGGCCCGAGTAGATCCATTCCGATCTGCTAGAAGGGGGTGGTCGGCGCTGTGATCGGTTGCAACAATCCTGCATGCTTCGTTGGTGGCTTCTTGCGTAGTTGGAATTCGTGGCATGACCGGTCTTGATGGCTTGGAACACGGCACGGAGTCGTCAGGTGCTCGTCGAACTCGCTTGAGACTACGACGACGTCGTCGAGCTAGACGATATAGCTCTGTCATTTTAGAACGGCCAGCACAGTGTCCATGACGTTCTGAAAATTGACTCGTGCCGTACCAAATACGAAAGGTATCACCTTAAAGTCGCACAGTACGTAAACCGTGACGAAGGTCGTCTTTTCACGATCCCGCTCGCCGACTTAAATCTGCGAGTAGCCACTCCTCGGGTTTATCGATTAGAATTAACGGGTGTAGCGTAGTAGATCTAGCGTATTGTCGATGCGTGGAAGAGGATAGACGTTGTTCTTTGTTCCACAATTAGGCCTTCGATAGTCCACGCAGAATCTAAGCCTTCCGTCCTTTTACTTTACCAGCACAACAGGGAAGGACAGGGGACTGTTTAAAGGCTGGATGATGTCGTCCTCGGGCATCTCTCAAACTTGCTCTCGGATGACTTCTCGTTCTTTCACGGAGACATGGTACGGCGACTGGTGTACAGGAAGGGCATGTTCATCCGTAATGATGCGATGCATGGAAATCGTCGTTTGGAGCAAGTTTGATGACGCGGTGAAATGTTCCCTGTACTTGGCGACATCAGTAGCTGTCGTCGTCAAGGAACTGGGGAGGGGGGCGGGTTGATATCAAGCTCCTAAGGCCACGTCTTTTTGTGCAACAATGAAGAATATTCTAACATGGAAGCGATCGCAGCTGAGTCCGGAATTTCCTCGACGTGGCTCACGGCTGTGCCCTGTGTCAGGTGCTGTGAGTCCTTTCGAAAGCTCGTCGCAAAAACCATGGTGAGGCCGTCCTTGATCTTCGTTACTCCCCTGGCAATGACGATTCCTCGTCCCAAGAGCAGTTGAACGTTTCCTTCCAACAGAGCATCACCGCACATAACTGTTGGGAACCCTACCGGCACAAAGACACTCGACAGCGGCAGCAGGTTTCAATGGTCGGCAAGGACTCGTACCGCAGCTGACGTTGCATCGCGATCCTCCGACGTAGGAATAGGTTTCTGCAGCATCAAGCTGTTCGCTCCAAGTTCGATGACGGCGCCGTATTCACGGAGAAAGTCCATTCCAAGACTGACGTCTTTTGAACAGTCCTTGAGGACGACGAATTTCAATGGACAGGTCTCCCCGTGGATGTCCACGCGTGTAGTGCAACTTCCCACTGGTGTAATGAGATGTCCGGTGGCGGCTCGTATCTACGGGCCATCCCCTGGCGTCATCACTTTCCGAAGACAGTGTAAGAGCATCCCACTCAAAATGGTATAGTCCGCTCCGGTGTCAATGAGTGCCGTGGCGTCGTGGCCGTCAATAGTAACGTCGAGGCTATTCAACCCCGTCGCAGAAGTTTCGTTCCGATACGTCTCGTCGCTTGTGTGGGAGCCCTTCCAAGTTTGTAGAGGATATCTGCGTCGTTCGTCTTCGGAAATGCCACCTCCCGGTATTGCCGCACTTAGCTTTCCCGGCGAGGCAGGGGAAACAGGCTTTTCTGGTGGGATCTACGGAGAGGCGATGCAGGGCGACACGGTGGAGGCGAGCGAGCTCATCGGGGCGAAGCGGGCGCAGGAGACGGTGAACGGCGAAAATACTCTAGGTCGATCTCTCGTGGGCGCTTACCGCACCATGGGCTTGGTTATTCGGGTGAAACCTACGCAACCCAAGTTGTCGGTAGGGGCATCGACGATAAATATGGTCGGCTTCCCCGCAGTTTTAACATAATGGGCGTCCGTCAGCCGTCGTGTGTAACTGGGGTACAGGCCTGTTGTGTCGAAAAGGTGCCAGGTACTGGTGGACGACTGGTGGCGGTGCTTTTCTTGTGTATACGCTTGTGAGTATCTCAATAGCCCCTTCATAAATATTTTTTTACGCGTCAACTTTTTTTTATTTATGAGTTAATACTGCTTCAAAATGTAACGTTTTTGACTCTATTTTTTATGATACAGACCTGCGAATTTGGGGGAATAGATCAAGTAACCGGAATTTATGTTTGTTTATACTCAAAAAAATAATAAACAGAAGCAACATCCTTGTTCTGTTGTTAAGAATGCATAGATTGTGTCAAAAATTATGAAACTCCTTCAGAAAGTATAAGTTCCGTTATTTATCACCAAGGGTGACCACTCCGGCTGCGGACGTAAATGCGACTTTCCACCTCTTCGCAATCTACACTATTTTGCGTCCAATAATATTTTTTGTGGGTTAAAATAATTATGCGTTTATTTATACAGAAAAAGAACATACAATTATCAAGCAAATTAAAAAGGTTGACCAGCCACCCTATGTTCGATCTCATCTCAAATCCCCCGCTGCTGTCGTTATTACAGTCTAGTTATACTCAACAAGAAATTAATAAAATGTACTCGGAAGACATGTGTCAAACTGCTTGTTGGTCTATGCTTGAACTCTTTACCGAACGCATTTGTTCGTCACAGCCCACTAGGTGCCGCTCAAGCAGCACTACCACCGAGGTCTGGAAAGAAACATTCTTGAAGCCTCGAGGTGACATTTAGAGTTTTGCTAAGAGCGTGTTTAGCGAATTGTGGGTTGCTACTTTGGGGTTTCTTTGAGGCCTTTTTCGGGGAATTCCTATCAGGTTCGGCCATGTGCACGGTTTAGTTTTAAATTATGCTGAACTTTGTAAAAAGGAAGCAATATTTCCTTCCACGTTTAGTGCTTAATTGCACAATGTTTTTGCTTGATTTCTTTTGTAATTTGTGCAGTGTCCTTACGGTGCAGTAGGTATTCAAATGTTACGTGTTCTGCAAATTCTGGGCAGAACATGTATTGCCTATAAATATCATTTTTTTATTTATTCAGATACGGAGACGTACATTTTAGTAGCATAAATATCGATTCACCAGATGCTGTTAGCGCGGATGCTCCTATGTTAAATACGAAAAGATTAACGTTTCATGTTGTCAAAATCAGTGCGAAAAATGTTTGCAACCCTTGCATTAGCTGTTCATCAATTGAAGCATTCATTTCTTAAATGAATGATTGAAGTTTTTACGGAGCAGTTCTAAGTCCAAATGTTACTCTCGCGCCACCTTGTAACCATAGGCGTCGATATTTGTAACTTGATTGCGTTAAGTCCAAAGAAAACTGCAGTATTGCTTACAACTGGGCACCTGTGAATGTTGGTTGACCCACCGACCGATGGGGTCTTTTCAATTAATCGGTGTGTATTCTTACTCGATCCTGATGAAAACATTTTTCTTGGGACTGTTTTTATGCTTAAGAATGAGAGACTTCAAACAAAATGTCTTGCGATGAAGGCGTAGCACGGATAACCGTCGGTTTTTCAGAGCTCAGCGGATGGACTAATCTAGTCTATAGAAAAGGCGTTCGCGTCATCAACAAACAAACCCATTCTGACAGTAGTTATTGCTCTTATGATTAGCAATTTTTCATTCTTGCAGTTCTTTGTGCACCACAATGTACTCTATGGTAGTTCTGGAGCACAGTACAAACGGAATTATTATTTATATTACAATAAAGACATGAGTGGTGCCATAGGCTCTCAGATCACGCATTTGGTTTGGCAGGCAACATGCGCTGGGTGCTTACCAAATTGAACTTTGAGAGTATGCGGAGGGCAAGTTCGTCTGCTTCTTGCGCAGGGGGTAGCGGTGACGTCAGAACGCCGAGCCCTGATTGGCTGATCGCGACCCCCCTATCTGAGCGTCGTCTGCTCCTTTGCAACGTCGTCTGCTCGCAACGTCGTCTGCGTCTGTCTTACCTTTCCTGCGACTTTCGGAAGTCCACAGGCCAGATTCACAAAACCATCTTACGCCAAAAGAGTGCGTAAGACAAAACGATTCGTATTCACGAAACGAAATTATCGTAAGTTTTGCTCAGGTTACGACGGAATCCTACGACGATCAACTCAGCATGGCTGACAGCGTCGCTCAGTTACTTGGTCGCGACGATGAACGGACCTTTATTTTTGAACGCGCTCTTCTCACGCGTCCCGACTACAAGCAGCAAGAAAAAAAGTAAAAAGTACTTTAAATAAACCACGACGAACAAGAGCGCTGGATCCACAAACACCCGGGAAATGCCCCAACGGCCACGATTCCACCGACCCCGAGTAAGCGAGCTCGGCAGATAGGCCTAGCAGGCACAGCGGTGCTCCGACGGTCCTTGGTCAAGACCGTCTGCCCACGACCGGCTGGCGTGCTGAATGGAATATGCCCGCGCGACCTTTGTGAACCCTTCAATCTTTTCCTCTTGTCATCTCCTTGTTTTCCGAGGCAGCGGTGACTCTCGCCGGTGAAAAAGCGGTGAATCTCCGACAGACGCAGTAAAGGTAAAGCAGCCTTCGCTTTGACTAGCAGACGTAAAGCAGACGATGTTAACTGCGCCGATCCGCCGACGCCGTTAAAGAGTGAGGAGTCTCGCCGCACACGAAAGGAGGGGAAAAGTATTTGGGAGGGAACTTGCGGACACTAACACGCTCAATCTCGGTTCTTAGCAAACAAACCTCGGCGCCTCGGGACACCTCGCCAGTGCAGTCCTGACTCCTTTGACTTCTCTCCTTGATGCGCGTCTGCTAGTTGTTAAAAACAACGTACCGCTCGATTTATTTCGTCTGCCCTCTCTGAAAGGCGAAGTCGAGCTTGCTCGTAAAGACCTGCACTTCCGAAAGTCGCAGGAAAGGTAAGACAGACGCAGACGACGTTGCGAGCAGACGACGTTGCAAAGGAGCAGACGACGCTCAGATAGGGGGGTCGCGATCAGCCAATCAGGGCTCGGCGTTCTGACGTCACCGCTACTTCCTTTCTCATGCGCAGAAGACGAAAATGAGCCCACTTGCGAGGCGTATACGCATACACGCTGCAAACACTAACATGGCGAAAACGAAAATTAAATTATAACCTTATAATTCTTATAAATTAAAGCTAACCGCATCAACGCGTAGCCCGCAGGGAAAAGCAAAATGTACGGTGGCGTCTTTTTTCACATATATCATCTTTTGTTGTGGTTCCCACGCTCGGGGACTACCCCGCTCCGACGCCACAAGCTAGCTGAAGTATCTAGCTGGTGTTTTCTTTCGCCGCACACTGAAATGGACCTATGACCACGCGACCAACTGGTGACACCGGCTGGAATCCAGCGAAAACTAACGCGTGGTGGCGTGATCCAGTTAAATGTGATTGTGACTGGTCAGTCATGAACAATGAATACTGAAATGCAGTGGCGTCACTAGGGTCAGCGACATCCTGGGAGGTGGCCCGCCGCGACACCCTCCCCTGTCATTGGCGGTCCGGGGCGGTCCGGCTTTCCCGACCCCCTCTTGTGACGCCTCTGCTAAAATGACTGAGAGGCGACTTAGCCGTGTCACTGGTTCTTTCCAGGACGATCATTTCAACTATCGCGTACCTCGCTACCGCCGAATCCGCTGGGCTCTGGTTTTACAACATCTGGGAGACTGACGTAGGCCCCGGCTAAAGCGTTATTCGCTTGCCCAGTCTAAGTCAGGCAGCCACAGTCCCGCAATTTCGTCGATATCATCGATCTCAAAGTTAGTTCTCTTTCTCTCTCGGAGTGAAGGCACTCGTATCCCTCGGTCACCATTTGGCGGTTTTAGTTTAACCTTTTTTAGGGTTGTACCTGTAATACTTTCGACAGCGTTCGGTTATGTCCATGTAACGATAATGCGTCAGCTCGAACCGTAGCCATTTATCGGCTGCGTCGATGTCTCATCTCTTAGTAAGTAAGGATCTTATAGGCTGAGGAAACTTCGGGACCGTTATCGAAAATCACTAAATCAGTGAATTGTAGAAACGCCTCAAGCACGTAGGCAGCCGAGGGACGCGCTGCAGGTACCACACGTGCAACAGGCGGAAACCTCGCGGTACGAAAATACAGATAATAATCATATAATCCGCGTTTTCAACCCCGGATGATAATCTTATCGCCCGGGGTTTGGCACAGAGCCATTCTCGCAGTTTTTGTTTCGCATGCTATATTTGATGAAAAGTCGACAATTTGTGCGAGGCGTCATTGTTTACGAACTAATGGGATTGAAGAAGAGAGGGTGCGAGTGTGCCCATACTCGAGCACGCAGCCCTCCAAAAGCGCAGTCATGACGCCCTGTGTCACGTAAGAAAAACACTTTGCATTTATTGTACCTTTGTAGGCAGACAGTTGGCTACATTGCGTGGAACTAGAGGGCATTCCAACAGTTCTGTGTTACAGCCGTTGCTAAATGTATGTACAAATCGTGCGGCGCTCGGCCAAAGCTGGTGGGAAGCAGTGTCGAAGGCGAACACCGCGTGTGCGCTCGCCTTCTTCCGAAGCGACGGTTGGCATCCGGCGACACCTCGCACTCGGCGCTGCAGAGATCTTCAACGCCGGACACAAAGAACTCCTGACACGAATCTTCTTTGACGCAAGTGGAAAGCGATACGCAGTATGTCCTTAAGGACCCGTTTACGGCAGGAAGAAATTGGACGCTAGCATTCTTAAAAATGAAACCCGCAAACAGGTTACCGGTGATTTGAAATTGACATTGGTTGCGTACTACGTACAATTAAAATAAAAGCACACTCGTCGAGGAATGTTTTTAAATAAAAAGTTTAATTGAAATAAAAACCCAAGCTGTTTGAGCAGTTTTACCTTTGGGATATAAGATAGTTTATCTGAGGTCGCTCGGGCCATTATTTTCGCTTAATGACGAGACACGACCGGTGAAATTTATTTATTTACTTCTCCTCTCTATGGAGCGCTTCCACAAATACGCCGCGTGCTTTCGAAGTAATACGAAACTCTACAGTCCCCGAAGGTACGAAGACGGCAGGGAGGAGGCTTAGTGCTTCCAGCGCAAGCAGCTTTCGTATAGCTTCGACGTTTCTTGAGCTTGAGGCGCGTGCAGTCGAAGCTCGCAGCGCGTGCTGGAGACCATTCGAAAGACACGCCTTGCAGTTCTCGCATTTGCGGAGAATGGAACAGAAAATGGCACCATGAATGGCAGTGCGTTCAGCATTGCACGATTATGCTATAAATTGACGAGAAACCCTAATTTGGTTTAGAGGGAACCCATGTGCTCGTATGCCCGCTCTCGATCTTCAATTTCAAATAAAATAATACGGCGGAAAACTGTATGGTAGTAATGTGTGCAATAGGTCAATTAATAGTTCACCCCCAGCGATCCCAAAGCCACCACCCAATTGGTTTTGTCTCCCTAGTGTCGTTATAGTTCCGACGCTCTGCGTGCATTTGCGGAGGCGTGGACACGCTCCGCAAATGCATGCGGAGAGTCATACGTCTCCGTGACAGTTTAAGTTTGTTCCATCCGGGACTTGTTTAAGCATGGCTTGTCCACTTTCTACCTAAGGGGACTCGCAACGACCTGATCAAAGTACAGTGACTCGCGGGCCTGGAACTGCATATCCTTTTTCCTTAAAATCTTCCAAGCTCTCGCTTTTGTGAATATTATGAATTCTTTTGCAAGCTCAAACCTGGGGGCTTCCTAAGTGTGACTTCACGAGAGTTGTTTACAAAAGAACGCAAAGAACAGGCGGTCATAATGAACTACTTCAATCAACTTAGAATACGCGGGAAATTGTAATGGTTTAGGATTTTCCTCGAGGTGCAGCAAGGCCCGCATCACTCACGAAAGTATTATTTCCTCTTTATGGCTTATTGTTATTTATTGTCCTTTCTACCGCCACTTATGAGGAACCCTGAATTAGCTCGAGGGATAAACTGAACAAATCTCCTTCATTGTTTCGCAGACTGGCCACAACGCGTTCCTGTGTGGGTCTCCACATATTTGCTCGCTTTGAGAGAAGCACCGCGCTTTTAAGGGACTGATACCGTATTTTGTGAACTCCGCGGACAGGAAGTGCTTAAAAGATGTAATTTTACTTGGTGCGGACAATCTATAGGAGCGTGCTATACAAAAAAGTTGTTTTCTTCGAGAGCTTTCAGTATCAAGAAACATGGCCGATTTTTTACGTGGCGGTTATGTTACTAAAATGCTTCGTGTGATGCGAGCTTCTTGTGCGCTGGTAACGCCGAGATTTTTCAAGGTGCGCTACGATGTTTAAATTTATATTGGGCAAATGATTTACCTGGTGGGGACTGTGCACAGTGTGCGGACTATTTTTCGGGTGTATCTGAGAAAGAATTTGTTTTAGTTGAATTTTTTCCCTGCGGATGCATCGGGGGCGCACTATAAACCTTGTTTTGTATTTTACCAGCCGCATATTATACGGCACGAGAACATAAAGAAGCGAGGCTAACAAGCCGGATCTTGGTTTAGGGTGGGGAAGAAAAAAAAAAGACAACGTGTCTAACTTATTCATTTATATCCGCCAAATATGCTGCATGTGGCCATGACCCAGAAGGATGTCACCACTGCTTAAGAAAGGCTTCTTTGAGAAACGGTCATTCCGTCGGTGGATGTTCTGATTAGCGTTCTTGTCCAATTAGTGAGGTATCCAAAACTGGTGGACTCAAAGAACACCAAGAGCGCGACAGAGGCTTTGAGCATTCAAACCGTGCACATATAGTTGCAATGAACATTGGCCGCACCAATTGGCGGCAGATCGCGCGGCCACTTGTTCGAAACAGGGATCGCTTGAGTTAGAGTGGCTCTAATTTCTATGATGTTTTCTGTGAGAGTTATTGCGTGGGGCGAGGTACTAATGCACGCTTTACATATAATTACATGGTCCCTTTAAAACCGAACCCGCATTGCACGAAAGAATCGGTTGCATCAATCAACGTAATCATCGTTTGTCTCCCCCAGAATGCGTGTATTGGTTTTAAAGTAACGGCACAGTCAGCTTCGCGAAGAGCGAATCATTCACGCGCATGCAATGACACTCACTGACAGATGCACAGTTCTGTAGAAGATTTCGTACAAAAAAAGATATTTGGTGTGCACACGTCATGAGAACCTCAAGAAAGTCCGCTATCTTATTGGGCACCGATTGTGAACGGTAATAATGCGTACTTTACAAATTGGCGCAATTTACAAGAGAAAGTGAAGCACTTTCCTGACTATTTTATGCGTGAAACCCCGACTAATTTCAAGGTGTACTGTGCCAGTATTTGTTTGAATATATAAAAGCAATTCTTTAAACAAGTGGTACACGACCTGGCCTTCTTCTCGCGGACTCAGTTTTTTGCCGCGAAAACAGTCCAGCACCTTGGAAACCTCAGTTTACAGAACATTTGGTGCTACCCGTGCATGTGCCAGTGGGCGAGCACGGTCGAAAAACAACTACGGCGGACGTGCGTTCAGGCGCTGGAATAACTGGTCTTACCTAAGCACTCGAGGCGGATTCTCAGAAAATGTTAGATTAATAATATACCGACTGCTATGTTGCTGAATGTTCGCATTAGGGTTCCGTGTTTTCGGTGAATACAGACACACATTCATAATTATCCTACGAGCGAAATTGATAAGAATTGAAAAGCGACATACCCAGAATTGAAGCTGTCCTTATAAAGAAAAGACGAAGTTTCTTTGTGTACAGCGCCATTTTGTTTCAAGCCGAAGCACAGTAGCCACTGCAGCAGGCTGTCCTTTTCTTTTGAACTCCACCCACGGTTTCCTGTCCTTCTCTCATTGGTATGAGGGCGTTTTCAATGGATTCAGGCCACACGTCTGTTCTCTGGACGTCACACGCCTATATCCGATTTTCTACTACCTGCGTGCCCCGATAAAAACTGATCTGTTGTCCGACAACAATATTTGCATTATCTGTCGAACTCAGTACAATTGAGGCGCCCTCCACAGGGAAGGTGCGAGGGCCGGCGCTGGCCAATCGCGACGACGGATAGGTGGCCTCATGCATTCCTTAAGCAAGTGTCTCAATTGAGTGAGGTTTGTGAATTCGGCGGTAAGGAACACCTATACATTCTGGGAAAAAATAAACCCCCCAAAAAACAATCTCGAATTCAAAGAAAAGTTAACCCCGAAAACACGGAAACCTACCTATTCCACGAGGCTTACCGAGCCTATACTTCAGGGCTTTAAGATGCGTAATGCGGTACTCACTTTGGAGGTCTTCCCCTACCTTCGAATATTAGGAGGGCAGAAACATTACCTCGAGTTCAGTAAATTTAGGTGCTGTAATATAAAACATTACAGAAAAAAGTCTTGCGGAATCCCGTTTCAGCTGAAGGTTAATCTTAAATTGGCACGTTAAATTTGGAAAAAAAAGTAATTAGCCGCAACTACTATATATAAACATAAGTGAGGTCCTTTACTTTTAATACTAGCCAGAGTGTACCAAACAAAGTCAAAACACCTGAGTATTAATGCGTGCAAATATTGGCTGAGGGGTCTCAGGTTTTGTTTAACGCTATAGACGCAATTAGATAATCCCTTACTGCGTTTTATCTGAACATTATTAAATTTCACGTTCGATTCAATCGTCATTCGGCTCTTTCTTTTAGTTTCCTGTATCCCAGCATCGCCGAAGTTCGGAAAACAATTCTGCCCTTAGGTTTTCGAGGTCTCCGATTGAGGGTTGCTAGCCTTAAGCTTCCCATTGCTTTCTGGTAGATTTTCTACGCTTCACTCTCGCGCACCTAGACGTACCAAAAAGGGCCACGCACTCTAGCACTCAAGCGTGCACTCCGCGGAAATGCTCGCTTAAATACTCTAATACTGTCCTTACTAGACCCTTAGAAGCAAAAGATGTAACAAAGAAAAAACAATCTTGAGCATGGCGGATTGTTGCCTTCTGCTATGGTCGCTAGTAAACGGCAAAACACACAAAAGGGATACCGCCGCTTTCCATTTTGGTCAAAGAAGATGTCTACTTTTTCGTAAGGAGTAATGAGATTTTGTACTTTCCACAACTTGAGAGTTTTCCTCGTTCTATAATAAACAGTCGGGAAAGAAACTGGTTTAAATTTGTAGGCCAACTTAAGAAATAATATTCAATGTAATAGGCGGTGACAAAAGTGAATTTCTAACTATTTCACTACTGACACAGCCTATGAGCAGGGACGAACTCTGGAACACCCCTTCTCGGAGACACGAGAAACACGTTCCATTGGTGACCGGAACAGGCAACAAGGTGATCGTCCATTGACGAACATGGTCCTTTGTTGCTGCTTACTAATTTCTTTGGGTCACAGAGGTGCCTAGCAGGTGTGTCCATTATAACTGCCGGTAAAGTGGACTGAACATTGACCTTGAGAAACACGGTTATTAAAAGAGGAGCAAACATGAGAATTTGCTCCGCAATTCGAATCCTTCATCTTTTTTAATTGCTCTGATCCGCCGACAGCTGTAGTTCAGAAATGCTATTGTAGCTCCAATTCAAAGTAGGATCTAATTGACAGACTTTAGCTATAGTTCGTTTCACTTTATCTGCGAGCGAAGCCAAAGCTTGAAGCGCGAGACCTGCGCTTTTTGTGTTTCTCCCCAGCTCGCGCGCTCGAGCAAAGCCTGAACGCACGGAGCTTTCGTGCTCGCGCTTCCAGCTTTGCCTTCGCTCGCACATAAGGTGAAACGAAGTATAGGGTGACGCAGCATTTGCCCATACGAGGCCGGCCCGTGCAATTGTTTTCTTCATCGAACAACCACTGATGATGTTCTGGATTCAGTGAAGCTAGAGCTTTTAATCTACCTTTGAGTAGTAAATATAAACATAAGTCCGTGAATAGAAAAAAAAAAATGAAACTTCTCCTGAAGGAATGGCGGTACATTGAAGCGAAGGCGCAGAAAAGCACACTAGAAGTTATAAACATATTTTTGTGGTTGGCCGGAAGCGGCAGCTGGGGAGTCATCGCTGAGACTTGCTCCTCCTCCCATCAAGGTCGCACTAAAACGAGTTAAACGTGCGACTCAAGGAAAAGCATGGAGTTCGATGCATTTGCATGTATGACCGATACATTTGCATGCATGATTTAAACGGTTGTTTCAATGCACTAACCTAACATGCTTGTTTTGTGTTGGCACTAATCTTCGTTAAAGCGCATATGCACGCAACTTATGACGATATAAACGGTCGCCTAGGCAGCAACGAGGGAGGTAACCTATGAAGCAAGTTTTATTGCAAATGAAATATTCTGGCACTTAAAAATTGTTTGCCCTCGAGTTGCTTTCTTGTTTTATATAATGCTAAGACATACGACTGCGTTTCCGGCTGATGAATTAAATGAGCAGGCAGGCTCACATTCGTATTCCTGGAAGAAAGTCGCAGGCTGTGGAAACGTGTCTGTAGGTGGGCACCACCGTTAAAGTGCTACCAAGCCGCTAACAATGTTTCTTTTATCGCTCAGCAGAGTAGGCAAACCTCTCGGTATTGTGCGAGCAGTTATCCATTGATAGATTTATGGAGGGGCCAGCAAAGATAAAATTGTGCAGCCGATTGCTTGAACTTTTAGTTGTCGTGAAACGTGTGGCTGTCGGCCTGCAAACTATACCTCGCAGGTGCGAACTTGAAACAAAACAATCAACATAACTGCGTGCATACCGTCAGTAGCTACACCGACCCGAGCACGTGATTTCCGAAACTTAACGTATCGCGCCAGTTTATAGCCTCAAGGAATGTAACCAGTGAGGCGTCGTTAGAGCCGAAAGACACCGTGCACTACCAAATCGTAACACACATACGCACACATACACTCACGAGGCAAAGCGTCCTCGCAAAACTCAACAACGAAGTGCAGCGGTAATAGAAGGGTGACAGATGAAACACAGCTCTTCGAAGAAGCGTTGGACCGCTTTCACCCGTCTTCGGTCGGAGACCCGGCGACTGCATAACCAGGAGAGCGAGCTCGACACTCTTGTTCGGGAATGAAAGACATTGTAAGGTGGGCGTTGTTGTCCCCGTGCTTGGGGAACGGATATACACATTCTGTCGGAGTCGGGGAACCGGTGTCACTGCGGCCGGTCGACGTTGCTAGCAGGTGTCCACGATTGATGCATCGTCACCCACATGTGCGAGCACGCACGCGCACACAGACACAAGGTGGAAGCGTCGGTCCTTCGACCGTCAAACCAACGAAGCTCTGAGCGTAACTTTTGAAAAGCGCATGCGCATTCCTCGGGCGGCTAGTTTTAGCTAGTTTTACGAGAAACAAGAATAGGAAAGCGAGCAAGCGAGGCGACCCGACCGACCGGAAGCCTTGACAGCCGACCGAGAAATGCCACGGGATTGGAAAAGCGCCGCCCGCTTCTCTTTTCTAGACGTGGAAGACCGTTTAAGCATCGTAGAAAAATATCCAGTCTCTCGCGCTGACTTCTGTCGGAGGCCGCTCAGCACAAAACGCGCTTACTATCAGAACTGAAGAGACTCAACAGTGGATCATGGGAGTCTTCAGGCTCTACTTTTTCTTTGTAGAATGCGCTTTAAGTGCCCAGGTTTTCTTCATTTGACCCTAGACGACGTTTGGTCAGAAACATGGCTGCGTGTTAATCGGACCTGATGGAATAGTTTTTGAAGTTCTCCGGAATTCTGCTCAAGGAGTAAAAAGTTTAAACTACTTCGTCTCGAAAAAAAAAAAAAAAAGAAAAGCCTCAGCTCTGTTTATTTCATTTCTACGTCAGACCAACAGTTTCACCAACCATATAGCTTAGTTCCAGAGCTTGGACAACGTTCTCCAATTCAGAACCCTGTCCTAATAAGTTAAGTACACCTCGAATCCATTTCAAACGAATATTTTGCAAGATTTTATACTGCAGTGGTTGCTGGAATGATACACATGTTGTACTTGTCGGTTCAGTATCATCTAAACTTGAAAAAAAAAAAAAAACTCATACCAGGAGAGTTTAGTTAACATTTTAGCGTGGATTTGACTTCAAATTTCGGACGAGCGCCCCTTTACATTTTCATCTAACTAACCGTCATTCCGACCTCTCTCTGAACTCTTATTCAGACAATAAGGGTGCTTTTAAGCTTTACAGTTTGCTTAAAAAAAGAGTGGAAGCTACACTAATGCGTACTATGTAGGTGGGATATACGGCCAGGGGAACATAATATAGGGGCTCATTGTCACAGTAAAATCAATAATTCACTGAAATATTTTACTGAATTTATGAAGGCAGGCATATTTCCAATCAGAAACTCTATATCACAAAGTTTGAGGATTTTGATCAAAGGGGAACCGCAGTAGTGCACTAAAGCTACCGCTCGTGAAACATGCCCAAAGCTGGTGGTGAGAAAATTCGGGTGATGAGAGACGGGAAAGCCTACTGGGCACGATAGCGTGTAGGAGCACGCACCGCAGAAAATCCGACGTCGGTGTCGGCGTCGGTGGGACAAAATATCCCATAATGCAACGCGCGCAGCCACGTGTGACGTCACACGTGACTTTTACTCCATGACCCTATCAATACACTAAATTTGGAGGGTAAATTTTTCACTAACTTTAGCGGAAAGTTTGCCCGCCGAATTTGGCGGAAAATTTTCCGGCCGAGCTTAGGAGAAAATGTTCCCGCCAAATTTAGCCAAGCATTTTCCAGCAATATTTAGCGGAAAATTTGCCGATAAATTTAGCGAGTCGATAGGGTAAAGATGTCACAGCCACGTGTGGCGTCACACGTCACGTAACATAAAGTCACGTGTGTCGTCACATGAGACGTGACGCTACCAACTAGACCACGCACACACGCTCGCACGGCTTGGGAACAAGCTCAGGTTTCCATGAGAAGGCTTTGCGAACGAGGCCGAATAACGCTATGGCGTTCCACTCTTAAAGGCGAAGCTTAAGCGTCCCTCAAGTGTTTTTCACTAATTAGAAAGTTGAATAAGTAAGTTTATTGACTTAACGTGCAATGAGCCCCTAAGGCTATGTCCCCCTGGCCGAATAACTCACTTGCACAGATCGCATCAGTGCTGCTTTCGCGGCTTTTTAAAAACAAATCTATATGGCCTAAAAAAACATTGCATATAATTAAGAAGACAAGCTTATTTTGTTTGAATTTGCTAAACAATTTGACAGATAATGTTGTAGAGAAATTAACGCAAACGCGCAGTGTTTCATTGTTTTATGTCTCTATTTCTACGGGAAATGGGAAGGATTACATCAACCACGTTTTACTGCCCTTCGCATTTTTCGGTTTATTTGATCTGGTCTTTTTGCCAACTTACGAGCGCAAGGCGTTTAAATTTTATGCGCGTTTTGTGATTTCTTAATTTGTTTTCCTAAGCAACAATCGCGGATTCAGCCTTACCCTTAATTTAATCGGGGGCGTACTCAAAATGGGATTGCAATCTTTATTTTTTTTGTTAGGTAACCGAAATATCGCAGAAACCTGAAAACACTTGGTGTACAGACAACACCAATAAAACATTAAAGTGACTTTCCTACTGGCAACGGAACAGGAGGGTTTGTGAAAGTAGTAGAAAGTTTCCTTTTGTTTAGTATTCTTGTTTATGCCTTACCGCTCTATTGCCTTTGTTATATTGCCTCCCTAAAAATAAAAAAATAAGAAGCGAACGAATGCCAAACTTTTTGGCATCAGAAGTATTCCCTAAAAAGGAAGTTTCAGAAAAACTTTTTAATGCGCCTGAGTTGTCGTAGTAATAGGGGGAAGAGCAAATATACCATCCATTATAATATCCAGCATTTGCAAGGTTCAAAGCTATTTTCCGTCTCTTTTGTTTAAATGCGCTACTTTTGTTCCTCGGTATAAAAATAGATTTAATAATAGATTGAGAGTGAAAAACGTTTGACCTCTCAGCATTGGCAAGGCCCTGCATCTTCCGTTAATTCTAAACTCTAGGTTTGAAACTTCAATCCTGTGTCACCAGCTACCCACTGACGAGTTCCTAGAGTAAGCACTTTATGCATGGTTCACCTTAACTTCGTAGCATTGCCAATCGCATGACACCACCGATTTTACTTAATTGGGCCTTCTCTAGTTTAGTGGAGTAGTAATAGACGAAACAAAAACGTTTCACGTAAACTTCGCATGTTTCAGGAAAAGTATACGCTTTCGGGGGTTTGGTACGGAGTCTCTATAAAGTCGTTTGTAACCAGTTCCTACTCCTAGGAACGTTGTTTCAGCTCCTAAAGCTCCAACATCGGCGTTCTTAAAACAGTTTTTGTCAAGTATGTCATTCCAATGATCTAAAGCGAAGCGACTCACCGTGAATTGTATGGCCGCTTATGCAAAAATACAATAAAATAAATACGTGATTACTACTTGGTAACTCACCAGAAAAAATAAATATGACAGAGCCTCCATGCGGAAGTTATATATAATATTTTAAGCGCCCAAAGAGGCTCAGCCGCACCGAATTTCTCAGGGCGTTTTTATAACGCGCTTATCGGTCTATGTTCTACATTTTGCCATGGCTTTTTTTTATATAAGTCATGGCCTATTGCTGAATAGATCCATTTTCAATCCTTCTATTGCCTGGTGAGGGATGGTAAATGGTGTTGAGCTGTCGCTTCTCATTAAGTGCCCAGGGGGCTGTTCTGCAAACACACTGCTCTCTTCTACTTTTTTCTTAGCAAATGCCTTCAATGAACCAATTAACTATATCCTAGTTCAAAAATGTGACTGACATGGTTTAGTCCAATGATAAATTAGAGAAACAGAAGCGCTCGCACTGCCAGTTACTATCATTCGGAATTTCACACAACAAATGCGTTTTTGATAATCTTTTTGACAGTCTATTACAAGTATAGAGCTGATATACGCAATATCATGTACTAGGATGGAAGTATTTAGCGTTAACATAAAAACGTGATGCTTGTTTTCGCTCGAAGTATCAAATTTGCAACCACACAGTTTTAATAGATCTCGACGTCACAACCAACTGTCAGGAAGAGGACAGCGTTCTCATAATTTCAAATTAATATATATTGTCGACAATAAACTGAAAGGCAATCAAGCTAAATAACGCCGATATGTGAGACTGTTGGTCCAAGACGCCGCCGAAAGCCGAGGAGATACGAGAATGGTGTACCTGGAAGTTGGCTAACCGAGAGCTATAGTAACAAGAGGCCAATGGCCTACAGCATCACTAACAGGTCCTAGCATAAACGTCCGGAAAGGCTCGGGTTCTGAACAATCAACAGTGGGCCAATCAGGTGCAAACGATGAAACATTACAGGATGTTAATTCTAGGTATGCCGCAACTAATGGTTAAGTTTTGTGCAAGTCACCTCGCAGTACCCTGTAAAATGTCTTCTTGAATTGCTGGTTAGCCAAGGCATAGCAGAAAGGGTTGATAGGGCTATTGGCGTAGCAGAGGAAGTACGTGAAATAGAAGAGATGATGATTAACGCACCCAGTCGGATCTGAGCAGAACCCTTCGACGAGGGCGCAAATGTGGTACGGCGTCCAGCAGATAACGAACGCGCCGAGGATGAAGGAGATGGTACGTAATGCTTTGCGAGCACGGTTTTCAGACTTGGACTTGTGGCGCTTCTCCTCCCTCCGCTTCTTGTCCATCCTCCTACTGAAGGAAGACACGAGGCCCTTGCTCCTGCCAGACCTGGCGGTGGAGCACTCGCGGGAAAGAGTCGACTCGGTCTCGATGAGCGAACGCGCTTCCTCCGGGTTTAACACTCGCGTCACCGTACCTCCACTCTCACAAGTCTGGGACTCCACGATGCTGTTTTTTGTACGGCTGCTCACTCTAAGCAGCGATGCTCCCAGACTATCCGACAAATGGTCCCGCCTGCGGGGCGTTCTGGGACGCAGACACAGAGGGAGACACACTGCTTTTGGGTTTGGCTTCCGAGGCCTTTGGAACCGGGAAATCTGCTACAACGCCTGCGATCGGGGCACATGTAGCGACGGTTAGTAGTACGGAGGTCAGTCAGCGGGGAGGTTGCGCTGCCCTGGCTAGCTACGGAAGGCATGGAAGGCAATGAGGGGAGTGAAAAGTTGGTGCTTACTGGTGTACCTACCGCGAAAGAACTCTCTTCGTTGATGC
Source organism: Ixodes persulcatus (assembly GCA_013358835.2). NCBI lineage: Eukaryota > Metazoa > Arthropoda > Arachnida > Ixodida > Ixodidae > Ixodes > Ixodes persulcatus. The sequence continues at coordinate 134,728 of JABSTQ010009841.1, forward strand.
ACGGAATGGCGCCGAATCTCGAGTCAGGAGCCACAAAGTCCGACTTGATGTTAAGGGTGCAAGGTGGCGCCGGTTTGCTCGACGTCGGCAGAGGCTTCAGTGGTTCTGTCGCAGAATAGAGATTTAATTCGCTAGTCGGCGGAGTGAGCGGTGTCATCACATTCTCTGTATCCAATAGACTGAGCTCAGCGATCCCAGCTTGATCTTGCAGGCTCTGCTGGGAAGTCCTTTTGTGCTTGGGCTGTTCAGTTGGACTCTGAGGCGATTTGTGTGTGCTGGAAGACCTGTCGTGCTTAGAGATCTTTGAGTGACCATCCTGTAGGCTTTCCGCTAGCGGCAGAGCACACAGCATATGCTTCGCCAATTCTGACGTGCGGTTCGTGGCAAACGGGGATGGCTCGATCCTGAGAAGAGTGGCCTCCACAATTGACATCCTGGCGTCGCTTGCTTTTGAGGCTCGCTTGGCCATCTTTAAATCTGACTTGGCCTTGTGCGGCTTGGGCTTTCGGGGCTTTTCAGGCTTCAGCTGTCTCGAATCCTGCGAGTATTCTTCGTCCGACTCGAATACAGGGCTGCTTGATCGGTCCTGGTCTGAGTTTTCTTTGCCTCTGTCCGAAAAACTGGTTGTCTCCGTGTTGCGGTTGGAGGACGTCTTCTGGCTAGAGCTTGAATCTCCGCTGCCTAGCTGGGTGGGAAGCTGATGGTCAGCCCGCGCGGCCGGAAGCTGGGCAGCTACTGTAGCGGCCACGAGCTCGGTCAGTTTTGGCTTATCACCCGCAGGCCTGGAGATACCGGCTCCTGGTCTAGAAAGCGCACCTCCCCGCCCCATGGCCACGAGAGACTGCATCTTTTTCTGCCTGGCGGCCGATTTTTTCTGCATGTCGCTGGCAGTTTTGTAGATTCCGCCGTAGAGGATGAAAAGCACCACCAGGGTTGCGTAAAAGTAGCCGAAAATGAGCGAGGTGTTAAACACCGGATCCTTGAGAAACTGAACTGCGCACTCACCCGGGTCGAGGTCCCGGTAGCCGATGAAATGCTCCCAACCCATGATGCTAATAAAAAACACGAGAAACGGAACAATCCACGTAATGGCCACCATCCAGATAACCTTATCGCGAGTTCTCCAATTGCGGTACTTGGTGGCAATCTTGACGGAGCAGTAGCGGTCTATGGTGATCAACAGCACCGTGTAGATGGACACGAGGCAGACGGTGTGGTCTGTGGCCAGCCAGAGGTCGCACGGGATAGGGCCCAGTTCCCAGCGGCCCACGAGCACGTAGAAGGCGTAGAAGGGCATGGACACTACCCCAATAAACAGGTCAGACATGGCCAGAGAGGCAATGAAGTAATTACTGGGCTGTCGGATCGTCCGTTCCACCACGAACGCCGCCAGCACCAGGATGTTGCCGCCAACGGTGAGAATGATGCAGATGCCTATCAACACTCCTATCACCACCGTCTGCCAGAGGGCGAAGGGCCTTTTCCACTCCTCTGCGCCCGGTGTCAGGTTCCCAGGCACACTGGCGTTGCACGACGATGAAAGCGAGGCGTTCAGGCAGAGCAGGGCCAAGGACGTGGCTGCCGTAGGGCTCGCCTCAGTTGCGGGATCCCAGGGCACCACCGTCGTCAGCCTGGACTCGCCGCCGCCGGGGTCCTCGCTGTCAGAGTCTGCCGTCACGGACCACGGGTCCATGGCGCTGACTCAGGAAGCACACCTGCAGGGAGTTTCGTAAGTTGCAAAAGAGCGTCACCATAACCTCTGAGCTTAAAAACACTATCGCTTGAGATTGAACAAACCTAATTTTTCAGATAGAAGAAAAAAAAAAGAAACTTTTAGTGATATAGCTTTCAAACACACTTGCATCGGGCACGCCTCTTATAAGAAAAAAAAATCATTTTATTAATTTGAGGCGGGCTGATTATTATGAGGTCTACTAATTAAAACATACGTCCCCAAAACGTTTCCGCGGGCACAGATTGACACACCACTTTAAACAAGTAAAAAAATGAAAAAGAGGAACATCACGCAGTTTTAGAGTAGATTATCTATTGATAAAGCAATATACGAAGATGAAATAACAGAACAAGGGAGAGCATTCCATATTTCAATTGTTCAAGGAACAAAAGTAGTATTTAAACAGATTAGTGCGTGCGAAGTATGTAGTTAATGAATGCTGATGATGGCGGAAAAGAAATGCGCCACTCTTTTTCATTTATTTTGTTAAATCTATTTTTACCCTTAAAAGCCTAGTTAGGGCAATGACGTTTACTACGAAGAATGGCTTTTAACGGCGACAATAATCCCTGGAGAAGGGGAACAAGGGGGAGAAAGAACAAACACAAATATTCAGACACAACTAGGTGACTGGTACGCGACTGAAAAAACATCCGCCTGGGCCTGGTATTGAACCACGGGCATCTCCGTTTCCAGCGGAGCGCTCTAGGAACTGAGCTAACCAAGAGTTAGACGTCAGTAGAGCACACCTGATTTAACAGATGCCACCAGTCTAACACCAACAAGGATGAACGGCCTGCATTTTAAGGTTATGGTGATATTTGAATTAAGGCTAAGGTGCAAGCGAGCTGGACAAGGACAAGGATAATAATCCTTCGAGAAGGGTAACAAGGGCGGAAAGGACAAGCAGAAATCTCCAAACACAGCAAGGTGGCTGGTACGTGACTGAAGAAAGTCCTCCTGGTCCAGGTATCGAAACAGGGACATCTCCATTCCCAATGGAGCGCTTCACCAACTGAGGTAACCAGGAGTTAGATGTTAACCTAACCTAATTCCTTCTTCATACTTATTGCAGCTGTTTGCTGTCTCTTTTACCTCCTTATTGCGGCGACGATCAAGAACGTCAAACTGCATATCGCATAGTCCTGGATTGGGTTCCCGCTGATCTCCTAGGAAGATCTCGTATAAATTATTAGGACCAAGTATGTTTTATTTATTTTTTAGATGCTTATGTATTGTCTGCTATGGGCTATGCATTATCAGCGATGGACCATGCATGGTATATGTTGCGTGCGTGTAACGATTTTTCGTTATACTCGAGCGTGACACATTTTGCATAATATCCAGTCCATAAACACTTTCCGTGCTAACACGGCGGCCATGCTTTGCATTTGTCATATACATGCCGTTTTGTTGCAATCTGCACTCCGGTTTGTAACTCGCTCGTAGTTGGTTTGCAAAACGCAAAAACACTGAGAACAGCATAGGAGCGGCTGATGACGAACAGGATAATGGCGATAAAAAATAATGGTTACAAAATACATAAGAAATTTCGTCTTTTTTGCATAGCGAAACAAAAAGACGTCTTTTGTTTAATAAAAATAATACTAAGAAAAAAGAATCGTCGTTTTACGTTGTCATATGTTGTTTTTCGCGGATCCTAGGCTTAAGCGCCAGGCAGGAATGCGCAAATGGATAGCAGAAAACAAATATTACAAATATTCGTACGTTTTATAACCAATGCTTATTCACTAGAAGATTCGTGCTTGTTTCTAAATGCGAAATACAAGTAAAATTGAATCGTTGTGGTTTTCCTTCCTAGTTTCGAGGACTTTCTTACCCACCAGACGCCTGAAATCAGACTCGAAAACACCTCATGGAGCTTTGTGAACAAGGACCAAATGACCAAGGAACATCCATCAACTCTGGCCACCGTGCGAGAGAGTCAGCATTTTCACCATAACGTCCAGTCCGAAGATTACGGGCCGCAGTCATGTCAAACGCAGAAAGAAATAAGCGGCCAAACATATCAAGAAGTCGAGCTTATGGGAAGCAATCCCGACTGGGCGGCATGTCACACAGATGCGTCTGTAAGGGGTAACTCGGCCACCACAACCGTTCACGTTGGTGAAGTGGGAGCCTAGACTCACTCTTTCGCATCCGGCACATCAGATGATGCTAAGGCTCAAGCCATATTGCGAGCAGTAGATCACGCTCTTGAGCGAAACACCGGCAAAAAGGCACTATCTTTGCCGACTCTTAGGCAGTGATCAGTGCCTACAAGCGCACAATCCATGTCGAACCCACAGAATGCAATCCAAAACGGCGGATGGTACCAGAGGTAAATGTGCTGTAAAAGTGTGGATTACTGGGTTAGTTTGTAGCTGCACGGACTATATTAAAACAGTCCAAAAGAACGGCACCTTCATGCGGATATGATAATGTGAGTAAACTCCGGAAGGTAGACGTATGGCTACAAAGCCAATACGATCAGAGACGGGTACGAATTGAGGCTCTAGAAGTTCCTGCCATTTGCCATTCTTCTGCGTTCCCTGTAAGTCTTTGCAGGACAGCTCAAACGTGCACGCTGCAACTCGCCGATGCTTCATGCTCGGGGTTCAAGAGAGACATTGGCATTGATATACTGATCGGAGCGGATAATTACTGGAAGGCTGTCACTGGGTCCATCAAGCGACTTGACGAAGATTTGACAGCGGTAGACTCAATATTTGGTTGGACGCTGCAAGGTCCAGTGCGACCATTACCGGAAGCGGACTGACACCAAGCAACTGTTATGCAGGTAATGACTCGACATCAAAGCAACCAGCCTTCTCAGCAGCTACGGGAAAAGAATACCCTACCAGTACCTGAGGAGGATGTGCCAGAGCCCAAGCAGTCAAGTAGAGTGAACTGGTGCCCAAGGAAGCAGTCCGGGAAGACAGTGATGTGGAATTCGACGAAACGGAGGCCCTGAAATGGGCGCCCTATGCGGTACTGACACCTTGCAATAGCCCCGGCAATAGCAAGAAATCTGGCTTCAAAGATGACCGGGAAGCAGCTGGCGCTCAGCTACTATTGGAGCTTGTCAGTTGCCAGCGCGAGCTGAGTGCCAGTGACTCTAAGGAGGACAGTGTAATCCCCGACGGGAACGTCGTGAGCAATGATGGGGAGGGTGATGAAAAGACTCCCACTGATGCTGTTGAAACACGGGGGAACAATCTGAAACCAGCTAACCTCATAAGCGTTTTCACTGAGATACAGGAGGGCAAAGTGGTCAGCATCGACTGCAAGAAATTTCGTGAACGGGACCGACCGGAGGGACCATGAGTTCACCTCCGAAGACGTTTGCATCAAAGAAGGAACAGTTGAATGGCTCAGCAAATCGAAAAGCGGGGGAAGATGTTGACGCTGTTGTTGGCGAAGTTCTTCGTGGCCTCATAGAAAATAACGTGCAAGGGTCAAGTGGACTACTGGGTGACAAAATCTCTACCGAAACCCTGAGACATCTCTTGTGAACGTTCTGCGAAAGCACCGGTTACCGCTACCAGGACTTTATGAGTGACGAAGCGAAGCTCAATTTAAGTGCCCTTTTTGAACAGCCTTTGGTGGAAATGCAAGATATTGCAATGAAAAAGCGTCGCCGTGGTAGCTCGGACCACGGGTCCTCATCCAATCACGGGCCCGAAGTTCAACCCAGGGTAACCAGGAAGTGACGGAAATGTTTTACTCCCGTTCCCGAGAAGCGAATGCTCACACGGAGCCAGCGGCGAAGGACGTGTAACGTGAAATCTTCAGATTTGGCCGCTTGGAGCTGCAATCCGCAAACACGGTAGGCTCATCTGACTCAAGCGGCATTCAAGTGGAAGATGTGGCGCTTCTCAGGAACGACCCTCGCCCAGGAACATTCTGGTATCTGGCCGTCGTCGACGAGAACTTCCCAGGTCGAGATGGGAAAGTGCGTGCCTTCACTATTCGACTAGAAAGTCGCGTGACGAGAAGATCCATCTAACTTCTTTACCGTCTAAAAATTTCGACGAAACAGTCGGTTTGACTTTGTTGGGTGGGAGGATGTTGGAGAATGGACACGGGACGACGAAGAAGTGGGCAACGGGGTCACGCGCAGAAGAAATCCGCCATGTTCTCATTCTGATAGACCGCTACCGTCACGTCGATCCGGGTCATAGTTTCTTCAGATCCCAAACACCTCTTAACCCCTGCTAAAAGAGAAAAAAATCAAGCACCTAGGAAACGGTTAAAGCAGTTCGAAATGCTGCCCTACGTGCACGAGGTCTCGCACAACCTAAAGCGTATAGCAACGAAGGTCACCGTTTATGTCCTTTTCACAGATTCCTGCAAACCGTCAAAAATGTGCGCGATATTGAGCGGGATCAAGAATAAATGTTAGAAACAGAATTGTGACAAGCACGCCAGGCACTTTGTGCCTTGCGCCGCTGAAGTTTTGTACGTGATTGCTCTGAGCTGCGGTCGACTCTCTTACTGGACAACACACAGGTGGCAGGAGGCAGAAGAGGAAAGTTGGAGATCTTGGAAGTGTCCCTTATACTCGCCTGCGAACAAGATCGTTGTATTAGCGACCCATCTGTGCATTTGACGAGCAGGGAAATTCAATTTATCAACAGTGATTAATTGTGTGTTTGATACGCGTTTCTTTTCCCACCTGGTTACATATTTACGTGTGACAGCGCTGGTTTGCACAAGGTAACGGTCGGGTTAATCTAGTGTTGATTTTTCTCCGTGGTAGGACTCCACGAAAATATGTTCTTAGATGAGCCGGTGCATGTGCGAGACACTGTACTCGTGTGGAATTTCCAATAAACATTTAGTAGTTAGCGTCTGTCTTGTGTGCTCATACATTTGTCCCTTTCCTTTGTGCTGTTTTCAAAATTGTCGTACCAGAGTGAGTCTGCGCTGGATACCCAGGCACACTGGTATTCCTTGCAAGGAGATTGCTAATGAAGCCGCGGAAGCTCTCAGCGATTCCCTCCTTTGCGGAAGTTTGGACGATGCAGAAACGTTTTTGAAGACTGCCTCTAGATTAAAAAGGGGCTTTCAGTCAATCAAAGAGCTTATTGTGTTTCCCGAACAGCTTTTGGGGCCTTTTTTAGGGTTACACTTGACATAATAAAACAGCACTGAAGTAAACAAACTACACGTCAATCTTAGCCACTATACTATTCTTGAACTTTTTAAAAGGTATAAAAAAGTCCAGGTGAGGGTTAAAAACTTGTTGTACATTAGCATCATCCGTGTCAGCGGAGGACTGGACTCCAGATAAGATGGGTAAAAAAAAGAGTAGACCTATTTTGTCGCTGGGGGACATGAATTGAGATTCTACTCAGTAACATTGGGGATTCAAAAACAGAATTAAACGACTTATATGGAAATACCATGTCGCGAACTAGTCGCCTAGTTGAAAGAGGTGAAAGACCAAGACTGCCCAAAAGAACCACATAATCATAAAAAAAACACTCCGTTCAATGTGGCGATCGTAGACAATTCTCACAAGTCGTCTCTGTATGCACGCCAACCTGAGCGCCTGACTGACACCCAAAGAATTCCATACCGTAGAACAAAAGTCCAACCGTGATAGAACCAAAACCCGGGTAATGCGTGAAATTATGCCCAGGATGCGCAAGGAATCATTAATAACCTTTGAAACATGATAGTTAAAGTTCAGGCGTGAATCGGGTAAAACGCCAAGGTGACGCACAACACCAGATCTTGAAATTTCAGAGCCATCTAATGTGTAAGGATGAACAACAACATTTGCCTTACGAGAAAAAGAGACAACCTTAGTTTTGGTGGGGTTTAAAACCAGCGAGTTCGCACAGCACCACAAATGAATTGCATCAATATCTTTTTATAACAATTCACAGTCCACAGTCGTGTGGATACTATGACAAATTTTCACGTCATCAGCATACTGAAGCATCATTGAGTCACTCACACTAGTTACAAGATCATTTACAAAACTATTAAAGAGCAAAGGTCCAAGGTTCGACACTTGTGGTACCTAAGAGTTCAACAGATAAGGGAAAGATTTGCATCCTAAGTAGGAAACCATGTTTAAGCGTTCACCAAGATAACTAGCAAACCAGTCGCAGAAACCCGAAGAAAGACCCATATGAGACAGCTTCGACAGCAATAAATTGTGATCTACAAGGTCAAACGCCTTCGAACAATCAAAATAATGATATCAACTTTACCACGGGACCCAACTACGTACAGGTTTCGCGAACTCCAAAAAGGTTAGACAATTTGTTTCAACAGATCGTCCACGACAAAAACCGTGCTGATTTGCACTGAGCGTGTGCTTAAAATGAAAACTCACACGCTTAAAAACGACTTTTTCAAAGACCTTCGAAAATCAGAAAGCAATGCAATTAGTCTGTAGTTATCGATACACGTGGAGCTACCAGATTAGTGTACTGGCACAACCAAAGCAGTTTTCCAGGCTCAAGTAAATGTACTTGTTATTAAGGACATGCTAAAACTTGCTGCAGTACAGAAGCCAAGATATCAGGGCACCCTTTAACAATAAACGCCAGGATCCCATCTCTCCACATAACGTTTTGGGGGCAAGTTTTTTTATGGCCGAGACCACGACATCAATAGTCAATACAGGAATCGACATCAGAAGGGGATTTTCAGAACGCAGGGTTGCGTTGTTGGACTGGGGGACATTGGGGTTTCATATTGATGAAAAGTGTTTTGCGAAGAGATTGCACACACTGAATGAGTCAGAGACATGACCTGTCTGAGTCTTCAGAGTTGTAGCATCAGCTTTACTCGATGGCTTACTATACCTAACATATTCCCAGAGGCGGTCAAGACAGTGCTTAAGGTCAGACTCAATGAAGTCATGCAGTTGGCATTTGTCTATTTTAATTAAACGCTTTACGACAGAGCGATACTCCTTAAATAAAGAGTGCCATTCGTAAGCCAGACGACTTATATCTTTTGTGATAACGCGATTTCGAAGTCAGTGCCCGCCGGAGATCACGTGAGAACCACCAAGAAAATTTACCTCGGCTAGCACGTTTCATCGGTATAAAGCGATCCATAGCAAACTTTAAAATATCTGTCAGCCGAGAGACGGCACTGTTAATATCAGCAAACTCGTAAAGATTGCCCCAGTTAATATCGCGCAAATGCGCATACAATGTGAGGTAGTCACCACGAGCGTAGTCAAACATCGGAGCCCGCCCATCCGATCTGACAGTAAAGGGAAATGGAACCACCACTGAAAATGTCGGATGCCACTTGTGAACAGGAACGACTGGATAGGGAACAACGCTCTGCGAGACCACTCTGATGTTCGTTATGCACAGGTCAAGGACGTTACCGGCAGCATTTACAGCAAGACTAATTTGTTGAAAACCATTAAAATTTACAAAATCAAGTAGCTCCTGTTCATATCCAGTGCTCAAATCTGCACTGGACAAATCCACACTGGTCGTGTTCAAATCCCAGTTAACTGCAGGTACATTAAAGTCCCCTTATTATTAAAACGTTGCAAATAGAGAAATCTACCGAATAAGAGATGTGGCTGAGAGCATGACCTAGCGTGGTAGAAGCAAAACGAGGCGCAAAGTAATTGATCCCGATAACCAAATTAGGTCCGTTCGTGACTCGAACTTCAGCCTAAACACATTCATTTATCTCAAGGTCAGACTGCCGAAATCAAGATAACAATGTCCGTACAACCGTAAGAACGCCTCCCCCGAGGGTGGAGGAGGAACCTGTCGAATCAAGGTCACATCGAAAAACCTGGTAATCGGATCTAAAGTTCTCAGAACTAGATATAGAACTGGTTAACCAGGTTTCACTGATACATAAAATGTCAAAATTCGAGGCCAAAACCGATGAAAAAAATATATCAGATTTCGTCCGCAAACCACGCACATTCTGATAATTGATTTGTGTGCTGTTCATTGGCGTATGTTATGGCGCGTTATCTCAGGTCTCGGAAGATGCAGAATCTACGAGCAGTCCCCAAAAAGGCCTAAACAAGCACCCCTCCGGCCACACGCAAGCATCGTTGATAATAATAAAGTTATCAACGGGGGTGCTTACGTGAAACGAAGCATACGTGTCATATTTGCTACGAAGCTTCTTGCAAGTGAAAGAGCCCAGCTTCAAAGTGGAAGACACAAGTTCACTTAGCTCTTCACATGTAGTAGACAGATGTAGCCTCGAGACGAACAGGGCACGTCTTGCAGGTGGTCGAGGCGCAGAAGATACAGGTGCGTTCTTGCGCGCACCCATTCCAGGCGGCGGATGACGCTTGCGGTAATTGACGACCTTGTACCCATTGCCCAGTTGATCCAGTACTTCCGCGTGTTCGACATCACCCGAACCCGGCTCTGAGGGGGTGGGAGGACCTGCTGTGTTTTGGCGGTGCCCAGCGGAGCTTGACGCGGCCAGCTTGTCCCTCGATTGAGGACGACGAGTAGAAGAAACGGCGCTTCGTGCCACTTTGACGTAGGTGCGCCGACTTTCAGTAGTATCGCCGCAATCGATGGCGTCAGGCACGGCAAGCGTCAGCTCTGAAAGCTGCAGGCTCAATTTTTGAAGGTCACCTCGAATAGCAGCGTTGTCATCTCGAACAAAGTGAAGTACTGACGAGTTGGTCTACTTGTCGTACGAGCGCTGTTACAAGCCCCCGAGTCCACAGGCGCACTGCCGAGTAGCGTCCGGTCCCACACGATCTTCGCCATCAGTACTCACGGAAATCACGATAGGAACGCCATCGAGAATTCCAGCACTGTCCGGGTCACGGCGCTTGGTACACGACGCACATTTGTACGTGCTCACTCCGCTGGACATGTAGAAGCCGTAATCGTCCGCTTCAACATTAACGCATTTACAGTGAAAGCGGCCCTTGCAGATGTCCACTACAAGAGAAGAATTGTTGACGGCCGAGAAACTGGGCGGAGCACTTTCCGCACACGTCTTTGCTCCCCGTCATTCCGGCACGGAATCTGACCTGCCAGTTGGAGCAGGATGAAATATCCAGAATAAAAAAGAGAGTGCCTGCGTTCACGCCGAGAGCACAAGATCTTCTCCCACCGTCGGTCATGCAATGATCGCGTGTTCCTGTCATCTTTAAATGGCTGCCATTGCGGGCTTGTTGTTGCCATTTTCTAGTGGGTACAAATGCTGGTCCTGTCTTCGCAATATTAGTCCATTCGCAAGTCGAACTTTGCATGAACGAAATAACTTGTCCCGTCCTGGATGAACTTTATGAATTCGTCCTACCTTCCACACACTCCTTGATTGTCTTGCATCATGAACAATTACAACGTCTCCGACAGCATTAGGAGTTGTGCACTTGGGGGTGGTGGGGTGTGCACAGTGAAGTTGTAAAAGGTACTCCCTCATCCACGTCTCCCACCACTGGTTTCAAATTAATTGGCTATAGCTTCATTGTAGACTTTAAATTAGGAACCACTTTTGATTGGTTGCCGAGATGGACCATTCGCAGATGCTCTGGTAGATTTAGCGGTGTCATTTGAGCTTGATCATGTTTTAATGTCCACACCAAAGATAATAATTAACAATATTCTTAAACTTTTTTTTTTTTAGTGGCAACTTTACAAACCTAGGCTTCGATTGCGATGTGGATGAAGGAATTCTCAATCACACAACAGTTTTAGTTAAGCTCCAACTTGGTGTCACCATATAAACCCTTAAATCGTCACGGTCGTTGATTTCGACAGGGCGGATGATGTAGCTATGATTGATAACTTAGTTTCTGATTTCATCACCATCATCGTGTCGTTTTATTGTGTCCGTTACCGACCAAAAGTTTGTAATGCGGCACTGGTATATAAAATTTAAAAAAAATAATCATACACAAATGCTACATACCAAAATATACATCCATAAATTCATATGAAGAACAGAAATCCATTCGAGCAACTTATATATCACTAAGAATAAAATAGCATATGATGCAATTGTCTTTAAATTTCAAAATAGTTATTGAAAATATCTAAGTTTTCATTTGCAAGTTTATTGACACATAATTGCATTCTAGATAAAGGCGATGACATTAGGCTTTTCTGAGTAAAAAGTAAAAGCACTCTTATTAAAACGAGCCGGAACATTAAAATTAACTTTGCATAAAAGCTTGGAATTTATATCACTTTGAATTACTCTGTGCGAAAATACTATAGCACGTGTCAGCCTTCTGGCGGTGGAATCTTGAAGCCGTCATTTAGGAAGGAGATGTTCATAATTGTAAAAATCTCTTCTGCCAACATTTCTTTGATAAGCTATGCGTACCAGGCGTCTCTTAACAGACTCTATTTGCTTCAACGCGTGCACTAAGAAAATTCCACACTATTGAACCAAACTCTAATCTAGACCTGAAAAGGTCGCAAAACAAGCGAAGCAAGCAAGCATGGCCCACAAAATGCCGAGTTATACGAGTTATAATTCCCAGCAATCTAATTGTGGTAGAAACAATCTGGCTGACGTGGTAGCAGAACCAAAGCGAAATATCAAAATGCACGCCGGGATCACGAATAAATGACACTCGTGAAATAATCTTACCGTCAATCGAATGCAATTATAACACAGGTTCTCATTTTCTACTGTACGACAAAACCTTAGATTTTTCAGGATTAATTATTGAAAAATTTGACATCCACCAATCAAGTATACACGACGCATCATTCTGTAGAAGCATACAGTCATCCCTCAAACGTATTCTCAAAAAAAGTTTGATGTCGTCAACAATTAGCAACGCGTTTGAATTAGCTATGCAAGTTTCAATGACATTGATAAAAATCAGAAATAAGTGGCCCTAAATTGGAGTACTCGTGTACTCCACACGGGGGAAAAATGATCAGAAAAACTGTCTGAAATACGAACGACTCAATGACGGTCATTCAAATAGCTTTTGATCCAATTTACGAGCACAGGAGAAAATTCGTTCTGCGATAACCTATGCAAAAGGCAAGGCATGATTAACTTTGTCAAACGCCTTGGAGAGAACACAGCGGCAGTGGCAGCAGGTTACGCTGGAACCTAAGCAACGTTTTTTCGCCATTGCAGTTTGCGGCAGTGCTGTTCTTCAACCCTTACCGTTGCGACAGCATCATTCTGAGTCATCTCCGGTGCTGGATTTCTGTTGCCCGGCGTCGTTTGTGGCGAAGCATTATCGCGGCGAGGGAATCAACTGCCTGCATCGGTGTACGCCCACCTGTTTGAGCGGTGATTGGTCCGATGCCATTGACCTCGGCTGCATCGGCAGTATAAAGACAGCGTTTCTCGGCCCTGAGAGACACAGCGGCAGTGGCAGCAGGTTACTATCGAGCCTAAGCAACGTGTTTTCACCATTGCAGGTTGGTACTATTTTGATTTGTACAAACTGATATTTATCTTTACCATCTGCTGCTGCTGCTGCTGCTGCTGTAATTCTTGCTGTTATTTGTTGCTGTGTTGCGATACTTGACATATGCTCCAACACGGCGAATGACTCGAAAGATATCTGTCTACATTGCAGTCAAGTCTTTCCGGAAAAAGGCTCGCAAATCACATGCGTAGAATGCCAGTACTCTTACCATATAGGCACTTGTTCTGGCGTCCCGGAAGAGTCACGTGCTGTTTCACGTAAAATCGGGCGCTGCCAGACATGTACAATAGCCAAGTCTCGAGGCAGTCAGAGCAGCAAACAAAACAAAGATCTAGATGTAGCTGCTATGCTGGTCAGCATGAACGCTAAACTAGACACTCTATTGAACTTAAAAGAAACAGGGGATGCCATGTAACAATCCCTTCATCACATGTCGGCGAAATATGATGCATTGCTGAAGCAAATGGATGAACACGACGGAGAAATAAAAAAACTTAAAGAAAAGGGTGACGCACTTAGAAAAAAACAGAACCGACAGCGGAGATTGACAGGTTAAAACAAAAAGTTCACGACCTTGAATGGAGGAGCCGCAGGCAAAACCTTGAAATACATGGGATCCCCATGAGAAAAACGAAACTGACAGCGGAGATTGACAGGTTAAAACAAAACGTTCACGACCTTGAATGGAGGAGCCGCAGGCAAAACCTTGAAATACACGAGATCCCCATGAGCGAACAGGAAAACCTTTTGGCTAAGATAAATGACCTAGCAAAGCAACTGGAAGTGCCCGACTTGACAGGAGATCAAATCATGGCCATGCATCGGCTTCCCTCGCGCCCTGATAAGATACCCGGAATTTCGGTTCGCTTTTCAAATCAAGCAACTCGGGATCTGTGGCTCGAGAAACGAGTGAACTTAAAGCGAGTTCGTAGCAAAGCATACATCTCGGAAAACTTGACAAACCAGGATAAAACACTTCTTTGGGAAACGAGAGAATGGGCAAAGGCAAGACGGTACCAATACGTTTGGTACAAACATGGAAAAGTACTGGTAAGGGAAAAGGATGGGGCACAAGCACATGTAGTGAAACCTGTGGATGACTTGCAAACACTTGTGTAGTTTTCGCTGCTGGTAGTTGTTTTTTTCTTTTGCTATGAATGACAAGACTCTTTCGTTCAGAAGTGAAATCGGAATTGGTTTCAAGAACCGACCAAAGGTGCCACTTTCTTTCTTTCACCTAAATGTGCAATCGATACGGAATAAATTTGATGACTTAAACATATTTTTGGACGGTTTTAATTTTCTTTTTGAAGTTATTATGCTCAGTGAAACATAATATAAAAATACCGAAGAAGTAGATAGGCTTGAGAATTACGAAATATTTAGTGCAAACAGAACCAATAAAGTAGGAGGCGGAGTATGTATACATGTAAAAAAAGGTCTTGAGTGCGCACTTATAAGCGACTTTACAGTTATTACAAGCGATTATGAAATACTAACTTTACAACATGCAAAAACTGTATTTTTGTGTTGTCTATCACCCGCCAAGTGGTAATATCTCCTCCTTTCTTGAGTTTCTCGACGTGTATTTTAAGTTTCTTGGTGAAAACAAATTGACTGTCTGTTTTGGAGGTGATTTTAACATAGACATGCTTGTGTCCTCCTCGCATAAAATTGAATTTTTGACTTTATATCAGTCATACGGACTCTTCAACGTTATTTCCCAGCCTACTCGCATTACACCCCTAAAAACGGTGTTGTTGGATTTATTTTTAACAAATATTTCACAAACGGACGTAATTGCTGGAGTGAATGGGGAAAATATTAGTGACCCCCTTCCAATATATATGCTTGCAAATGTAGACTACAGCTCCAAAAAAATATGTGATGATCAGATTTATTTTAGAAATCTAAGCGCCAGAAACCTTGATCTTTTTGAACAACAGATAAGTTCCGAAGTCTGTAGTGCGGTGCTGTCTAGCGTGTGTGCTGACGAAGCATTTAATTGTTTTCTTGAAAGGTTTAAAATGATATATGATCGCTGCTTTCCTTATGAATTGCATAGGGTCCCTCGAAAGTCTCGTAAACCCTGGGTTACACCTTAAATAAAAAATGATGAAGAAAAATAATCTCTACCACAGATTCGTGCACACTAAAGATGTCAACATCTTGGTTGCATTTAAGAAGCTTAGAAATCATTTAACAAAACCTTTAAGGCAGGCTAAACGCGTGTATTTGAATAACTTGTATAAATATGATAAGAGATCCGAGGTAGTATGGAAAAAAGTAAATGAGTTAATAAAGCAAGGGTGGCATGCGGATAAAGTAACAGAAATAAAAATCGAAGGTATCGTTGTAAAAGGGGTTGCTTTGGCCAACAAGTTTAGTGATTATTTTGATACGCTTGTCCAGAGTGTACATAGTGCGGATGCCGTTAGGTATGTCCAGAAGGTTTCACATAGTATGTTTCTGTTTTCAACTGACGAACAGGAAGTATTTTCTGTTTTCCAAAACTTAAAAAATAGTAAGAGCTGCGATATATATGATTTTCAAATTAAACCTATCAAGCATGTTTTGCGGTCGATTGTTCCTTGCTTAACAGATATTTTTAATCTAGAAATTGAGTACGGAACTTTCTCCCAAAAAATGCAGGTAGCAAAGGTATTTGTGCTATATAAAGCTGGAGATAAAAACAACCTCGAAAATTATAGACCGATTTCTGTTTTACCGATATTTTCAAAAGCTCTTGAAAAAATACTACATCACAGGCTGTATAGTTTCTGCAAAACGGATTTAGGCGGGGTTTCTCTACCGAACTTGCCTTGTTAAAACAAAAGGAATTAATTTTAAACAATATTGATAAAACGTTATTATCACTCGGAGTATTCATAGATTTTTCAAAGGCGTTCGACCGGATCAATCTTGGCACATTACTTCAAAAGCTGCATATTTATGGCATTCGTGGCGTTGCTCTGGATATGATTAGAAGTTATCTTAGGTATCGATACCAGTGTGTTGAAATAAATAAAAAAACAATCGGATCTTAGGACTGCCGGCGTACCGCCAGGGAGCATTCTGGGGAACACTTCTTTTTGATCTATACATCAATGACATCATAAATATTGATAAAATATAAGTTTCATTATTTACGCTCATTATACCAGTATATTCTTTTCATGTGATGATACTGATCAGATTATAAGTGCCGCAAATAATTGTTTGGTAAAGTTAAATGCCTGGACAAACTCAAATTCATTAAAAATAAATGTCACTAAGGCAAATGCCGTATTACTTAGATCACGAAATACAAACAGTTTTTATACCACCATTCTTTCTCTTGGAACACACTGTATAGATATAGTAGAAAGCGTAAAAGTTTAGAATTATATTTAACCAATACGTGTCATGGGACGAGACTGTATAACAGACATGTCAAAATTATCAAGAGTTGTAGGTATTATGTACAAATATCGCCACATCATCCCGATTTCGGTTATGCTTCTTATATATAATTTCCTCTTCTACTCAAAATATAATTATTGCTTCTTGGTATGGGGAAATACGACCGCTACAAACATAAAACTGATAGATACTCCACAAAAAAAGCTGTTCGTATTATATGTAATACTGAGTATAATAGTCATACTAGTCCATTATTTAGTAAATTAAATATTGTGCAGATTCCTAATCAGTATTATTATTAACTTTTTCTTCCATTGAAAAGATCGTTTTGCCAAAAAAGAAAATATATTCATGTCTATTCCCAATCTTAGGATGAGGGAGGTTACATATAAAACTAGGTCTGCAGACACATGGTTAGTGCCGCACTACAGAACGAACTACGGTAATCAGTCTTTGAAATATATAGTGCCTCGTTTTGTAAATCGCCTGAGTGAGTTGAATGTAGAAGTTTTGTATGAAACCATAAAAAATGTACGTTCCATGTTTGAAAGAGAGTGCCCCTGGAAATTTTGTAAACTTGGCTAAATCGATTACTTTTCCCTCTTCCCCCCTCCCCCATCTAATGTTGTTTATTTTTGTGCTATAAGTGTGATGGCGAAAAAAACATAATGTGTATGTACATGTTGTTTTATTTCGCTGCTGTGGGGAGGCAGAGGCTCGTCAATGCAACAACTGAGTTGCTCTTTTCTCTGCCTCTCCTCTCCAAACGGAGAGAAATAAAGAGTTTGAGTTTGAGTTTGAGTTTGAAAATAAATATCGTCAACCTGACCACGACCATGAATGTAGGGCGCCGAATAATCGAGGAAGGTACATAGATTCGTCTCAATTAAGCGTCCCTTACGAAAACTACGCTGAAAGGCAGTAATGTGTTCATTGAAATGAAAACGCACACGTGTGTGCACTAAAATCTCAAATCCTTTTGCAAAAGCACATAGCAGGGACACAGGGCGAAAATTGTTTGCGGCAGAAGTATTCCCAGCCTTGTGTACTCGAACAACAACCGACTCATTTCAAACAAACGAAAAAAAAAACTCGTACACAAGAAAATACTAAATAAATGTTCTAAGACAGGAGCAAACACACTCAAACAACCCTTGACAATAAAATTCGGAATGAAATGTATGCCTGTTGATAATTTTGGCTCCAGATTTTTTATGTCCTCCGTTATTTCGTGAACAGTGACTCTGTTAATCACGAAGACGTTTGAGTAATGGTGATAATTCAATATTGCACCATCTGCAGGAACATTCGAAAAAAAGGACCATTAAAGTGACTTGGGAATATGTTAGCAACGCCTATAGGGTCAGAAAGATATCCTGAATCGCTCTTTAAGCTGGTACCCTGTCCACTGCGTCTGGTGTGCTTTTTGGCAAATTTCCAAAGTTTATCTGAATTCTGTAACTAACTATCTTACAATGTTTCAGATAAACACGCTCGTCATAAATAAACAACTTTTTCGCGAGAGAGCGATAGATGTTAAACCTAGCGTACCACGTTTTTGCTCCGTTTTACTTCTCCGTTTTATGACAGTGTGCTGTTTTGCGGATATAGTGTATCAGATCTTTTGAATACCACGCAGGGTACTTTTCGGGATTGGATGATCGCTAGAGAAATAAACCTATTGATTCCACATTTTACTGCTGCTATGAATGATTTCGCCACTGAATCAGCTCAAATATCATTTAAGATGGGCAACCACTTAAAATCTTCGAATTACTTATAAACGCCAAAATAGTCACCGTTTTTGAAAGAGGTGACATGCAGCTTTCACTAGCTGCTGTTTTTAAAGAATCATTCAAAGTGACAGTAAACGACAGGTGATAGACGTCAGCTTTTACATGGGAAATTTAGGCCAACGTTATGCGGTGAATAAGAGCATTTGAAAGTAAGAGGTCTAGAACATTTCCAGCACTATTACCATAGTTGTAAAATTAGTACAGTCCATTAAAATGAATATAAAATTCAAAAGGTGAGCCAATTTGCTCATTGTTAGACTGTTTTTACTATTGATAACTCCTGCCGACCAATAGACACCTGGTAAGTTAAAATTACTATAAATATGATAGAAAGCTTTGAAAACTCGATCTCGTTTTCCAGCATTTCGAAATGTTCAATAAAAATACGGCTATCCGATAGAGGAGGTAAATAATAAATTCTGAATAGGTCGTTAGGTCCATCATATGAGAGCTAGTATTTGTACCCAAACGCATTCTGAACATATTAGGTTACAACTGGTAGCGGCGTGCAAGACACAAAGACAAAAGGAGGAATGCACAAGACGAGCGCTGAACTTCAACTGATCATTTAATGAAAAGAACACACCCAAGTAAACAACCATACCGTTATCGCATCAAAGCTCAAGAAAAGCTATGCGGAGGGCAAGTTCGTCTGCTTCTTGCGCAGGGGGTAGCGGTGACGTCAGAACGCCGAGGCCTGATTGGCTGATCGCGACCCCCCTATCTGAGCGTCGTCTGCTCCTTTGCAATGTCGTCTGCGTCTGTCTTACCTTTCCTGCGACTTGCGGAAGCGCAGAGGCCGGATTCACAAAACCATCTTACGCCAAAAGAGTGCGTAAGACTAAATGTGAGAACAAATTCGTATTCACGAAACGAAATTATCGTACGTTTTGCTCAGGTTACGACGGAATCCTACGACGATCAACTCAGCATGGCCGACAGCGTCGCTCAGTTACTGGGTCGCGACGATCAACGGACGTTTATTTTTGTACGTGCTCTTCTCACGCGTCCCGACTGCAAGCAGCAAGAAAAAAAGTAAAAAAAGTACTTGAAATAAACCACGACGAACAAGAACGCTGGATCCACAAACACCCGGGAAATGCTCCAACGGCCACGATTCCACCGACCCCGAGTAAGCGAGCTCGGCAGATAGGCCTAGCAGGCACAGCGGTGCCCCGACGGTCCTTGGCCAAGACCGTCTGC
This sequence comes from Ixodes persulcatus, assembly GCA_013358835.2. Lineage (NCBI taxonomy): Eukaryota > Metazoa > Arthropoda > Arachnida > Ixodida > Ixodidae > Ixodes > Ixodes persulcatus. The sequence continues at coordinate 154,250 of JABSTQ010009841.1, forward strand.
CCACGACCGGCTGGCGTGCTGAATGGAATATGCCCGCGCGACCCTTGTGAACTCTTCAATCTCTTCCTCTTGTCATCTCCTTGTTTTCCGAGGCAGCGGTGACTCTCGCCGGTGAAAAAGCGGTGAATCTCCGACAGACGCAGGAAACGTAAAGCAGCCATCGCTTTGACTAGCAGACGTAAAGCAGACGACGTTAACTGCGCCAACCCGCCGACGCCGTTAAAGAGTGAGGAATCTCGCCGCACACGAAACGAGGGAAAAAGTATTTGGGAGGGAACTTGCGGACACTAACACGCTCACTCTCGGTTCTTAGGAAACAAACCTCGGCGCCTCGGGACACCTCGCCAGTGAGTCCTCTGACTTCTCTCCTTAATGCGCGTCTGCTAGTTGTTAAAAACAACGTACCGCTCGATTTATTTCGTCTGCCCTCTCTGAAAGGCGAAGTCGAGCTCGTTTTTATAATAATACACCGAAGTCTGGTTAACACAGTTATCTCCCTCCTTTCCTATCAAGTACGCTTCCAGCAGTTCTCTCGCAGTTTTTTCATCCCCTTTTCCCACAATCGTAATATCTTCAAAGTTCGGCTGACGCATGCAAGTGGCACAGTGTAAAGGGAGATGTCCTCCCGTTGTTGAGCGCAGCGACACGGCATGTTCGCGCGCACGGTCGTGGACGCATCGGCCAGTTTGGCCGATGTATTCCCGACCGCGGCTCAAAGGGATTCGGTACACCACTTCTACTGCCCAATCAACACACTTATTTCTGTGTTTTACAGAACATTTGTTACCTTTGCTCCCTCTGTCAGTCACTCTGGGGCAAAGTTGCGACAACTTGCTAGGCGCCTAAAAGACAACCGACACGTCGTACCTCCCCGATATCTTTTTCATAATGTGAGATATTTTATGCATATAAGGGATCACTTGTTGTATTTTGTTCGGTCTTTCTTTGGGTTGATGGAGTCCCACTTTTAACTTCCTTAGTAATTTATCCGCCACCCCCAAGAAAACAGACGCTGGGAAGCCTGCGGCCCCAAGCCGTTCCCCCTGCCTGCCAACACTCTCCTCTTCTCTAGAGCAGCCTGCATGCATGATGACGCTATCCCCCTTTTAACGAGCTTCGAGTGGGCGGAGTCGTAAGGCAAGAGCCCTTTTTGTGAGCGTGGGTAGTAGAGCCAACACACGTGATCCTCGGTAAACTTTAATTTGAGATTTAGAAATTGTAAGTACATGCCATCGCGGAGCTTGTGCGTAAACTTCAAGCCCCCCGTGCGTCGCGTGAAAACATCTAGCACTGCATCCCCAACACTGTCCTCAGAAATCCCTTTCTGCCTTTTAGTTACCACCTGATAGTCATCCACGAATCTAAAAACCCTGTTGACCCTGCTTGCGTTCGAGCTCTCGTTAATGGACTGATCAATTTTGGCTAAGAAAATGTCACATATCACAGGAGGAACGCATCCGCCTATACAAATACAGTTTCTTTGCAAATAAAAAAAAAAAGAAACCCCGTCATACTCAACGAACGTCGACTGGAAATAAAACATCAGCAGTTCCATGAAACCATCAACTCCGACACCGCTAGCATTCTGAAACTTTAACATACCATTTCTGTCAATGCACTCACGCACGGACGCAAAGAGGCCCTCGTGGGGTACATAATAAAACAAATCAAATACGTTGATAGAAAACGCGCTCTTCCCTGCCTGGGTCATCTGGTCGCAGGGCAGTTAATTGCTTTAGTAGGTATTGGCTTGCCAACCTAAGCCAAGTCCCTCTTTCGGAAGCAATGGTACTAGGGGGCGAGCCCTCCTTGTGGGTTTTAACCGTAAAGAGGGCATCCAGTAGCTCTACATTACTTTTCCTAATGTTCCTTTCCAGGTTGCGCAACAATTAAGACCAGCGCAAAACTTCAAAGCAGAACACTTAACTTTGCTCGGGTAGAGAGACGTCTGTTTAAAGTTCTTGTGAACTGCGTTGCGAGACTTACTACCAAAGACGTCCTGGGGAATGGCAGCAAACTTCCCTTGCTTATTTGGCTGGAGTAGGCTGAGTTTATTTCTCTGAAGAAACGACATCATTTTGCTCAAGTTACTCCCATTGGATGAAGTGACGCTTTGGAACAACGCATTAGCAATCCAACCCTTACAGAACACACTTTTCCCTTTCATCGGAATCGGTCTTTTCAGAAATTCGGCGCTCCATAGCCAAAAGTTTTTGAAAAGTCAGGTGTGGTTCCACGCTGAACTTTGGGCCCTTCTCCAGGATCTTTGGGACTTCTCCCGGTAGCTGGACGTCTCCCAGTATTGTAGAACCTCCCTTTAACGTTCAGTTAAAGTGCGTCCTTATGCGTCATAGCCCTAAAGTACCAGAACCAGTTGTCCCCTTTGGACATCAGGAATCTGTTCCGGGTGCCTAACTCTGAAGCCGTTATGAATTTTCTAAAGCTTTACTTATAGCTTACGTTTGAAGAAACGAAGGATATGGTTCTCCAGTTTCTGGATCTGGCGCTGTGTCTCAAGGACACACATGTATGCTGGTCCTTCAGTCCGCGGTCAAGGAAGGCGATTTGGGACTACAGATCATCTCACTCCAAGATGGTGCAGAAGGGCATAGCAGTTTCCTGTCTCGGCTCTCCTCTCAGGAAGTCATGCGTTCACATGATGAACGTCAGTTTCTTAGCGCATGTTAAGAGACTGAGGGCGTCGGTTTTCCCGTCAGCGCTTTTAACGGAGGTGGCAAGTGTCCTTCAGAAGGCAAAAGGAATAGAGAGGGTGAGGGCCGACTTAGAAAAAAAGCGAAGGGTGGTGGTCCCCTACATTCACCATGTCTCCCACAACCTTAAACAAGTTGGAGGCCGGTATGCAGTCTCAGTTGTGCTCTTGGCCCCCTCAAAAATGGGCCATATTTGTGCAAGGGTGGGAACAAGTGCCGATAATCGGGTGAAGAAGTATACCAAAAGGCACGCAACACCTTTTGTGCCACGCGACTCCAGTGTTGTTTACAAGACACCCCTGTCATGTGAAAATTCTACATAGGCCAGACAGGGAGGTTAACGATAGGCTCCGGGAGCATGCTAACTCTCTGAGGACCACGACGGGGGTCTCTTCCCTTTCCACTGCAGAGACTGCACATTGAAGGGAGACATAGAGGGAGGGCCACCCGCGAAATTATCGAGGCTTTTTATATTTCGTGCTTCGGAGAAAGATGCGTGAGTGAGCCGACGGTTGCCTTATGTGATAAGGAGCTGTCCTTTTTGCGCCAGACCATGACTTGCATGCGCTGCGTCTAGTGAACCTATTTTGATACCACGGGCCTCGTGGAGGGCGTATTGTTTGATTACACATTTTGTTATCTGGTACTGACGTATGTGTTTTCTTTTCTTTTTTCAGATAAAACCTTTCAGTTGCGAGTACAGCTGTTTTCCTGCCGCGTCTGTTCCTTTTATCGTCCCCGTTTTTTGAAGCTGTTACACCCACCATGTCAAACTTTTACCAACTCGCCCAGTTCAACACCTTGTTAAAGCTTAGCATTTTCTACGTAATTCAGTAATCGACTGCCAATTACAGCTCCCCTCAACTCTAAGCGAGGGAGCGTCAGTTATTTCAGAGGTGCTGCTCATGCCGTGGTCAGAAGTAAGTGAATTTTCAACTTGGTGTCTAAGTCTGATGTTTCTAGGTAAACAACAGCCGTGTAAGCTTCAGGGTTGGCGTCACTAAAAACATGTAGCTCCTAGATGTGTGTAAAATCACGATGCTCACGGAGTTATTGATATGTCGCGAAGCTGCAAAATCTCGTTACATCATGAGTTCCACTCTTGTGTATCTTCAGGAAGGCTGTCGTCCCTGCGTATCTTTAATTTTCACCTTTTTTGAAAAAGAATATTGACCCAAAACGTGAATGGGGACAACAACCCCATGATGTTATAGATTCTATTGCTTGGAAAACATACATTTTCGTGCTTTGGCGTGTTTTGAAGAAGTTCGACATCGAGTTCAGCGACAGTTTCAAGGCATCTTGTTCAGTATTGCAAATCAATTTCATTACCCTCGTGTTTTTCGTTGTATCAGTTGGTGTGATGTCTTGCTTCTGGAATAGCTCCTGAAGAATCTTGCTGTTATTATCCATTTTCGTAGAATCGCTTCCAGGTGCTCAAAGGATGCCTTGTGTTTGGGTATGAAACTTAACTGCAGCTTCCTCGATCTCGGCACAAGTCAGAAGATCCTCCACATAAATTGATTGCGCCAATATTCGAGCTTTTTCAGTGTGGTTTTTGACCGCTTCAATGTGATTAAGTGAAATTGTGAAAACAAAAATGGACTGGACGTCGTCCCAAAAGAAACGCGCGTCATCATCTACTCTTGGATAGGTTTTAAGGGGCTGGTTGATGAGGGCGTCTTTTGTAACCACAAGAAGTGTAGCACATTACTATCCTTTTCTGCTAGAGATATTTGTAGAATGCTTTATGGACATCTGCAGTCATTGCTAGTTTATTGGTTCGAAACCCCAGAAGAAGCTCTAATAGGTCGCCAGATGCCTTTGTTCCAGTGTCCAAAATTGCATTTAGACTGGCACTTTCTTCCCTGTGAGATTAGCTTCAATGACAAACCTGATCTTGGTAGTGAGTTAAGTTTCACGCACTACAGCAAGGTGCGGCATGTGGTGCATTCGCTTTGTTTTTTGGTTAGAATCTAGAACCACTTTAGCATGTCTATCGTTCAGATATTGCCGAATCACTGTGTGATAAGTCGCCCACATATCTTGGTCCCTGAGGTTTTATAACAAACCGTTTAACTTAGCTTTTGCAAAGTCATTATTGTTCCCCAGCTGAGTTCATTTGTTGGACTTCCTCGGTGCGTGACCTCGAACTTTTCTGCTCTTTCCAACGAATCGACTCTTCAAATCCTGATATACTTTTTTCATAGAACCGGTCTTTGTTGTCTCTTATTCCAACGTGTTCGAGGTTCCAGAATGATGACAGATCACTGGTTTCACTTTCTGCGAGAACATCGATAAAAAGTGTGTCAGCCGTAACGTTGTTTTGTTTAACTATTGAATAGTTTTTTTTTGTCGGCCCTTGGACTGTCCAACCAAGTCAACAATTTAAAATCATCAGCTGTTAACTTTCAATCTAGATATTTTCCCCTTTCAGGACTTTTCTAGAGTTGATGAGCACCGAGTCGCAGTCTTCCGACGCGTGCCTTCGGGAGTTGAATGTGGAAGCAGTCTACTGGTGCATTTGTGCAGTTGCGCAGAACCGCTGCAGAAATTCTTGCTCCCTTTCTGCTGAAGTAATATTTCGGTCTGTCTGAATGGTTGTCGGGAGTTTTCTTGTCGGTGCCTAATCCACTTCGTTCACGACATTCCACTCCAACCTGGGGGAAAGTCAAGAACGTAATGATATCTTTCTGTGATGTCCGTGGCTCACTTGGTTATCTGATAGAGTTTTGCCGCAGATATTGGATGACGACGTCTGTTGGTATAACCTTCAGTAAAATCTCGTTCAGCATGGAACGGTAGAACACAGCTTGAACTCCGATATTTTTTTAACCCCAACACGCAGCTGATTTGCGTCCAGTATATTTCTCATAGCGCATACACCATTTCCTTCTGTAATTTACATAGCTTTGCAAGATACTTCGGGATCAAGAACAGCGCAAAAGACGATGTACCAGACGAGGAAGTAACACGGACATGGCACTGACTTACAACTGAGTTTCTTGATCGCAAAATTGTAATATATACATATATACGTGATACATCACCAACAAAAAGGACGCCACGAGACAGCCATACAGAGCACGTGTTGAAAAACAAGCAAGCCAAAGAACTAGATAATTAATCTCTTTGCCTGATAGGGCCACTGAAGGGACTGCTTACACAAGTAGTGCCCAACCTCGCTACCTCAACAGCTTTCAGGATTTCACGAGTAAGCTGGTCCCTGTGACGCTTAACAACCTCACACCGTTGGAAGTCGGATAGGTAACCACAGTCGCGGCAATGAACGCCAAGATGACCAGACACTGTTGTGAAGACGCTGTAGGCGTGCTCTCTTCACCTGTCATTAAGACAGTGGCCCGTCTGGCCAACGTAATGCTTGCCACACGTCAGAGGGAGAGAATAAACCACAACCTCAGAACACGCGACAAAGCGATCCCGATGCCTCGGGTTGCAAGCCGTGGCCTCCTCTCGAAAAGGGGTTAACGGCTCTGCACAACCTTGCCCAGGCCTCAACTTTAGCTTCGCAATATGTTATTGTTCAATGAGCTTCTTATCTCCAAATCGCCTTCGAAAGGTGTCCAGCGCATCCAAGTAACTGGAGTTCGATTCTTGAATGCGACCGATGGCTCTACCTGCAGGTCTAGTGAGAAAAGACCGGAGGTAGCGAAACTTGTATGTCTGGCCCATTTGAGGATGTTGGTCGATCGTTTTCTGAAACATGTCCCAAACGGCTTTTCACTGAGAGGTGTCCGTCAAATTTCAACACTTCGAAATTAGGTAGTCTTGCTCTCGCGTTCTCAAGGGTTGCTGGGGCAACGCTCGCGTTCTGTTTGTTTTGACGACCTGAGTTACTGGGTTTCATAGCATTTCGAGGCGGTGATTCAGCATTGCTGATGTCTGTGCTAAATTGCCTTTATGCGCCATGGCTGCTTCATACTCTTGCCCGGGGTAATCGTCGCGTATGAAGAGTTCAAAGTCTAATCCAGTGCTTTTAATTCGTCGATAGTTATCGTTAATTTATGTGCCAGAGCTGTCAGTTGACTCAGTTCGTGATTAGCTTTGGCAAGGCGTTGGCACTGACCTCGTCGATAAGTCGAGTGGCCTCTGCCCGTCGGGCCGTTCATTTGGCTGGCAGTCGCTCCACATCCCTACCGTAAAATCGAGTATAACTTTTTACTATCTGAAATATCGGGCTGGATATCTAGCTATAATTGTTTTTGAAAGCCTGAAATTCATATTGTTGGCAAGGAAATAATTTCTGAAAAGCAGAAATCCAGATAGAACCCAGATTGATTTCCAGTTCCAAAATCCCGATAGCGAAAAGTTATACTGCGTTTGTCGGAAGGGGACTGTCTTCAGAATCTTCTTGAGGTCTAATTTCAACTTTCGATGCGTTTTAGAATAGAATAGTTTATTTCAGACATACATGTGTCACACATGTGTCTAGGGGGCTGCAGCAAAAGGAGGCAAAAAAGCCCTTTGACGTGTGGCCTCCAGCCCTCCCCCCCCCTCCCCCACACACACCTTTTATAGCAGTCAACAGAAACAGTATACAATAATTAGGCAACGAAATTGAAATAAACATAGACATCAGTAAACCATGCCGATCAATATCATCCATATAAACATATGAACGTAAGCAATGCATCACAATAAAAATCAAGAAATCGAAACAAACAAAACAAAAACAAAAAATCATGAAACAAAAACAAGAGAAAACTGCGTTCATTGACATTAACATCGTCATTATCAACAATATCATCCAACGCAAGTCTGACATTAACACATCACAACACTTCATAACACCATGAAAGGAAGACATATTGAAGGCACTATATTTGCAACAAGCACACATAAAAGTTACATTTTCTTACACTAATCTAAGGTAGGCGATCAGCTTCAGGGAAATATGTTTTGACTTTTTTCCTGAACGCGTGGATTGTTCTACACTGCTGTGCTATTTGTACAATGCTTGGGTGTTTATTTAGTAGGTTAGGAATTTGGTAATCTAGTTTTAGAGTTCCGTAGTTAGTTCTAACATTTGGTTTGTATAATTGGTACGCCTGAGATCGTATTCCGCAGGTTTATGAAGATAAGTATCAAAGACATGTTTCTCATCCTGCTTAATCTGATCAAAAATTATGATCGCTAATATGCCAAAATCCGGAATATTCTTCCCGATTTTGGCACCATCAGTCTATTGGAGAAAATGTCCGAAGACTGTCTCTTTCTTAAAAAAAAATAAAATAAAAAACTGACCCGCTAGTTAAAACGGGATGACATATTTAGAATATAAATTAAAAAAAAAAAAAGATTGTGTGCATTCCCGTCGTCAAGTCATGCTACGGTGGCGTGTTTCTGTTATATTTAACAGACGACTCCAGGTAAGATCAGTTTTATTGTCACGAATAAAAGCATAAACTTGAATAATGAAACTTAAAATTTACGTTTAAAGCGGCGAACGTGTGCCCACAAACATAAACTAACGAAGATCCTACATACTTTGACTGCGACAGAAGGACTACTGATTCAAGCAGTCATGCGAAACTCCCTTTGTAAGCGCGTGGGTATCTAGACGTTTCCAAGCACGAACAAACAAGAGACTCAAGCCATCCGGGACATTCCAGTCATGGAAAGACGAAATCTAAAAAGGACAAGCGCTGACGGGATTAAACACGCCGCCCCTTCCCTAGCGGCGTGGGAGTCGAGAACGCTGCTGGCTCAGATATTCGCACGCGCCATTACTCCCCTTTTGAAAAAAAAAAAAAGCATCATCCGGATGCAACACAAAATGAAATTGACAAAGAAAAAAAAAAGAGAAGGGCAAACTACAGAGTCATATAAAACACAGATTTTCACAGTCCTATTGAGTATAGAGTTAGATTCGGACGACGTGATTCCCCTTCGGGTCACAGAGGGCGGCGTGAAAACGTTCATGTTCTGTTGGCCAGCGGCTTGCAGTTTAGGTCTTTCAGGTGGCAAATAACCTTGAGGCTGAAGCACCACATTAACCGTTCTTCACTGCGACAACGAATTGGTAGTCGGGCTGGAACTGGGCGTCGTGGTGACAAAGACTGTACCGGCCATCGTCAGCAAGTTGTGTGGCTTGAATCAAAATGCTTCCGAGCTGGCGGATTTCCTCCGCTCGTTGAGTGACGAACCGAGCGTCGTCGTCCTGTTCGTCTTCATGGTCGACATCACACTCGTCGTCGGTATCGTCATCGGGTTCTTCATTAAGTTTGTCGTCAAGGTTTTAGTCCGGGTCGTCCTTGGGTCGGCGTCGAGCTCGTCGTCAGGGTTGCCGTCGGAGTCGTATCGGGATTGTCATGGATGTTGTCGTTCGAGTTGTCGCCTGTGTCATTGTCTGTGTCATCATCAGTCTCGTCGTCAAGGTCCGAAGACACTCTTTGTCGTCGAGGCCGTAATCGGTTTGGTAGTTGACGTCGTAGCCGGGTTTTTTTTTTTTTTTTTTTTTGGGGGGGGGGGGGGGGGAATTGTCGAGGTCGCGGTCAGGGGTTTTATCGAGTTCATAATCCCGGTCGTTTTTGAGGCCATAGTTGAGGTCGTCGTTGGTACGTACCGTGGGTATAGATTGCGTTACCCCGTACCTCCACCAAAATTTCACGAATAAAAGCATAAACTAGAATAATAATACTTAAAATTAAAGTTTAATGCGGCGAACTTGTGGCGAGAAACAAAAAGTAATGAAGACCCTACATATTTTGACGGCGACGGAAAGACGACTCCCTCAATCAACCAGGCGAAGCTCATTTTGTGAGCGCGTGGTTATCTGGAAGTTTTCAAGCTCGAACTCGCAACAAGATTCTCGAGTCATCTAAAGCATTCCAATCAGGTGAAAAAAAAAGACATGAAAAGGACGGCGCTGGGGATTAAACCCCAGCCAGCGGCGTGGGAATGGAGCACGCTGCTATCCAAAAGCACCTGGGACCGCAACTGTGATTTTTTGCAACCATCACAAAAGCAAAAACCGCAGCTTGCCATAAACTTCAAAAGGAAGATGCAATAAAAAAAAAACAGTACCAGATTTCGAAGTCAATATAACGTGATGAGGAAATGGCCCTCTAAAAAAAAAAACTAGAACGGGAAGCGCCCCCCCCCCCCCCCCCAGTAACCCGCTATCTAAATTCCCTTGATGCTTCTTTTTACAAGTAACGACAACTAATACGAATGACGAAGCACACTTCGTAGGAATGAAATGACGTCATTCAGTTCATTCTTCTGCTTTTTGCCGCCATTCGTTTCCTAAACTCTTCACCGTCACACAGTCGGCCGCTCAAAAAATGTCGGTACTCGTGGGAACCTCTGATCTAGGAACTTTACCCTCACCTACTCCACAAAAGAGACCGAGCCAGGAAGGATAAATGTGATCCCAACTGTCAATCCACATCACCGGAATGTCACCACTGCAAAGGCAAAATTGCCCGTAACATTTCACAACTACAATAAACTGCAAGCACTTCTAACAAGAAAATCTTAGCACCCCCAGCATGCTAGATTTTAAGATTAGACTCCATGCTTTCCATTTTTTGATCCATGCTACTGGAGACTCCGACTTCCGACCGCTGCTGCTGCCGAGATCAGTCTTTTCTTACCTGGAAAAAACTGTCCTCCATACTTGACTCTACCCTCCCCCCTCCCCCCCCCCCCCTTTCCGCAACCACGCCAGATTTCGGCCACTTGATTAAAGGACAACGCCGGACAATATTATCAAATTTGGGATTATGACTGGTTTCAGCTCGATCAGTGCCCCTGAATTACGAAATATCTAGTACTTTCTTGATATTGTCAGTAGTTTTGTAAATACAGACTCACTAATACTGAAATGCTCACAGTTTGGTTTCGGGCCGTCAACGGGAAAACCGAAACCATTTGGGGAGGAATGGCGACACAGATTATCAGCTCGGCGAGATAGCAATCAAGAGCCAAAGCCCCTTACGGTTCGCATTTTTGAACATCAAGGGACCGTACATAATGTAAACCAGGAAAAACCATGGTGCCAACTGAAAGGGTGTAAATTAGATGCAAGCCTGGTTAGGTTTCTTCAACATATAGAATAAGGTAGTTAGAGCATAGGAAGCAGAAACTACACGATCAGCAGCAAAAAGTGGCTCGGACAGGGCTGTCCACTGTCAACCCTGCTCTTAATAATACACTTAAGTGAAAAGGAAAATAAATTAGAGCAAACAAAAATAGGTACTGAAGTGAGTTATATGGAAGCCGAGCGAAACGTAATACAAGTAATCCCAAAACTAAAGTATGAAGACGACATGGTACTCAAGGAAGCTAACCGCGATACATTGGAGGAACTAACTGAACTATCTGGAGAGGAAGGGGACAGTTTGGGCCTGAGTTCTAGGAGTGACAAAAAGTCTTATGTAATGATTTTCAATGACGAAAGAACCATGCAAATAGCCGACAAAATAAAACATGTATGAAAATACAAGCATCTGGGACTATGCTCCAATAAGGGAAGAAAATATCTAGAGGAACACGAAGAAAACTTAATATGTAAAGGAAAATTATTCAATGGTTATGAAACTCATGGCACCATGGATTTATAAGAATAACAAAGTGTTCTACGGAATATGAAAAATATAATGTTGGGTGGTCATAAACTATCGGGAATGGCGCTCGCTAACCTATTTTAACAGTCATTTCACAAACGTTCATGTTCCGTCGAGTGAATTTCCGTTTCTCGAGTCATTTCCAAACACGTCCCCTGATAGCTTTTTCCTAGAACCCAGGGAAGAATCAAAAGGTCATGAATATGAAGAACAGTAACACCCTAGACACTGAAAATATACAAATAAAGCCAGTTAAATATGTTTTACACTTTTTGTTTTGCTCCTGCGCTAACTTACATTTTTATTTTAATTCTTCAGTGCGGCGTATTCTCAAATAAAATGAAAAGAACATAAGTGACTGTGATATTGAAGCCGGTGACAGGAATGACGTAGCCTAGCTACAGACCAATACAAGTTATTCCTATTTTTTCTAAAGGATGAGAAAAGGTAATTTCTTCTCGAACCTGAAAAGTTTTTACTGTTAAAATATTTTATCTAATGCACAATTTGGCTTCACTAGGGGTGGATCAACTGAATCAGCCTTATTAACGCTAAAATAATTTGTACTGCAGAATATCGAAAGTAATATTTTGACTCTGGGCCTTTTCATTGATTTTAGTGAGGCATTTGAGTGCGTCAACCATGACATCTTAACTAGAAAACTTTCACTGTATGGAATTCGAGGTAAACACCTCGCACTACCTAAATCGTATCTATGCAACAGAATGAAGTCTGTTCATATTGACAATACACGGTCGCGATGTTTGCCCGTATTTTTCTGGGTTTCTGGGTTGCTTACTTTTAAATCTTTATATTGACGGCATTGTAAATATAAATTCTACCGTTAAATTTATGATATATGAAGATTATAGCAGTGTACTTATTTCTGGGCCTGATGTGAACATATTAGAACTAAGATGTAATTAAATTCTTAACAAATTGTCTTCCTGGTCAAAGTCAAATTGTATTAGGATCGATTTTACATTAAACTAGAGTTAAGCTCTTCCGGGCGAAAAATGGGATAGTTCATTCTCAAACTTTTCTTAAATATGAGGATCAAGAAATACAATGTTTTCTGGAAAAATAAAATATATTGAACTAAGTGATTCTGCCAGGGACTGTCTTTTGGCTAGATATCAGAGGTTTGATCAGGATTTGAAATTAAACAAAGGAGTGCTGAAAGATTAGCACTCTAAGCGAATGGGAGCACACCAAATGAGGCAGTGCAGGCGGACATCGACTGGTCGTCCTTGTAAGCAGATATACAATTATTTATCTTAAATTTTAGGAAATGTTACCTAGCATGTTTGATTTCCGGTTGGCACGGGAGGTATTCGAGTATTTACATATACTTCAAAAGTTAAAACAGCGCAAACCACGCGGGACGAAAAGCAGAAGGACGCCTTCGCAGCAGAGGACACAGACACAGTGTCCTGCTTCTCGACCCTCATCGTTTGCGCTGTTTTAACCTTTTAAAAATGTCACACTGATTCGCCCAAGCTTCAACCTATTTATACATAAAAAGTTAGAAAATATACAAATGAAGGAACCGTACTTGATTCAATAAATCAAGGTCTACGACGCCACCGAAATACAAAATCTTTGGCGAAGCGGTGATATAAACACCGGCACTCCCATTATCCGCTCGGGTGTGCTAACCACTACAGCTCTCCGCCCTGTCTTTCTAACGTTTTCTATCTTTCTGTGGAAGCACACGTGGCGACGTGTTCTTTCAGAACACCTCTGATTGGATACATGTCGTTTCGGTGCATTAATACGACAGACAGGAAGCGCCAGAAAGACAAGGCGGAATGGAGTAGTGGAGCAAAATAAGTTGGTGGCTTAGTTGGTTGTACATCATAAACTTATTTGCTCGAGAGAAACAGGGCAAGGGAGGAGAGGACAGCGCTTGTCGTGTACTGTCCTCCCTTGTACTTTGTTTTTCTTGCTAATATTTTTTTATAATGTAGTGGTTAGCATACCCGACCGGATATTGGGAGACCCGGAGTTCAAATTTAGACTCCGCCAAGAAGTTTGTCGTTCGGCCGCTCTATAAACTTTGAATCATTTAACCTAGTACGGTTCATTAATCTGCATAGTTTGGAGTCTTTTTTCTTTGTAGACCAAGTACAATGATGAAAGTGCCCGTAATACATGAAACGTTAAAACAAAAATGGACGAACCGTACCCGAAAGTTGACATTTAAATACATGCACACTAGTGCCGCGGCTGTGCACACTAGCTGAGTTAAAAAATGAGTAAAAGAGGCGCAAAGAAAAAGTGTGAGGCAAGTTTGCAAGAAAAAACAGCTTAACAACGCACAGATCACAACAACAGGGTATAAAAAACAAACAAAAAGGTGCTCGACAATTCTCAGGGAATTGTTTTGTTGTTTGAGGCGAGAACAGGTGTGTTAAGGACATAGAAATATAAGGCTACATTACAAGAAGTAGACACATTATATCTGTCATTGTGAGAGCGAGACGCTGAAATATTTTGTCTTGAATTGCACGGGGCTTTACCCTGCCTTACCTGAAGGTTTTGAGGGTTCGCTGGGTTTCACTGACGAGGATGGAAAGAATACATTTATTTCAGTTACAAAAAGGAGGTTGGTGGTAATTTTCCAGGAAAAACTGAGCGAAGTAAAAGTAACTAGCATAGCTAAAGAAAGGCGGTACAGAGTAAAAATTGACTAATACCCGCGTGGCTCCAGCCCAAAGTCTCAACCCCACCTCCCAGAGGGTTCGGTATTGGGTAGCGCTGACAAGGTGTAACCACAGGAAGTATGGCAACTGTCTCGCGGGGGGAAGAAGAGGGGGGTGACGTTTCCAGCAACGTAAAAATCTGGGCGAGCTGGTGACCCAATGTAAAAAAGAAACTGACACAACGACGACGGACCAGAGGAATACACAGATAGACCAGAAGCGTTGTCTGTCTGCGTCTTCCTCTTGTGCGTCGTCATTTTGCGCTGTTTTTCTCGTTTTAGTGAAGTTTGTAATTTGTTGATTGGTCCTCTGAAGGTAATTTGCCAATATCCTACACTGCCTGGTGATAGTTACAAAAAGGCTGAAAGGAAGGAAAGTTGACACTGAAGGGCGAGTGATGGAATGAAACATTAGCTTGTTTTGGCTTCCAGGCTGGGTGGCGCAAGCTAAAGCCCGTTATAAAGAGTAGAGCCACTCGCATCCATCCATCCATCCGTCTATACAACAACGACGTCACGTTGGTTCTTTGTACGCGGAACGACATGTAGATGTCCCAGCCAACATAAAAATTTCAAGCTGCAAGGAAGCTGCTACTCATTTAGTTCTTTGAGTCGTAAATACACTTCGTATGTATGAAATATCAGTTTGTATTCCTAAAACTAGAGAATAAAAAACAATTTCAACGTGACTTGAAGAAAAGAGCGCTTTTAGTGTTGGTCACTGGAAGCCGGCACAAGGCGTGCAGTGTAGCGGCATCGCTGCCTTTTCCTGTTTCTTGCTTGCGAAAAAGAAAATCGATGGTATCCCTAATGAAAAATCTTATGTGTATAAAAAAATTTCCTGTCCAATAAATGCATATGATCAAATAAGATCGTATAAGAGCACACAAGGACGTCATAAGAACATTGAGAACAATATAAGATTAAATGAAAAGTTAAAAGAAACTGATGTTTCTTTTAACCTTTTAAATAATATTTTATTGCCGTTTTATGTTCTTATGAGGTTCTTGTGTGCTCCTATTTAATTTTATTTGATCATATGCGTTCATTGGACAAATATTCTTATAGATAAAATATTTATTTCTAGGTATAAATCTTACAGGAGGAAATTAATAACTGTCGCATCATACGTTAACGCAAAGGTGTGTGCGAGCTGGCTATGAACTGAGAGCTTTTAACCCTGGAGAGTTGGAAATCAGAAGGACATGAAAACAAGAATCTCCAAAATGGAAGGTTCGTGTTGTCCTGTCCTTCTGTTTCTCCTGTCTTCGGTGTTAAAACATGAAAACATCATGGAATTGAGCGGCGGGAGGTTCACACGTTGTACGGCTTTTTGCAGGTGATTGCTCCTGGATAGCTAGGTTCGACATTGTACATGTTCCTTTTAAAAGTACACGGAAGTGGCGTCTTCGCGTCTGATTGGTTGGAAGCAAGAGTGACGTAATTTCGCTAGAAAAATGTTGGCCGAGTCGGCTAAACTGGGCTGAGTCGGCTACCGGACGTGACAACATATTGACGTTTCGTTTTGTACTGAGTACGTTTTAAAATGTACAAGCTCCTGAGTAGGTGTCTTTCGTTGGTCATATTTTCCAAACCGCGTCGTGTCGGGTGATTATGCCACTTTTCAACTAATGTAGGTATTGTTTTCGCCGGGAAGACTTACCGGCAGCACAGCGCTGCATTCAAGCTCCCGGAGGATTGCTAGCGTGCGACGCAGCGCCGGCAGCGCGAGACAACGTTGGCGCGAGGAACCGGGGGTGAAGAGACTGCGAAACGTAGCTCCTGGACGTTCACAACTGTGGAGCTTCAAGTGTTGTAGTTTTTCGTTTCTACGCCACGGAGTGCCTCCAAAGTTTGGCGGCGAGCGACGAGCACGCAGCGTGGGACTGAAGACAGTCGGCGTCTCTGTCCGCGTCGTGTCCGTCGCTATCGTGCGTACTGTAGGGGTCCGGCGCGGCTGGCTCCGCTTCCCCGAGACGCCGAGCGAGAGGTACGACGTGGAGACGGGCCTCAGACCGCTCGGTAGGATATCCGGCGTCATCGATTGCGTGAACGAAACGATGATCGCCATCGTCGGCCCGTTCAAGAACTATCCCACCGCTGCCGCAGGCATTTCTACGCCCTCAACGTGATGGTGGTAAGTACGCTCGTATTTATTTATTTATTTATTTATTGAAAGTACCCTCAGGGCCCGAAGGCATTACAGAGGGGGAGAGCACATACATGAAACAAAGATAGTAATATAGTAACAAGTCAACAATATTAAATATACAACAAACAAAGAAAAATAATAATAGGTCATGGGTCACTGCTAAAATAGCTAGTGATGGAATTTCTAAACAGGTTAGTATCAGTTATAGTAGCAATCAAACCGGGGAGGTGGTTCCATTCCTCGGCTGTGCGGGGTAAAAAAGAAGATTGAAATGTTGTGGTAAACGAACTTGGAACTCCAACTTTATGCTGATGGTCAAGACGGGATGAAATGTAAAAGGGGGGAGTAATCATCCGATTGCGTAGGAGAGGGTTATGAAAATACATTTTATGAAATAGACATAGGAGTGAAATTTTACGTCGCAAGGAGAGAAGTGGTAAACATAAACTATTTTTCATTGATGTGACACTAGCAGTACGATGGTAGTTGGAAAGAATGAAACGGGCTGACCTATTCTGAACGGATTCCAATGCAGTGATTAGAGTATCGTGACCGGGATCCCAGATGGAGGCTGCATATTCTAATTTAGGCCTGATTAATGTTTTGTAGAGGATCAATTTTAGTGAAATAGGCGCCAATGAAAAGTTGCGTTTTAAGTAGCCCAACATGCAGTTAGCACGGGTAGTAACATACTGAATGTGGGGTTTCCATGAAAGGTTATTTGTTAAGTGAACACCAAGGTACTTGTACGCTGCCACTTGCTCCAAAAGGTTGCCATCTAGGTGGTAACAGGGACTGTGGTTAGGCTTGCGGGACACTCTCATCTGTTTACATTTACTAGTGTTTAGTTTCATTAGCCATAATTCACACCAACGAGAGACAGAGTTAATATCAGACTGAAGTGTAGACAGGTCAGAATCGTGACAGATTTCACGGTAAATTACACAGTCATCGGCGAAGAGACAAACGGATGAAGACACATTAATGGGAATATCGTTAATATAGATTAAAAATAGTAGTGGGCCTAAAACCGACCCTTGAGGAACTCCAGAATTCACAGACACAGGAGGAGAGTTTTCGTTGTTAATTGTTACAAATTGTGAACGGTTATTTAGAAAAGACCGAATCCATGCGAGAACGTTAGGGTCAATGTTAAGTTTTGAAAGTTTTAGCAGTAATAGCTCGTGACACACCTTATCGAATGCCTTGGCGAAATCTAAGAAAATGCAGTCCACCTGAGAGCCTCGGTCAAGAATAGAATGAATGTCATGAGTGAAGGATAGGAGCTGAGTATCACAAGATAATGATTTACGAAATCCGTGCTGTGCTTCGGTGAAAAAATTATTCGACTCTAGGAAATGCACGAGTTGGGAAAAGATAACGTGTTCCAGAAGTTTACATGGTATGCTGGTTAATGAAATGGGACGATAGTTGTTAGGGGAATACTTATCGCCACCTTTCGGAATTGGAACCACCTTCCCCACTCGCCAATCACAAGGTAAAATACCATCTTGCAGCGACTGTTCAAACAATTTTGAGAGAATAAGAGACGAGTATAGTTTAGTGTTTTTCAAAAACTTGGAATTAATTCCGTCCACTCCTGATGAGGATGATAACTTCAGTTCATCTATAATTTTTGCAATACCAGCAGGATCAACAAAGATAGAATTCATTGGCAGATAACAGGAACAGCTCATCGAAGGGTAAGTTATGTTGCGTATATCGGAGAAAGATTCCATAAATATACTATTTAAGACATTAGCACATTCGTCACTGGGCACGCTGTCACCACTAGAAGTTGTAAGAGAAATTGAAAAACGGTCCTTTTTGTTAACAGTATTCCAAAATTTAATGGGGTTATTTACCAACATGTCTGGAAGACTATGTGTGAAAAAGTGAGATTTAGCGCCTTCAATCGCTTTTTTGTACACTTCTACAGAACTGTGATATGCGGCCCAGCGACACTCACACTGGGAAAACTTGGCCGCACGGTACAAGCGCTTTTTTTTATTTGACAGTCTCTTCAGGGCTTTCGTGAACCAAGGTGACTGATTATTTTCAAGTATATTTCGAAGCGGTACGTATTTGTCGATAAGGGAGATTATCTTATCTTTATACAATTTCCAGTTTTCATCAACAGAGCGCCCCGAAAAGTCTGTCAAATACTGGTCAAAGAAAACCGCAAGATCATTGTTGATCTGATCAAAATTCGCTCTACTGTAATCGCGTATTTTCTTTCGTTGGTCAGACGGACTAGATACCGACGTTTTGAAATAAAAATGTAACATAGAGTGATCACTGATCCCTGGAAGATAAGTTATGTCACTTGCATGTTCAGGGTGAGTAGTCAATATTAGATCTAAAACACTTGCTGTCGTCGGAGACACTCTGGTGGGATGAAGAACTAATTGCGTACACGTTTACGTACTCAAAATCAGTTCCATGTGTGTCAAAAAGAATAGAGCGTAACTCCGGTACGGTGTGGATATGCCATTTTATAAATGAGTGGTGCGGGCTTGCGTGCTCCGCCCGGGGCGGACGCAGGTATTTCTAGAGGGGGGGTCAGGGGTCACGGTCAGGTTCTTGGTCAGCGTATCCATATGTTTAAGACCCCCCCCCCCCTCCCCGTTTCCACGCTCTAAATTTTTACACATGCAGAATTCAAGAAGGGGGTCAGGACATTCGACCACCTGCTCTGAATCCGCCCCTGTGCTCCGACTGCACGAGCGCGTGCTCTAGGTAGTACGTCGTGACTTTTAAAACGTGCATCCTTTCACACGCCACATTATTTTTGTTTGAAGGAAGTGGTTTCTTGTCATCATATCTTGCGTCCATGAAAATGTGTTGCAATCATGTTAATAGTGTTGTCAAAAGAACTTGGAAGATTCTGGAATTGAGACTGCTTTGGAAACCATGAGTGGAACATTCAGGTAAAATCATGTCGGTATCTCTCTCACACTTGCAGATGCGTGACGCCGAATACCGGGTACGGTACATGGAGCCACTGTGCCCTGGGTGGGTGCACGACTTCTTTGTGTAATGCTTCTCTTGGCTCTGTGTCAACATCAAGCAAGGGCGGCTGGTAGACGATGGCAGGCTCCTCCTCGGTGAGCATGCTCGATTCATTCCTCTTGCATACGGTGGCTGTGTACCGCTTAAAAACCACAGTACCACTGAACATGTGCTGTACCAAAAATTAGCATTTGTGCAGGCCCTGTGTCTATACCTCTGGCACGTCTTTGTAAATACTATTCGAAAGAGCACAGTATTAGGAAAACACAAAGTTGCAACCAGCTCTTTTCACTGCTTTCTAGCCGTCAATTTTAGAGAGAACATATTATAATAGGTTCCGTTCTCTGAATATGCAGGCGACTACGGCTCCGGCTCGGAGTCTTGGTTCATCACCCCTGTCCCTGGGATCCATCTGACCTCCATTGCTTGCTGCCGGTCTAGCAAGGCACATTCCTCGGTCAGGTCTGTTGTGGAGCGCTGCAGTGGGCTGTTGAAAAACATTCTGGTATCTGCAAAGGCACCGAACTCTGCATTACCATCCATCAATAGCCACCACCACCATTAAAACAGCACGTGCAGTGCTGCACAACGCCTGCCTTGCATTGAGCGAGCCAAAACCGGAATCAGGTTCCGATCCTGAACAGTCGGAGTTGGAGTCTGAGCCGAGCTCGTAGGGGTCAGCGTCTGATGGCGAGAGGCTGGCTCCTGCCAACCTTCAGGTCGGCCTCTCGGACAGGGCTTTGAGGCAACGCCTTGTCGCCCGGTTCGAGATCCGCTGCAACCGTGCCCCTGCGCAGTGCCGCACACGCCAGGATGGCAGTCCCACCCATGAGGGACGACACCGGCATCAAGGAGTCTGTCGCCACGACGGTGGTCCCGCCCGAAAGGAAACCGTCAGAGAGCCCCTACCGCCCTCGCCACGGTGATGCCCAGCACGGATGCCACCGCGACGGGGAGCCGCTCGCCAGCACGACAAAGGTCCCGACCACCAAGGACCCGTCCGTTCCCTTGCCGTCAGTGAAGCTGCTCTGCAGTCATGGCCGTTCATAAGCTATGCAGTCTCTTCAGCTCCAACACCTTGCACAGTTCATCAGACAGCCACCACGGCTAGGGTCAGCTTGAACTTGAGAGAAAAACATATCGCTGGACTACCAACTATGGTTCAATACTTCTTCCTCTTCATGTGCCTCAGCTATATGCTTCTTTTTGTTCTTTATTCTGAGAGCTATAGATACAATTTAGTTTGAAACGACCCTCATTTCAGCGGGACGTAAAACATTCCAAACACTATTGCTTTTCTTGTCGAGTTTGATCGAAGGCACGCTGACATATGCTGCTTTGTTTCCCTCGATGGCCACTGTTTTATATGTTTTCGGATTTCTCGTGCATACAGGCTTTTGTTTCTTGCAAGAATGGCGATGCTGCTGAACACAACACTGCCTTTACAGGTGCAGCTATGACCTGCTGTAGTTCCCTTGACAGATGCTGCATGCTCTCTTGTCCTATCATTTACGCACCTGCCAGTTTGACCGATGCGACACTAGCCATGTGGTAGGGGAATGTGATAAACAACCCCTGTGTCACACGGGGCATATTTTGTCTTGTAAGAAATGTTGCACATTTTCTTCTGGTTGAAGTTGCAATTTACTTTGTCTTGTCTTGTTAGATTACACTGTGTAGTGGGCGAGCAGGTCGTTTTAATTGTGAAAGATGTTTGGGACATGTATATAAAGCGATGGCTCTTCAATAAATTTCAAGCTGTGTTAGAGACTTCATTGTTCTGTCCGTTTTTTTATTGTTCCTACGTCCCAGGGTTACTACGGATGTCATTTACCAGCTCGCCTGCGTTTTATACCTTTCTTCATACAACACGCATTGTTTGGAGCAGAGCACAGAACCTTATTGCCCTGCCTCGCAGCTATTTCCTTTTAATTTATGGGTTATGCCATGAATGTAGGGTACTACAATTTTTTTGCTTAGTTCTTGTCTTCTCGTTTCATATCTGTGTCAGCTGATTTGTGTTACAGTTTGGTGCAGATAATTTCAGATGCGCATACCAGGAAACCAATCGGATACCCAGAATCACGTAGGCGGGAAAGTTGCTTTTCAAAACTTTGCCCATAATTTTGGTGACAATATTTCTTTAAGGCCGATACAAGAGCAATGTAGGAAACATTGTGTTTTATAGTTTTTGAATGTCCAGATGCAAACAAAAGAAATCCTTTGCGCAACCTTGGTTCATACTTCCAACTTATGTTTGTCTTTAAATTCCAGTGTGAGGTCGAGGAACATATGGGACCTGTTCACAGGTATTTCAAATGCTCTGTTTAGAGACGGACGGTACTGCCCCCTGATATGTGTTGAGTGCAAGGCGGGGATATTGATGATCTTTCCATTTTAGGAGCAGAAGGCATGAAATGCGTGGGA
The DNA here is from genome assembly GCA_013358835.2 of Ixodes persulcatus. Classification (NCBI taxonomy): domain Eukaryota; kingdom Metazoa; phylum Arthropoda; class Arachnida; order Ixodida; family Ixodidae; genus Ixodes; species Ixodes persulcatus. The sequence goes on from JABSTQ010009841.1 coordinate 175,847, forward strand.
TAATGACAGAGAAGGCTTGCGGGTTGCCAAACCGACAAAGGTCACCTGGCGTTCCCCTGCAAAGAGCCGAGAAATACTTTAGACCATCTGTAGACCTGTAAAGACATATTTCTTAGTGTTGATTGAACACGGGGTATTGCCATTTTGGGTATTGTTTCATTTCCCCTGTGGTTTTAAGCGTGCCATTATTACCTTCTGTATTATGACTGTACATCACTCAGGTGTGCCTCTTGATGTTAGTGTTAGGATTTGTGTCAGTTGGGATCTCTTAAGACATTCAAAGTCTCTATCTTCCTTACTTTTTGCCACGGTGCCTATTTAAGCACTTTTTGGAAAATAAAAATTTTAGCTGTGTTTGAGACCTTTCGGTCTATGTCCTTTTTTACATAGAGTATCAGGGTTTATGTTATGTTGCACAGCTAGATTATTATTGAAAGTGCTTTATTTTTAGAATGCAAGACCGTAACTTGAAAAAGTAAAATGATATGAAAACATGGGTTGCAATATTTCATTCTCGAAAGTAAAAATGAACACTGACTAGCATAGTAGAACGTAAACACTTGGACATTCTTAAATCATATCTATGTCAAACATTGATCACTTATTTGAACACGTTTTGCAGCACACTACCTCTGGGTTGTATTTCGTAACATATCTTTCAATACACACGAAGGCCTACCGTATTCGGGACAAGATTGAATGCAGCTAGACAATAATACACTGTAAACGACCTATTTTTCGCGGGCTCAATATTTCGCGATGTAGGTCAAAGTTGAAGTTTTTGAATAATTCGCGGGTTCTGATTTTCGCGACGCTGTGGGATCTCAATATAGATTCCCATGTGTTGACATCTTACCGGAATTGTTTCGCGGGACCTATTTTTTCGCGAATTGGAGGCGATTCGCGAAAATTAAGTCGTTGCGAAGTTTGCTTCTGAGGTATTCCACACCAGATGAAAGTAGTTGCTGTTGCAAGTTATGACTACACTGTAGGTCTCAAAAAAGGTGAGCGCGCAGGCGAGCTCGTAAAAAGTGGACATACCTTGACCTGAGACAGGGAAGGAAAGGTAAGGCGCGTCTCCGAACACACAGCTGTTTTTGGATACGCTGTGCGTTGACCGTCCTTTTTACGTAATCTTGTTTCTTCCCTGTCTCAGGGTAAGCCATATCAACCGAATGTTTCTTGGGTTCAACAGAGCAAGCCGGCGTCTTTGTCCAGGTCGTCTGCTTGCTTCCGCGCCTTCATTACGCGCCGGGACCGCAAAACGCTGGTCACGGGAGCTCTTTATGTGCATCCATCAGCCGGGGGAATCTGGCTTGCTCCGACATGTTGCTTTAAAGGAGGCGCGAAGCGCGCATCCCGCATTCCTTGTAATTATGAAACAACTTTCTCTCCAATTAACTCTTAAATGTATTGCAAAAGAACACAAAAAAGCGGTTTGTGCTAACAACGCCCAATAGGTTTTTATTGTTTTTCAATACTTTTACCTGTACTAGAACAGACGTGACGGCCAGCGACGCGCAGGATAGGTTGCCGTTCCTTCACTAAACGCAGAAACTGCTCCCCGCGTCGTAGTAAATCCTACCCCGTATCCAGTGTTGTACACGTTCCTCAAAAAAAGGAACGGAAGATCGTTCCTCGTTCCTTCTGATTTTTGGAACGCGTTCCCGTTACAAGTTCCATTTGTGAAAAAGGAACTCGTTCCCGTTACAGTTAAAGAAATGGAACGTATCGTTACATATACGTTACATTTGCATTTTGCTGATTACCATATGTAGTTAGATCGAGGAAAGGTTTTTTTTTTTTTCTTTATCTATCCCATCAAATGAGAACATACGAATTTGAATGCCGTGATGGAATGGCACCAGGGGAAGAAAACAAGAGGAAGCAGGATTTCATTTGTAGACATCAGCTTTAAAAATCTCAGCCAACCAAATTTATGTTTGTGGTTGGCGATTCAGACGAGCCAAATGTACAACCTCCCACGTTTCAATCTAACATAGTCACTAGTTCGAGCTTAACAACACTTGCTTCTTGATGTTGCTGTCCGCAAGACCAGCCAGTGAAGAAGAAAGATTCGGGTGGTCAATCGCCGGCGAGACCGAGCCGGCGGAACCGGCAACCAGAAACGCGCCGGCGGCACACCACGTGACCCTCAGCACCCGAACACGAAACGCCAGACGGTGGCAGTTTACTTCGCCTCTTGCCCGCGCGACAACGCTAGCGAGAGGCTGTCGCCGCCATCACCGATGTCCCAGCGGCTTGGATTGACTCGAGTAGTGACTGGTGAAGGGACCTGAGATCAGTTTTGTTCTTTCGTTCATTTTTTCTCACTAGCCTTCTCTCCCATTTTGAAAGTGACGACACCGGATACAGTCTGGCGCCTGCTCGCCCGGCCGTTTGGAGCTCGGGCGGAAAAAGCGCCGGAAAGTTGCCGGTGCTTGCCGGAGAACCACCACTCGAACGGTGCGCGCCGCCCGGAAACTGACCACGCGAACACTATTGCAATTTTTTTGCCGACGACTGACCGCCCGAATTCACCACAAGGCTTTTGGAAGGTCAGTCTTAAAAACTACAAGCCCTTCTTCGTGAAGGTTGAACTCGTTGCTCAGTTTGAAGGTGGGGGACAAGGGGAGATAAACTAAAGGTTAATTTTAGGGCTGGGTGTCGATTAACATTTTAAGTCAATTAATTGCCACCTTTATTGATTAATTAATCAATAATTGGTTTCGTTTCTTGCCATGCACAATAGTTTAAGAAAGTCAAAATTACATATTTGCCTTCGCCGTTATAAACGGCACAATATGCAATTCCGTATTTTAAATCAACCTTTATGTATAGTTGCGAACAGTAAAAACACACACACACCCCCAACTTATTACTTCAGCCGCAGAGGCAAACAGGTTCGTTGGTATTCTCCGGCAATAGCGAACTCCTTTGATTGTTCACACTAGTCTCTGATGCGCCAAACGTACACTTGCCGGCGTTAGAAGTGGCTGGGACACGTATAAACTTCTCGACAGCTTGCTTTAGGTCAACATTTTACCTAAAAGTTTACTTCATACAGGTGCACTCGTCTACGTCTGCGTGGTGAAAGCGTTGCATTTTCATTTTTTTTTTTTGTAAAAAGTGAACCGACTATCCGGTTAAAAAATTTGTCGCGATGAAAATATTAATCGATTAATCGGTAGGTTAATCGATCAAATGCCCAGCCATAGTTAGTTTTAGTGTATCTTTTAAGTGACCAATGTTCGGGATACAAGGGTGCGTTCGATGTCTGGTAACCTGTTGTTTTGTCTTTAACTGTAGGTCTTTCTGTGGAAGTTTAGTGATGGCTGCAGTCGGTCAATTAGAATGCTGGGTCTATGAGGATTCGCGGAAGCCAAGAAAGTAGCTGAGTTTAAAACGTCTCTCTTTCTGTGTCCTTTCCTTCGACTAAAAGTTTTGCTTTTTGTACCGAAGTCTCGGGCACTCAAAAAATAATCAATGTCCACTAGCTCTCTTGCACCCGACTGTTACCAAGCATGGACCACACAAAATAAACCCTAACATAAGTCACCAAAAAGTCAACGAGGTCCTGCTCTTCGTAAATATATTGTTATTATATTTTAGAATTTCCCCCTTAGAAATGAAATAAAAAATTACCCAACTGGACGAAAAAAAGGAACGCCGTTCCTTTTTTCGTTCCAGTAAAAATGTAACGCGTTCCCGTTCCAGTTCCAGCGATGCAAAATGAAACGGCGACGTTCCTTCGTTCCTCCTAAAAGGAACGCGTTCCAGGAACGTCGTTCCTTGGAACGCCGTTCCGTACAACACTGCCCGTATCCCGCGCGTAGGGACGCCTCGGGGAATGCGTAGCTCCTTCCGCTCGTCGGGCTCCGGACGTCGCTCAAACGGGTGACAGGTGTCAAGTTTGCGATGACATAGCGGCGTCAAAGTGGGCAGAGCCGCCACGTGAGTGTTGATAGGATACGTTCCTCCTTTCCATTACGTCACTTCCATGTACATTTTCTCAAATGTCGAACCTAGCTATCCTAGACTTGGGTAGTATGCACAAGGTTCTGCGCGCAGGGGTATTTAGCTATATCGCTAGGTTTATTTAAATGTGGAGAAAGGGTGGACGCTCGAGAATGTAGCGTGGTGTAGAGCGTTCATTCTCAGTTCAGGAGACGCTGCTTCCTGCGTTCATGCAGTCTATCGGTACAAAGCAGCAGAACATGATTGCATAGCTTGAGCGCCGGAGCCCTAATATACAAAAAAAAAAAATACATTGGATGCTCTCGGAAAACGCTAAAAATAAATAAATATAGGAAAACTCGGGAAGCAACTTTAGTTACTACCTTGCATAACGAACGAAAGGCATGAGAGAAGAACCAAACACCAACGTTATGTCGTAGCAAAGTGTTTCTTGACTAACAGCCAACCCGCTCGCCGCCTGCTATAGAGTGGCTTGCTGAGTCTTTAATATCGGTTTAGCGGAGTATGCGGCTTCACTTTCACGGAATATTTAGGCTTAAGTTATATTTCGTGCCACTAATGCAATATCAGTCATTTAAGTTTGTTCGATATTTGGCTGGAGTTACCTTATAACAGTTTAAAGAATCGTTTATCCAATCCAGTCGAGTAGTAATTTGTATAAGACGCAGGCGTTTCACGGCTGCCAGTTTTACTCTACTTAGCCCAATAGTGTGTACTACATTCCTCTGAACCCTGAGTGCACCCAATGACGAACACCTGCAGCCTTACTATACTCTCCGTGGGACTGTCCCCTTTCCTCCACAGCTCACTCTCGCGTTCCTTTCGACTCTTTCGCCTTCTACTCTCACACACTCTAAGAAAAAAGTTGGCCTCAAGGGACTAACGGCAGCATTTGGTCCTCTGAACTTCCAGTTGCTCCCCGTAAGGACCATCTGGTTCAAGCTGGGTACCGTGCGCAAAAGCTGGGGACTAACCGATAGGCGTGCGCGAGCAAAAGCAGCCATTAGTCCCCCTCAGACAGGTTGCATCTGTAGGATTTAGTCCCCGAAGGCAAACGGAATGTTCGCCAGGAGGACAGATGATATTTCGCTTGTCTTGGGGATCGGCGAGACTCTGCCCAGCACGGCTGAAAATGTTGAGAAAACTCGGACGAAACTGGCGAATTTGTTTAATGTGCCACGAACGTTCAGACATTACATGGTAGAGCTTCGCGCGTTGTGCGAATGCGAGTTAACGAATGTGCTGACTCTACTTCACCCAACTATCTCGTCAAAAATGATCTGTTGACATTTCACAAGTCCCATTCACGTAATTTGCCTTCGCGCAAAAAATGAGCATTAATCCAAACGCAACACCTCCAAATACTAACACTTTTTTTTTCTTAAATGAAACTTAAGAGTTTGTAGAAGACGCGCTTTCAACACCGGAGTCTCGCAGTCAGAATAAATGGTCACTTCAATCGCTAAAACTGAGTTACTGAGAACAGGTCGAGCCTCGTCTCTGCGTCTCCCCGTAACCAACCTTTCTTGGTAGTCCAATGTCGAACTCAAAATCCGCAACGACACACTTGATGCACGGCACGTTCCACTCAAAAAGCACACTCAGGAGCAGTATCCAGACGCTTTCATGCCATCGTCCTCGATGTTTCAGATAACATTCCAGATGAACAACGAAGAACGAACCGCGCCCGGACGTCATCCATCGCAACACCCTGCTAATACAAAACAAATGCGAACTAAAAAAAAAAAGGCCCCCGAGAAAACTGAAAAGAAAGAGAGAGAAAAAAACAATAACAACAACAAAAAAAAAACGTGTTTGCTTGTACGTCACTTGACCGGCGTGTTGAAAATGGCGACCTTCGACCTTCTCCCGTCCTTCGCGCATTGGTGTGTTCGTGTGTCGTGTGTAGTGAAAGGGGGAAAAAAATTTAAGGGAAAAGAGATTTCCCTTTCCCCTCCCATCAACCCCCTACCCCGCATTCCTCACTCTCGCGGGGGGTAGGGCAGATGGGGCAGAGAGGGTCCGTCAGGAAAATGGGAAGGGGTCTTTGTTTGAAAAGAACCTGTTTTAAGTATAGCCTTCGTCAGGACTTAGAAGCTGGTCGTCTCCGATCATTGCGGGATCCGGTTTGGATTCGCGGTGCTGCAACACTGCACTTCATCTGTTCTGAAGTCACAAGACAAGGGAACTCGATTAAGGTATGTCAAAGTACTTCTGTTTATGGTATATTCATTAAAGGGATTGTCCGGTCGAAACCGGAAGTACTTAAGTTTTGGCGCTCGTTGCGTCGAGGGTGCCTTCATATAGACAAACGTTATTTTTATTTTGATATATGATCTCCCCTTATTAATTAAACTTTTCAAGAACGTATGTACGAAACTGCACCCCGAATTTCGCCAGTGTCAATGACTGACATCCGTAGCAGCTGCGTGACGTCACAAAACGCAAAGGTTTGTCGGATGGGTGAGATAACAAACGTTGGTCGACGGATGTCTGGTATTTTGTTTCGAAGTATATAGTCTCCTAGGCTCTACCCTACTGAAATACGTTTCTTTTAATGCAGTTCCTAAGTGTGTGCAAAAAAGTCAAGCCTTTTAGCAGGATATTACTCGAAAACAGCCACAAGCTTCGAGCAAACGTATGCCGTTTCGCGCAAACAACTGCGACGGCCACCGATCGAACTATACTTCGTCTCACCTAGGGTGCCTTCATGTGCGCTTTGCTTGGGGTGATGACATCTGGCCATTTTGTTTCGAACGCTTATTTTTATTTTTTATTCTGAAGCGCGTGAAAGGGCGTGTCTCTGCACGCGCTCGTGGCGCTGACTGTGCTACGGCGACATTTTGTTTCCTGCGATTTCTTTGTATTTTCCCTGTGGGCGCGTGTTGCCGGCATCGGGTACTACAAACGATGGCATCACCCTAAACAGAAGGGCATTGAGGCACCCTAGTCTCACCTTAGTATGGACTATCGTTAGCCGCGCGTGCTAAAAGCGCGAGCTAATCGCTTTGAATGAAGCCGCGGCGGCTGCACGAGCGTTCGTGCAGCAAGTGCCCTAGTCAAGGCAGTCAAGGCTGGCCGCTCGCGATAGCACAGCTTTCGCGGTTAGTCCATGCTAGGGTGAGACGAAGTATAGGAGCTAGGGTGCCTTCATGTGCGCTTTGCTTAGGGTGGTGGCATCTCGCCATTTTGTTTCGAACGCTTATTTTTATTTTTTGTTCAGACGCGCGTGAAAGAGCGTGTCCCTGCACGCGTCTGTAGCGCTGACTGAGCTATGGCGACATTTTGTTTTCGTCGATTTCTTTGTAGAGCTTCGCGCGTTGTGCGAATGCGAGTTAACGAATGTGCTGACTCTACTTCACCCAACTATCTCGTCAAAAATGATCTGTTGACATTTCACAAGTCCCATTCACGTAATTTGCCTTCGCGCAAAAAATGAGCATTAATCCAAACGCAACACCTCCAAATACTAACACTTTTTTTTTCTTAAATGAAACCTAAGAGTTTGTAGAAGACGCGCTTTCAACACCGGAGTCTCGCAGTCAGAATAAATGGTCACTTCAATCGCTAAAACTGAGTTACTGAGAACAGGTCGAGCCTCGTCTCTGCGTCTCCCCGTAACCAACCTTTCTTGGTGGTCCAATGTCGAACTCAAAATCCGCAACGACACACTTGATGCACGGCACGTTCCACTCAAAAAGCACACTCAGGGGCAGTATCCAGACGCTTTCATGCCATCGTCCTCGATGTTTCAGATAACATTCCAGATGAACAACGAAGAACGAACCGCGCCCGGACGTCATCCATCGCAACACCCTGCTAATACAAAACAAATGCGAACTAAAAAAAAAGGCCCCCGAGAAAACTGAAAAGAAAGAGAGAGAGAGAGAAAAAAAAACAACAACAACAACAACAACAAAAAAAACGTGTTTGCTTGTACGTCACTTGACCGGCGTGTTGAAAATGGCGACCTTCGACCTTCTCCCGTCCTTCGGGCATTGGTGTGTTCGTGTGTCGTGTGTAGTGAAAGGGGAAAAATTTCAGGGAAAAGAGATTTCCCTTTCCCCTCCCATCAACTCCCTACCCCGCATTCCTCGCTCTCGCGGGGGGTAGAGCAGATGGGGCAGAGAGGGCCGTCAGGAAAATGGGAAGGGGTCTTTGTTTGAAAAGAACCTGTTTTAAGTATATCCTTCGTCAGGACTTAGAAGCTGGTCGTCTCCGATCATTGCGGGATCCGGTTTGGATTCGCGGTGCTGCAACACTGCACTTCATCTGTTCTGAAGTCACAAGACAAGGGAACTCGATTAAGGTATGTCAAAGTACTTCTGTTTATGATATATTCATTAAAGGGATTGTCCGGTCGAAACCGGAAGTACTTAAGTTTTGGCGCTCGTTGCGTCGAGGGTGCCTTCATATAGACAAACGTTATTTTTATTTTGATATATGATCTCCCCTTATTAATTAAACTTTTCAAGAACGTATGTACGAAACTGCACCCCGAATTTCGCCAGTGTCAATGACTGACATCCGTAGCAGCTGCGTGACGTCACAAAACGCAAAGGTTTGTCGAATGGGTGAGATAACAAACGTTGGTCGACGGATGTCTTGTATTTTGTTTCGAATTATATAGTCTCCTAGGCTCTACCCTACTGAAATACGTTTCTTTTAATGCAGTTCCTAAGCGTGCGCAAAAAAAGTCAAGCCTTTTAGCCGGATATTACTCGAAAACAGCCACAAGCTTCGAGCAAACGTATGCCGTTTCGCGCAAACAACTGCGACGGCCACCGATCGAACTATACTTCGTCTCACCTAGGGTGCCTTCATGTGCGCTTTGCTTGGGGTGATGACATCTGGCCATTTTGTTTCGAACGCTTATTTTTATTTTTTGTTCTGAAGCGCGTGAAAGGGCGTGTCCCTGCACGCGCTCGTGGCGCTGACTGTGCTACGGCAACATTTTGTTTCCTGCGATTTCTTTGTATTTTCCCTGTGGGCGCGTGTTGTCGGCATCGGGTACTACAAACGATGGCATCACCCTAAACAGAAGGGCATTGAGGCACCCTAGTCTCACCTTAGTATGGACTATCGTTAGCCGCGCGTGCTAAAAGCGCGAGCTAATCGCTTTGAATGAAGCCGCGGCGGCTGCACGAGCGTTCGTGCAGCAAGTGCCCTAGTCAAGGCAGTCAAGGCTGGCCGCTCGCTGATAGCACAGCTTTCGCGGTTAGTCTATGCTAGGGTGAGACGAAGTATAGGAGCTCTTGGAAAACAAAGGACGCAGATTTTTTTTTTTTTTTGCCTCTGAAGCGGCACCTAAGCACACGAAGCGGCATCTGGGTACAGATATTGGCGGATCTACTGGATCGGTGATGAGGCTACTGGTCGTTCCCTCGGAGGCGATTTCCGCGGGTCGAAGGCAAGCCGCGAATCGTTCAAATGCATGTCGTCACTTGACTTGGACGAGCTTGGTGAATCGTAGCCACGCTCCATGTTTTACTCGCGGTTCAAACAGAATCTGGCTGCACGCGTGCTAAATACAACTTTTAGCACCGTTCCGAATGGCCTAGCTCTTGGTTTCGTTTCGGTTTCACCGCATATAATCAAACCGATTGATCCGATTTGGGCGAGGTGTGGGTGGACGTAGTTGAATATCGTTGGCACAGCATCACACCTCAGTTTACGAGGCTTATGTCCGCTTAGAGCTCAGCTCGGAGCTCTCTTCTGTGAGATGATTGCTGCATCTTGACGGGAACCCAGTCCCTACGCACGTCGACGAACCGTTTTGCTCGTCACTGCACGTCGCGCGGAAAAGTGTGGAACGTCGTCTTGGCTCGCATGTGCTGCCCGGGGGTTGTGGCACCCAATTGCGCAACAAAAACCCCACCCATCCACGAAACAAGTCGAGCGCAACATCAAAAACGAAGCACACTGCGGCGTTCACTCTCAAGCATACGACAAGACAAAAATGCTCGCTTTGCGTTCTGTGACGTCAGAGCTCCTATGTTGCCAACAAAAGCCGCGTTTACGCTAGGAAGCGATGGGAGCACTATAAATTCAATTACTTATTCAGAAGGGCATATAAAATTCAGAATTTGCGCGTACAATGCGTCTCGAGGCAATAACAATGATATTCAATTGTTTTCTCGAATACAAAATTTGACCGGACAATCCCTTTAAAATTGGGTTGTGTGTATGTTTATACAGCCTAGAACTTGGTCTGCCTCAATGGGCGACGAGTCTCCCAGCTGTAGATGAGAAATTTAGCCAGTGCAGTACAACCGCTATAGCGGTTGTACTGCACTGCGTGATGCACGTTAAAGACCCCAGGCTATAGCCTGGGGTCTTTAACGTGCATCACGCAGTAGTGATACACGACCGCACGCCGGTGCGATGCTCATCCAACAATCCCTTTAACTGCGGCTTCAGAAAGTGTTTTATTTTGAGCGCGTTCTCTAGCTTCCAAAGAACGCGCCATGCTCTATTCTTTTTAGCACCATGGTTGCTGATTTTGTTACGCAGAACAGAGACATGATATTCACTCGTATCTAGCAAAATGACAGTTCTACCTTTGTGTTTTGCAGACCCTGGCAGGATCGCTTTACCATAAAGGCCTGTTCACACATGCAGCAGAGAGCTACAAGTATAGCGCTGACCTAGCGCTAAGCGCGTGCTGACGGAAGCTTTCACCAGCTTTGTATCGCACCGTCAAAACGGTTGCTCATGGCAGACGAAAAGCAGCTCACGACACGTGAGCAGCGCTACTTCAGCGCTTCGCTGCGTGTGAGAACCGGCCTTAATGGAGACATTTATACGATTTTACAGACTTTCGCGTTGATGGCGGGCGCTCGTTCCGTCACTTTGAAGCATAGTTTTGTAGCGGCACGCTACAGCGAGTAAAGAAGACGAAGACCTCCAGCACGAGAAAGCACCATCACTTGCACGCGGGGGCTCGAGATGACAAGGCCAAGGGCTACGCAGTCCACGTTCCACGATCTTTAGATTTTGGCTCTTTTGTAAATAATGTAAATATACAATTTGTTAGCAAATGAGAATATCTTTCTTGCTACAAACTGGTGACCCGAGACTCGGAACAAGACCTCCTACCCGCCAAGTGGCTTTCATCAACCAGTGAGTTCGCCTTGAAACATCTGCGCTCATTTGGAACGATGAGCGTCACTCAAGCTTCTGCGTCGTCGGGCGACCTAACAACGCTTTCTGTCGCTGCGGTCAACTTCAAGTTACCGGAATTCTGGGCTGCTGATTCGGAACTCTGGTTCCTCCGATTGAGTCGACCTTCCGAAAGAACAAGATAACATCGTCCTTGACGAAGTTCGACCACGTCATTTCCGCTCTGCCGCAGTCATCGGCAGCAGTCGTTCGGGACATCCTTCGCGCTCCACCAGAAGACCTGCCCTATGAATACTTGAAGCGTGAACTCATCCGACGAACAACAGAGTCGGAACACCGCAGGCTGCAGCAACTCCTGACGGCAGAAGAACTAGGTGACAGGAAGCCGACAGAGCTGCTACGACGCATGGAACAGCTTCTAGGAGATAAAGCACCGAACATGGAGATAACGATTCTCCGAGAACTTTTTCTCCAAAGGCTACCACAACCAGTCCGCACGATACTAAGCACATCGACCACCGACTCCACCGCCACGTTGGCTCGGATGGCCGATCAAATCATGGACGCGGGCTTTCCATCCATCTCCGCTGTGCAAACACATGACACTACACTCCATGCCGCACGACCATCGCCGGCCGTGGAGGACAAGATTGCCCAGCTGCTGTCTTCCAACTCTCGGATGGAAGCCCGGATGGATCAACTCACGCGAGAGCTCAAGGACCTCATGCGTCACTCCCGATCCTCGAGCACAAGTCGACGAACCAACGAAGAACGCCGCCGAATCAAGTCTCCTGCAAAACACCAGGTCTGCTGGTACCATTACCGTCACGGCAATGATGCCAAGAAGTGCCAACCTCCGTGTACTTTCACGGGAAACGGCAAGGCCGCACTCTAGAGGCGGATGGTGTAGCCGGCCTGGAGTCCAACCGTCTTTTCCACGTAACCGACCGAACCACCAAGGTCCGGTACCTAGTAGACACGGGGGCCGAGATTTGCGTCTTTCCGCCTACGCTGGAAGATAGACGGCATCGACAAGACACCCCGCCACTACATGCAGTGAATGGTTCACCAATTAAGACGTACGGACAAAAGTCAATCACTCTCGACATCGGCCTCAGACGGACGTTTCGGTGGGTTTTCTTAATCGCCGACGTTCTTCAACAGGAGCCGACTTTCTCCGACATTTTCGCTTATGGTGGATGTAAAGCGAAAACTGCTTCACGACGTTGAGACTCACCTCACCGTGCAAGGAATATCTGCGAAAGGAGTCCAAGAAACGCCCAGCCTCCCCCAAGTGGTGCTCACCTCCCAATGGAAGGATATCCTCGACGAATTCCCCAACGTGTTTCGTCCAACTTCAATGGACATACCGGTGAAACACACCGTGACCCACCATATCGAGACGAAGGGACCTCCGGTGTTTGCTCGACCTAGACGCCTAGCTCCAGATCGCCTGCGGATAGCGAAGCAAGAATTTGAGCACATGCTCGAGCTTGGCTACGTCCGGCTTTCTTCCAGTTCCTGGTCATCGGCCCTCCACATGGACCCAAAGAAGAGCGGTGACTGGCGTCCATCCGGGATTACAGAGCCCCCAACCAGAGCACGGTCCCCGATCGGTATCCGATTCCCCACATGCAGGATTTCACCGGCGCCTTGCATGGAGCAACCATCTTCAGTAAGGTGGACCTCGTGAAAGCATACCACCAAATTCCTGTGGAACCGGCCGACGTCCCGAAGACCGCCATAATAACCCCATTCGGAATGTTCGAGTACTTACGGATGCCGTTTGGTCTCCGCAACGCGGCCCAGACCTTCCAAAGGTTCATCGACCAAGTCCTACGCGGCCTGACCTTTACTTTCGTATACATGGACGACATCCTTATTTTCAGCGACAACCCGAAAGACCACGTAGACCACCTACGTCTGCTGTTCCCTCGCCTTGAAATCTATGGATTGATCGTCAACCCTGCAAAGTGCACATTCGGCGTCGAGGGCCTGGATTTCCTGGGCCATCGCGTCGACAGTCACGGCATACGACCGCTGCCACAGCGAGTAGAAGCCATCCGCGAGTTCCCGCAACCTCCTACAACAAAGAAACTCCGCAAGTTTCTCGGGCTCGTGAACTTCTACAGGCGCTTTGTTCCTCAGTGTGCTACCATCCTCCAGCCCCTGCATGACCTTTTGCAAGGAAAGCCAAGCAAGAACGCCGTTCTGACTTGGACACCAACTGCTGACGCAGCGTTTTCCGCCATCAAGGAGGAACTTGCAAAAGCTACACTGCTGACCCATCCAAAGGCTGGAGCGCCAACATCAGTCATGGTAGACGCCTCTAACTCCGCCGTCGGAGCTGTCCTCCAGCAGAACATAAACGGAACATGGAAACCAATGGCATTCTTCTCGAAGAAGCTATCAACCACTGAGTGCCGCTACAGCACTTTCGGAAGGGAACTACTCGGAGTCTACCTTGCCATCAGACACTTCCGCTACTACCTCGAGGGACGATCATTTTTTGTGATGACAGATCACAAGCCGCTGACGTATGCTTTAACATCTAGCAGTGAAACGCACACGCCAAGAGAGATACGGCAAATGGCTTATGTCATGGAGTTCACGACGGACATCCGCTTTGTACCAGGCACAGAGAACTCCGTAGCAGACGCACTCTCTCGAATTGGTGTGAACACCTACCACCAACACCGAAACCACCACAGCAGAGGACTACGCAAGCCGCCTACGTTCCTCATTCGAGAAACTACGACCTACGCCCACACGACAGCGGAACTCTCGCAAGGTGTTCCTCAGCCCGGAACTGTCACGCTGCACCCACGTGTTCATACGAACAGACGCCGTGAAGCGACCGCTGCAGAACCCATACGAAGGACCATTTAAAGTTTTAAAACACGGCGACAAGTACTTCGCCGTGCTCTTGAAAGGACATGAAGATACAATTTCCCTCGACAGGATAAAACCAGCACATCTCGAGCAACCCCAAGCACACACAACTCCAACCATAGTACGACGTGTACACTTCAAAGGAGCACCTGGTCGCTCGTCTCCTCCACCTCCTCGCTAGGGGGGGAGTACCTGTAGCGTCACGCTAGAGCGAGTAAAGAAGACGAAGACCTCCAGCACGAGAAAGCACCATCACTTGCACGCGGGGGCTCGAGATGACAAGGCGAAGGGCTACGCAGTCCACGTTCCACGATCTTTAGATTTTGGCTCTTTTGTAAATAATGTAAATATACAATTTGTTAGCAAATTAGACTATCTTTCTTGCTACAGTTTTAGCACGCAACCGCTGGGTCTGTAATTCGCAGCGAACGGTCTACTAAAAATATACTATTGCGCTGGTCTGTTGTCAACAGATCGCATGTTAGATGTGAACCATTGTAGCACTTTTGTAGCCTATTTGTTATTTTAATATGTGTGTGTTATATCTCATACTTTTGTTGAGCGATCGGGTATTTCACGCTGCCCCTGTTGCTAATAATCCAAAATCCTCGCAAACAGGCAAGAAGCTGCAGGTGCCCCAATAAACGGTGCTTGGACTACGACCGGTTTGGACAGCTGTCCCAGGGTTCAAGCCATCGTCGACGCAAGTGCACTCTTCGGAATTTGGCCTTATTGTGGAGTCTACCGCTCAGGAACTTCGACTTCAGTCATCCTTGAATGCGATCTGTATCTACGAGGCAATAAAGCTACGTTTAACCTGAACTGCACAATTTCGTTTCGGAGATTTGTGGCTCGGGACCAAATGTAAATGATAAACCTTTAGTCCCAGGGGTCTAAATCCGAGGGCGCAACGTTTAGACCCAGGAGTCCAAGTGCAAGGGCCTAACAGTTGGTCCTCGGGGTTCATTTGAAACGGTGCAACAGTTAGTCCCAGGGGTCCAAGTGCAAGGGCCTAACAGTTCCTCCTCGGGGTTCAATTGAAACGGTGTAACAGTTGGTCCCAGGGGACCAAGTGCAAGGGCCTAACAGTTGGTCCTCGGGGTTCATTTGAAACGGTGAAACAGTTAGTCCCAGGGGTCCAACTGCAAGGGCCTAAGAGTTCGTCCTCGGGGTTCAATTGAAACGGTGTAACAGTTGGTCCCAGGGGTCCATGTGCAAGGGCCTAGCAGTTGGTCCTCGGGGTTCATTTGAAACGGTGTAACAGTTAGTGCCAGGGGTCCAACTGCAAGGGCCTAACAGTTCGTCCTCGGGTGCAATTGAAACGGTGTAACAGTTGGTCCCAGGGGTCCATGTGCAAGGGCCTAGCAGTTGGTCCTCGGGGTTCATTTGAAACGGTGTAACAGTTAGTGCCAGGGGTCCAACTGCAAGGGCCTAACAGTTCGTCCTCGGGTGCAATTGAAACGGTGTAACAGTTGGTCCCAGGGGTCCAAGTGCAAGGGCCTAGCAGTTGGTTCTCGGGGTTCATTTGAAACGGTGTAACAGTTAGTCCCAGGGGTCCAACTGCAAGAGCCTACCAGTTCGTCCTCGGGGTTCAATTGAAACGGTGTAACAGTTGGTCCCAGGGGACCAAGTGCAAGGGCCTAACAGTTGGTCCTCGAGGTGCAATTGAAACGGTGTAACAGTTAGTCCCAACGGTGCTAGTGCGAGAGACTAATGGAGGGGCGCAACTGTTACTCCCCTTCCCGTTAGTCCCCGAGGGACTAATGGTAGTGGCAACGCACTTGCTCCCTTCGGGGACTAAGTCGCGCTCCCCTTTTTCTTAGAGTGCAGAGTGGTTCAACCCTCCTTATTCTACACTGGCCGGGTCCTCGCGGCATTGCAGTCACTCTTCGAGTACTTAGAATTCCCCCAGGCGCCCCCGCTAGGCTCCAGAATATTCAAGCCCTATGTGCTCCTCGTCGCTGCCTCTCATCATCTCCATGGTGACACCTGTGACGGCTGAGACATCCACTTATGGCCGAACAGTATTGTGCCAAGGGCGCTCGCTCTTTTGGTTTTAGATAAAGACGTTTAAAAGCAAACCTTTATTTTCAAGATTTCACTAAGTCTTTGATGAGTTCAAAACACATAAAAGAAGATAGACGTCAAACTTTTTGCAAAGCGATGCTGGCGTGCCCATGTTCAGCTTACTTATGATGGGTAGCTGAACAGTGAATGACCCAACTAGCTCAACTTAGGCCCGTGACATGTCCAGCTATGTACGTTTAAAAATTCGGACTTCGCAAAGCGCGCCAAATGCGCTGGCCCTGGGAGCCGCACTGTGGACATGAGAAGAACATGCATTTTGCCAACTCGTATGCTCCTTCATTCTAGCCTTTTCACACACCCGAATGTTTAGCGATTTATTTGTAATGTAATGGCGAAATAATGCTTGCCGCATATGCTGATATTTTCTGTTTATTCGAATTTTTGCAGCTTCTAGAAAGGATTAATATCTAGAAGGAGAAAGTCAAACACATTTTTACGAACCTCTCAGCTGAAAAGTTTTATTGCATCCAAAGGCGTTAAAAATAGTGCAAAATTTTGGTATAGCATTTAGCTGAGCAAATGGATGAAAGCTATTTTTAGCGCAGCGTAAGTTCAATGGAGGCTTTTAAAACAACATCCAAATATAGAAAAGGCAATTATTACAACTTCGTTTACACGAAAATACATTTACGCTAACCTCGCGCAAGGACACGCACGTAGAAGAGGAACTACAATATGACTGACCTTAAAATACGGATTCGGTCAGGGAACCACTTGCTGTAGTTCACTAAAACCAAAACCAGCGGGACTTAAATATCATCAAACAGTGCATGCAACGAAGCCTTGTGAGGTTACTGGGAGGACGTCGAATTTGTGGGCTGATCGTCGTGCATTATCGTCGGGGCTGGTGCATTGCACGGCCCCAGGAAATCAAGAAACACCATCCATCAGACAGGACATATGAGTTGCTCGCATGCAGCGGCCATTCGGGCGCACAGTATGCCCGGGTGTCCCAGGTCCACACGGCACATAGAGAAAAACAAGTTTGCCACATACCAGCTCACAAGCACTCTAGCCTGCGAGAGAGGCCGGACGTTTGGCCCACACCCCGAAATGATCGTATTAATCATGCCCGCCTAATATACTGGGACAGCCTCCACCGACAGGTGGGAGCATAGGGCTAAGCTAACGGTGAGCATCGGGGAAACCATGCGCGCCTTGTGGGTCGCAGCCCTGAATGTCGGCTCGAGGGAGGCATGCGTATACCCTTCCCGAGAAAGCCTCCGGACCCAAGACTATACAACGAAGGAACGACGGGAGTAATTACGGAAATCGAAGAGCGGATGAGCTAAAAAAGAAATTAAATCATCAAATTATCTTCAGAAGTTACCTGATACCA
This sequence comes from Ixodes persulcatus, assembly GCA_013358835.2. Classification (NCBI taxonomy): domain Eukaryota; kingdom Metazoa; phylum Arthropoda; class Arachnida; order Ixodida; family Ixodidae; genus Ixodes; species Ixodes persulcatus. The sequence goes on from JABSTQ010009841.1 coordinate 193,266, forward strand.
CCTGATTTTGTTAACCGAAAGCAACCATTGTCTTGCTTTCACATTTTCCTCTTCAAATTATAAAGCTCAATGGACAGACACGGACATGAGGTAGACAGGACAGCGCTGTACTCAAAACTGGCATTGTGAGTACGAAACGAAAATGAAAACAAAATGAAAAAAGTGGGAAACCTTTAAAATTTCAGTATATTAAATGAACTAGCCCACCTTAGTATCTTTGTACTTTCTCCTAGAATCGAACGCTCGTATTGTCATAGGTGTTTTTACACCGATAACTGTTGTGGGCTTTTCCCACCACTGGAAATGACGTCCGTGGTTGATGTTGCAGTTGTTGTTGATATAGTTGCAGTTGTTGATGTTGTGGTTGGCGATGCAGGGCGTCCGTTGTCGATGTTGCAGGATCCTTAAAAATGATGGACCGCCGCCGCCTACGCCTGCGGGAATGGAACCGGGGTCCGCTGCGTGCGAGGCGGAGACCTTACCCCTGAGCTACACCACGTTTTTGTTGTTTTATGTATTACATGGAATAAGATCAGAAATAAACACACCGAAATTACGGCACGCCAAGGTTGTCACTAGATATCATGTAGGGGTGTCGACGCAGACATTTCGCTCGTGAAAGGTGACACCATCGTGGCTGGTTCAGTTCAACTCATAGAATCGAGTGGGTGATTTGGCAACACAACACAGTATTGTGTATTAAAAAAATACGTCTAAAAATCCGTAAGATAATGCGTCGATTTAAGAGAGGATACCAGTCTGGGCGTTCATCGAGATGGTCAAATATTTATTTATTTATTTAAATACCTTAAGGACACCCATAGGGTATATAATATAAGGGGTGGCATACAACCAACATAAAAAAGAAAGGTTTATGTCACAAAAGCAAACGTGCGTGTAGAATAAAACAAAAATCGTAAGAAAATAAGCATTCAAAGAAAAAAAAACACTCCAATATACCTAGAACACGAATGCACGTAATAATTTATTTTCAATTCTAATGAGTCGTCAGTAGTTACAATGTTCTGGGAGAGCCCGTCCCAATCAAAGGCTGTAGGTGAAAAAAATGAGTTCTGAAAAGTGATGGTTCTTGCCTTTGGACGCTGTACATCGAGATTGTGACCCGTGCGACGGTTGCGGCGTTTTGAACGAACGATGTATGATGATCGCAGGCGTTCAGAAAGGAGGGGGAGGTTGGAACGGGTTCGAAGATATGTGAGTCTAGTAAAAAAATAACAATCTGTGTAACTAAAACGTAATGATCGACGCTGAACTGATTCGATATTATGATGAGGTAGACTTGGTGTGGGTCCCAGATAGCAGATGCGTATTCCAGTTTAGGGCGGATGAGGGATGAGTATAACACGTTGTTTTATGTGAGCAGGGGCCAGTTTCAAATTGCGCCTCAAAAGCCTAATGAACGATTAACAGAGGATATGGTGTGGACTGATATGAGTTGCCTAAAAAAATCAGATGTAAGCTGAACTCCGAGATACTTGTAGGAGTTAGTTTTTATTTTTCTCAAGGAACGCTGGTAAGGGAGTAGGGAAAGATAGAGGGTTTAGAGCGACGTGTAAAAGACACAAGCTTGCATTATGGACGGCTGTGTCATCTATCTGCCATGTTTTACACTATGCTTGAATGAAGTTGAGGTCATCTTGGATGAGTAGGTGATCTGATGGGTTAGTCACTTGGCGATAGATGGACACAGTCGTCAGCGAAAAGACGAATATGCGATGTTATTGATATAGGCATGTCATTAATGTAAACTAAACTAGAAAGGGTACGAGGACCGATCCTTGAGGAACCCCTGAAATGACTGGAGCAAAAGACGATGATGACTGGTTAACGGTAACAAGTTGCTCTTTGTTAGTTTAAAAGTGAATGATCCACTTCAAAATCAAGGAATCTAAGTTGAGTTTAGAAAACTTGAATATGAGTCGTCTCTGGGGAACTTATCAAATGCTTTGGCAAAGTCCAGGAAGATAGCGTCAGTTTGAATGTTAGAATTAAGGTTAACATGTATGTCATGAGTAAACGATGAAAGTTGATTTCCACATGAAAAATCTTTTCGAAAACCGTGTTGAGATGGGTTGATGAAACAGTTGTCTCACGGGAACTGAATGATGTAGATGTAGATAATACGATTCATTAGCTTGCATGAGACGCTTGTTAGGTAGATGGCTTGATAGTTAAGTGGCATTATTTGTCGCCATTTTGGGAAATCGGGATAATCTTTGCCACTTTCCAGTCATCAGGCAGAAAACTACTTGAAAGGGGTTGTGAAAATATTTTAGCTAATCTCACGCTAACTAAGTCTTTCGTGTGTGTTTTGTTTTCAGAATTTTTGCATTTACTTTATCTATGCCCGTTGATGAAGAAATTTTAAGGTTCTCAATGAGTTTCGCGATGCCTGTTGATTAAAATGCAAACCCAGACATGGGTTTAGGAGTAGCGGGACGAGGAGGAAAAACGGCCTCGCAATTCTCTTGCGTAAATATGAAACAAAAAGCTTCATTCAAGAAATCGGAACATTTGTCATCTGTGAACCAATGTGTCACGGCCATTTCTAAGTGTAATCGCAGTATCTGATTTAGGTTTATAACTCACCAGAACGTTCTTGGGTCTTTCTGAAGGATGCACAGAAGTTCATGTCATAAAATGATTGTTTTTGCTTTTTTTAATTTTAAGTCGACTGCCTATTGACGGCATAAACCTTGTCTATGACTAAGCTGCACCCAGTGGACTTAGCCATTCGAAACATCTTATGCAATCTTGTGCGCAGCAAAGACAAGGACACAAGGGAGAAGAGGACACAACGAGTCGTAACTTGCAACTGATTTTTATTGAGGACTAGTAGTAGTATTAAATCGTCGTGGTTTAACGTCGCCTTTAGTTAGCCTAGCTATTTTTATTAAATACGTGCTCCGGTATTCGCAGTCTGAACCACCATCACAAAAAAAGAACGACAAAACGCAAAGAAACAAGCATCACAGAGCATGGTTGGGAAAACACATTCTCAGGAAAACCAGGTCCTTCTCTGATACGGCAATCGAAGGCATAACTCGTCTCCCTCTCGTAACCGTTGGTATCACCAGCTTGACGTCAGTGGACAGAACGACGAAATGTAGTTTTGGGGTGTTACATATGCGACGAGTCGTGTACCCCAGTACACCCCCTATTTCTGAGAGTATGAGTACTAAGTTTCCGTGGCGTTGTCATCGTGGTGATGCGTACCAAAATGATATTTCGTACTTTTGATAGAGTTTCTATAAAAATTCGACTTTGTTGTCTGGGGAGCATAAGCTTTCTGTCGATCATTCTCGTTTTCCAGAGGCTATGCAAGCCCATCAGCGTAAACGAGTCGGAAGGGAAGCAGTCATTCGGGTTTAGAGGTAGAAAACGGATTGTATAGGGACTTACATTAAAATCTTTTTTTTTGCCGTTCTTTGTGACACATCTTAAAAGAGGTAAGCATCAGTGGAGAAAACAATGCTCTATAGTTTCCCGTTGGTTACAATGGCGGCAATTCACTGCCTATGGAACGAAGCTCCCCTTTTCTTGAAGCCTAGGCTTGACAGGTAGCGTGGAAGTGTGAAGTAAAGAAAAATGTTTTTGCAGAAGGTGACATTTGAATTTGCTTCACACGTTTAAACACATCTTGTCCTGAAGCTTTACTAAATATGCTTCGATATAAAAAGTACAGGAAACACAACGCCAGACAGATCAGCATAAATTGTTTTTCGGCGAACTTTAAATAAATACTCTAAAGAAACCCGCGTTTTCAAAACCTCAATCGCACTAACTACCTCTCTGAGGAAGCCAAAAGGACGCAATGCGCACACAGGCACAGATTAGTCTGCCAAATATGTTAAAGTTTTTGAAAGTTCTATCGGCAGGTAAGTGCGGTGGTAATGATGGTACGCATTATGAAAGAACAGAAAACGAGCAACCACTTGTTTTACAAATAGTTGAATCAGCCCGGCCCCCCTGTGTCTACCGAGCAAAATATATGTTGTTTCGTTGCACGGGTTCCCAAGCGGAACCCTAGAAGAAGTTCGCAAAAGCTCTATGAAATTTTTTAATCTGTCCTCTCGCACAGCAGATCCCCTGGATCACGTACCAAAATTTCGCTATAAGAAAATTGTGTCAGGCTTTTCGGCGACTAAAGTCCGACTACCAACATTCGGAACAACTGTTCGGAATGCAGTTCATGGGAACTCCTAAATAGTGAGGGGCTCCACAGCTCCACGAAATACCAGCATACTTCGAAGGTGTTGTGGCCCTCGGGCCGTAACTGAATCCAGCACATTTGTGTTATTCACGAAAGCTCCTGACGCTTCGCAAAACGTTTGTGTTAAGGTAAAGATATTATCGACACTTTTCCTATCATTACAGAAAACCGCTACATCGTTGGCGTAGGCCAACACTTTTTACTTCCGCGGAATAAAAGCGATAACCTTCCATTGTAGGGCTGGAAAATGCACTCAAACAAATAGGATCTAAGTAAAGAGCAAACAAAAGAGGAAATAAAGGACAGACATTTGACTAAAACCCCCGAGACTGGGACGAAAAGGGATGGACAAACACAACGTCTCAAAAGACAGCGTTGTTTAACAGACGATTCTAAATTATAAAAGTCGAGAATGAACCATTGAACGAACCATTAACAATGAGACGGTTAGCACAGCTTCGTTAACATAGTTCAATTTCTTTTAACAACGCTGGTCCTGGGTTTATGTACCTTAGAACGGGCAGTAGAAAGTTATGGGATAGGCGATCGAACGCTTTCGCCAAGTCTACTTGAACTATGGCGACCTGGTCGCTATGACGAGTAGAGCTCTCTATGACCGTGCTTGCGACGTGTAGAAGGGTCTGTTTGAGTTGTCCCTTAATTTCACATGTCTTATAGTCGCCAACAACCCTAGAAGCGACGAACTGAAACCGTTTTGTCACAACTTTAGCGAATATCTTATAGTTCACATTGGAGACAGTAATAGAGTGGTATCCTTCTACGTTCATGACTTTATCTGCATTCTTACTTTCGGGGATTAGTACTGTGTAGCTGCTGCAAAACAATGGCTGGTAAGCATTCAAAATTATAAGCGTCCCGGTTCTGTGAGTTCGTAGGGTGTCTGGCTCGCGTTTATTCGTTTGTGAAGTGTCAACGTCACTTATTTGTTTAGCGTGTTTGTCAGTTCCATTCCGGCGCTGCGCCATTTTTCTCTAACAATGGAAAGCACTCTAGCTAGACGGCGGCAGTTCTTCGATAGGCTGGATCTCCAAGTGAACGGGTAACCAATAAAGCTTTACTTTTACGACCCTGGTGTCCGGGTCGATGATTAGGCACCGGCACCCCGTTACGCGGAGCTTTGCTTCAGGTCAAAAGTTTGGCCTTGGCCGATGCGCTTGCGCAAGTCACCATACAGTCGTGACGCATCTGGAATTGGCCGATGCCGATGATTTCCTGGTTGTCAACCACGTCACGCAATGCGTCTCAGAAGTCCGTTGCTCGATATGGCCGCGCGGCGAGATCTCCGTGTAGAAATACAGAATTAAGGTGCAAATTACCCATCGGCAGACGGGGAAGTGCGCTCCGGTATCCTTCAGTCGTCATTACTATGGTACTGGCCGAGGCCTCAGCAGTTTCCCGGCTGTGGCCTGTGAGGTTTGACTGGAGAACACTGAAAACACGACCTCTTCGAATGGCGTCTTCTTCTCTTTCTGAGCTTACGCCACAACCGTTAACAACCCGGTCTATCTTTCGAAGTTTTGTAGTATTCAAAACCAGCTGCACGCGCCTTCTGAAAAAAAAAAAAAAAAAAAACGATAGCCGAAAATAAACTGCCGTCGTTGCACTCTCCATGCCAAGAGCTCGTGCCGGGAAGGGCGCGTTCACGAACTCCGGAACGGGAAAGAAAAAAAAAAACGCGTTTGGAACGAAATGGCCCGATGTCTATTTTGTTCCGGAACGCTTTTGTTCAAGCACATGACGGTGCGTGAACGCGAAGCCGATGGCCAACGACTTCGCCGTTACGTGTCGCAGCTGTCGCTCTGACTGCGCTGCGAAGTAAGGCAGGACCGCTCCATTCTTCACTTTCCTGTGCTAGACTACGATCAATACGTCTTGCCATCCCGGCTGTAACTTTTTGATACTGCAATAAAATTGAAAGATGTTACATTCAAATTAACATTCGGAATGTGCCCTTTCTCAGGAGCAATAACTTTTCACTGTAGTCCCCACCGGGGGCGATGCACCTCTTCTACCTGTGCACTGCGCTCCGCACGCCGTCGTACCCTCTAAAGAAACAGAAAAGAAAGTTATACTTCTACCTTCAGGGGATCAAACTCGATGTCACTGAAAATGATCCTGCAAAACGGCAAAACTGCTTTTAGTCCCTCCTATCATTTTAGTCTCTTTACATTGACCCTTCTAGGTTGAGCTTGTGATCCGTCGAGAGGAGCGTTTTTATTCCCTACTGCGGAGCCAAAGGAGCAAGTTTACGTCTTTGGGAGATCAAATATGTTTTATTTAGCGCCGTCGTTCTAGCAATTGGGGACAAACTTTCCTCCATACAGGGATCAATGGCACTATTATTGGGAGGTAAATCTAAATTGTTGACGAACTTTCGTCCTTTTTCGGACCGATTTTTACACTTGGTACGATTAAGGAAAAAGTTAAGATGGAGCAACTCTTGTCCTTTTGAGCACCGATTTTGACACTTTGAAGGATGAAGAAAAACGTTAAAAGGGGGTAACATTAGTTTTTTTTTTTTCTGGGTTAATTTTGTCACCTGGAAGGATGAGTAAAACAATTAACTGGCAGTAACATTCGTTCATTTCAAGATCAATTTTGACCCTTTACAGGATTTAGTTGTAAAATTAAAATGTCTCGTATACATGCCTGCCTCCTTCAGATACCTGGTGCGACTTTTCGGCAGGGTGTTATTTGCCGAAAAGTCGCACGGTGTGTCTTTCTGTAGGCCGACCTATTCTAAATGATGCCTGTGGGGTATAGAAGCCAGCACAAAATCACCATCAGAACCTTCAGGACAAACAGTCGTTTGCTTGGGTTGACCTGAAGTATTCAACGGGAATCTATTGACAAATGAATATATTTTGACATTCCATAGACATGACTATACTAATAGACATACATAAATAGTTTCGCCGATATCCAGAGAATATGTACCAAAGCTTAAATTTTGTCATACTGTTGGTCAATCTAGGAAAGAAACGGTATGCCACTACTCTACAGTCTACACGATTGAAGATTAAATATGCAATCTAAACAAAAGCAAATCATTAAAGCTTCTATGGTAGTCTCATACTTCCTGCTCACTGAGAAGACACTGCAGTCTGTTGTCCATATGTTGAGGAACATTAAAACCAGGTACAGATCCTGAAATTCCTTAAACAAAAAAGAAAAAAAAAGTATAAACACAAGTATGCTGATTGTGCTTTAATAACAAGTATCGCATTACAGGCGAGAAGAAATTTATCGCTGTCAGCTGAGACAGGCAGCAAAATAGGCACCGCTGAGGAGTTTCGTGTGTAAAATTGGTAGCTGAGAGCACGAGGCAGTTCGGCAGCAGTTCTTCGACCAACAAGCATCTAAATTCTGTCTTATCTGCTTTGCAGCGACGGTTATCGGCATTTCTCACTGTTTATCATCCGTGGAAATTCAAGTCATTGTCAGGTGGTCAACCTAAAGGACGCGAACAGACGGCGCCTACCGCCATCGGGGATTATAAAAGAAGACAGCGGAGCCAGGCCCGTCGCAGTTCGGCAGCAGTTCTCCGACCAACAAGCATCTAATTTATGTCTTATCTGCTTTGCAGGTGAGAGACTTTCTTTCCCATTTTTTTTTCTTCTTTTTTGCTCCTGCCGAACACAGCACGTTTGTGTTTTCTGTTTCAAAGTGCGTCACAGATTTTTTGTGACGTTATAAGCAAACAATCCCCTGTGATAAACAAGAAGAGGCAAAGGAAATGGTCAAACTATTGGAAGACCTTGAGCGAGAACTGAGGTAAGAACACAAAGATTAAAAAGCACGACTGAAAGAGAGCTGCGCGGAGAGTTAAGGGAAGTGAAAGCGAGTGTGCAATTTATTAACAAAGCGTTCGAGGAAATAAAGGATAAGCTAAATGCAACAATAAAGGAAAATGCGGAGCTCAGGGCGGAAAACGATGAACTTCGATCGGAATGCAAGCAATTGTATAAGCAGACCAGAGAAAGTGAAAGTCGGCTTGTAAATTGCGAGCTATACAGCCGAAATCGAAATGTGGAGATAAAGAAAATTCCACCCCTACAAAATTTAAACTTGCCTGACATCGTGGGAAAACTGGGAGTCGTGATTGGCACGCCTATACTTGAAACTGATATCGAGGTGTGTCACCGTGTGCCCGGTCCGAACAGCACGGCTAGGAACATTGTTGTTCAGTTCATGCGCCGGGACAGGCGAGATAACTTCCTTGGGCATGCCAAGAAACGACGCGTTACTTGCGAGGACCTTGGCATTAGTTCGGGTAGCTCTGTCTATGTGAACGAGCACCTGTGCCGCGCGCTAAAGAAACTGACGGGAGTGACCGTCAGAAAGAAAAAAGGATGCAACTGGAAGTTCGTCTGGGTCTGAAACGGTAACAGATTTGCTGGTAAGGCTGAACAGACGCCGATTCTGAAAATAACGTGTGCTGATGACGTGTGCAAGGTAACGGCGAGCCAACAAACTTCCTTGTGTTGGTTTTTGCTTTGGTTGTCTTCTTTAAAAACTATGTCTGAATCCTTCATTTCACAGTTTAAACTAAAAAAAATCTACTTCAGAATGAGTCTGCGTTTCAAGTGACAATTATTCACCTAAATGTTCGATCTGCAAGAAATAAGCACGATGACCTCGCTATTTTGTTCGACTGCATCGGACCGAATGTTGACGTCTTCATGCTAACTGAAACGTGGTACAGTTGTAGTGCTGATTACTTTCTGCTTCCGGTATAGTTTTCATTTCAAGCCTGAATAGAAATGATGTGCTAGGCGGTGGTGTTGCTATGTTGCAATTATCATCTTCCCATTTATTTTTGATTGCACAGTGAGCACTCCCAGAAAGACCGCAGTGACCCTGTTCTATTGGATAAAGTTCAGTCTATCACCCCTGACCAATTGCGTAGTTTTCAACAAGAAATTGAAAAGACATCTTGGCAACATATTTTTTAAACAAAATCAGAAAATTCCTTATATAATTTATTCCTCGGTACATTTAGTGAAATTTATTGTAGACATTTTCCTTTTGTCAACCTCAAAGCATATAAAAAGTCACGTAGGCCTTGGATCACGCCAAAGCTACTCTTAATGATACGGGTTAAGAATAATTTATATAAAAACTTTTTAGGAACAAAAGAGATTAGCAAGCTTGAAACCTTTAAACAAAACGCAACAAACTCACAAGTCTACGAAGAAATACAAAGCGTGACTACTACAATAATCTTTTTGATCCGTTACAAACTAAGAAACCTGACGTTATGTGGAAGAGGATACGATCAGTACTGAATCATAAGCCATTTCAAAACGTGCCCTATGAAATAAGCATAAACGCCGTTAAAGTAACGAAGGTGAACATGGCAAATGCGTTCAAATTTTTTTTTTTTTTTTAAAGTTGGTACTTCTGGTGTGTCATCATCCTGCATAAACAAAGCTCTAGAGTTCATGCCAGTATTGCATACCAAATCAATGTTCTTATTCCCCACAGATGACTTAGAAGTCTACTCGACCGTCATAAATCCTTAAAAATAGCAAAAGCATCGACGCCGGTAACGTGCAGGTAAAACATATAAAATACATAATTGATATTATCGCATTATTACACCATATTTAACATATATATATATATAACCTCGCATTAGAAACAGGCTGTTTTCTCCTAAGAATGAAAGTATCGAAAATTAGTGTTCTACATAAAGGTGGTGATAGGCTTGACATAAATTACTATAGGCCCATCTCAACCCTTCCTGTCTTTTCTAAATCACTTGAGAAACTAATACACCATAGACTCATAACACATCTTGATAAGCATTCTTTAATTTCCGATGCGCAATTCGGTTTTCGTAAACATCGATTTACCAAATTGGCTTTATTAAACCAGAAACAACAAATTGTGAAAGCTTTTGACGAAAGAAAAATGTCATTAAACGACTTTCTTGATTACTCAAAAGACTTTAATTCCACCGATCATGATATTTTACTTGCCAAATTACCATTTCTTGGAATACGAGGCGTAGCACCCGATCTCATAAAATCATACTTACTAAATAGAAACCAATACGTGTCTTTTCCGAACTTTCATTCGGATAGGCTTGCTATCAAATCGGGTGTTCCCCAGGGTAGCATTTTAGGCCCATTGTTATTTATGTTATGCATAAACGACATTGTGCATGTGGCCAAAAATGGTGATGTAAAGCTGATAATTTACGCTGATGATAAAAGTATTTTTTTCTCCCATTACAATCTTTGTACTTCTATTGCTACAGTGCATGAAGCCCTAAAACAAATCGCCGCCTGGACGCTAAACAACAAAGCAAAAGTAAACTGTAAAAAGACCAAAGCTATTTTGTTTAGGCCCAAAAATAAGAAAACAAATATCCTACCTCATCTTACAATAAACAATGAAGAAATTGAGTTAGTAGACTGTATTAAAACTTTGGGTGTGTTGTTTTCTCATGATGACCTGGAACGCGCACATAGACTATGTGCAAGCAAAAATATCTAGAAATGTAGGCCTCATCACAAAATTTAAAAGTTTACTTCCTACTGGAATCAAATTAACTATATATAATACGTTAATTTGTTCTTACTTAAATTACTGTAACCTGATATGGGGCACCACAACAAAAAGTAATCTAAATAAGCTGCATCTATTGCAAAGGAAGGCAGTATGTGCAATTTCAGGAACACCATTTCTTCATCCGACTAAATAACTATTTAAATCTTTTAAATGTAAAAACCGCCGAGCAAACGTATGCTTACAAGCTTCTGTCAACGTATCACAGGGCTCTGCAGCACAATAATGTTCATTTTATTAAACTAGCCAACCTAAAACATCGCAACATCCTACGCAACCTAAGGCAAAATGAGCCCTGGATGATTCGCCCAACGCGTACAAATTACCTAAATCAGACGTTTCATTTCAGACTGTCCACCATGTTAAATAGTTTTTATGAAAGGGGTAGACATTTAGAATCCCTATCACATAAGGAATTAAAAGAACCGACTTTTCTATGCGATTTTTGAATACTGCTGATGTTTTTGTTATGAATAGGATGTATTATTTTATGTACGATTGTATCATTGCTTTAATTAGTCGTGTTTTTCACTGGCCTGTGTACTTTTCGTCTATACGTTTGCATCAAATCTAGTATTGTATAAATCAGGCTTCTGCATTGGTTTATACTCGTCTCTGTACACTGTGTAGTTGTAGTCCAAATTTTAGTCGTTAAATTGTGTTTAAAACTGTCGCGAACTGCACGGGGGCTGGGACCTTTGTCAAGCTGCTCTTTAGCAGCTTTTTGTCCGAGTCCCTGTTGTCATGTAAAATCTGACAGCAAATAAACTTGATTTGGTTTGAGAACAAAAGGTGAGATAGGCCCGACCCTTGTAGGTGCAGTTCGGTTTACATAGGTTAGAAACGAACAGCCGCCGATGGTAACCTACTAGAAAGCCTGTGAGCTTACTCCCCCCCAGAATAAAAGACAGTCAATCACGACAACCCGTAGAAGGTTCCCGGCTAATGAAAAAGCCCCAAATATGACTAGATCTGAAAAATTCGATGAGTGCAGGGACAATACTCGCTGTCTTGCGCACATTGGTCTGTTTTAGAATAATTGCATTCTCATATTCTTCAGAAAATTTAATTCACATACTTTCTTTAAAGTGTAATAGGTTCGTAATAGTAAGGATTGAAAATATAGAGTGGTTCATTTGTTCTTGTGGTAGCTCATTGCATTCATCCCTTGTCCCAGCAATTCCAGCCGTAAAATGATTTTTTCCAGTAAAAAGTAAAACATTAACATGTTCTCTAAGGGCCCCATGGTACGGGCTGCTGCCTTTCCGCGGTGCCGCGGCACCACAGAGCCAAATAAATAAAGACAAGACAAAGATAACTTTCAATTTTACTTTAAACTGATTTATTGAATTTAAAACAATATTAATTCTGAAAAAAAAAATGCCACTGCTGTTCGAACGTTCATCGTTTCAATTAACGATATTAAAATACCTTCTTCTCCTTAAAGGGTGATTCTTTGCCAAAAATGACGCGGCAATTTTTCAGTATCTGCGATGTCTACGAAAACCTTTATTTGGATAATGGTGCTTCCGAACTAAAAAAAAAAATATATTTTTATTGTTTAAAGTTTTTATTTTTGCTGATACCATGCTTTACATTTCTATAATGTGCATAAAACCCAGGCGGTTAAGAAAAAATAAATTGCGAAAAAACGGTTTCTTACCCTACTAATATAGGTGGGCGACTAATTATTTAATATAATGCCCTATCTTACTCTGAAAAAAGAAACATTAAAAGATGCCATTTTGAGTCTATATAGGAGCTCCAAAAAGCAAACACTTATGCGATTTCGTTTTATAGTAAACTTGCAGTTGGGTGCTAGATTCAAATCTTCTTGTTTTGTTCTCATAAAACCAAGATTTGTATTGTAAGTGTTAAAATTTCAAAGCCGCGTTTAGTCGCCTTATTTTGTCATCTTCGGTCACGCTAGTGTTGATACGGCGACACAGGCGAAGCACGTCCTCAATGTAAGACGTGGAGGACTCGGTTGTGGTCTGGCACCTTAGTTTATCTTTCGCCTGTTGTTCCCGGCGTTCGGGTTTGTCGAATACTTCCGCGAAAGATAATTGGAATCCGTCCCAGGAATTTATCTCTTCGTGGTTATCGAACCATTGGAGTTGGGCATCCTTCAAGAAGAAAACCACATTCGCAAGCTTGAGAGTAACGTCCCACCTATTATGTAGGCTAGCCCGGTCGTAACTTCTTAGCCAGTCGACGTCTGGCTCCGGTGCTCCGTTGAAAACTGGTGGATCTCGCTGGCGGTTCTTTATGGGCGGTTAAGCGGGTGGGCGTTGTCCGTTGGCATTGCCCAGCTCGTTCGGTATTGCGTTGTGCGTTGAACGTCCGCTGCGAGGCTCCAGGGCCGGTCGAGATAGCGCAGGAACCGAGAGGTTGGGAATCGTCCTAACCCACTCGTGAGGGCGTTTATGAGACGTATTTGATGGTGCGACGTGGAAAGACCACGGGCGATCAATGATTCCTCTATGGCGGAACAGCCAAATCGCTCCCAGCTTATGCGGTAAAAACCATGCAGCACGCGCCCCTGTTTCCCAAAGATCTGCGTCGTTGTCTTCGTAACAATACAGGTTTTTTTTTCTTCTTTCAGATTCGTTAAAAAAAGCCGTGAAAGCTACACTTATGTGGTTTGTGGAGATGAGTTTTACGGCCAGGGAAACATAGTATAGGGAGATAGTCGCAACTATCAGTCGGCTAATTAAGTAAAATTTGTTAATTAACATTTAAATTATTGAAAATAGACATATGGTTTTAATTAGAAACTTGCTGAGCAGCATCGAAAACCACTAAATCAACTATTTTTAGGAGGATATAACGCCGGGGCAGCATTTTACGGCGTTCTACAAAAACGCTTCATTTTAACGCGTTTCTAGATTTCGGTTTGTTATCGGAGCGCATCTTCGCGCCCGCGGTCCTGCTCCCCTCCCCGGTGGTCGCGGCGCGAAGCCACCTCCTCGCCTCCCTCGTATACTGGAGGGAAGTAGGGCGCACGTGTGTTGCGCATCTCAGCCACTGGGGAGCAGGACCGCGGGCGCAAAGATGCGCTCCGATAAGACACCGAAATCCAGAAACTCGTTCAAATAAAGCGTTTTTACAGAACGCCGAAAAAATGCTGCCCCGGCGTTATATCCCATTAGAAAGAGTTGATTTAGCGGTTTTTCAATGATGTTCAGCAAGTTTCTAAGTGGAATTATATGTCTATTTGCAGTACTTAAAAAGTTCATTAACCAATTTTACCTAATTAGCCGACTGATAGTTGCGACTATCTCCCTATACTATGTCTCCTTGCCGTCTAACTCGCCTGCACAAACCGCATAAGTGTAGCTTTCATGGCGTTTTTTAAACAAATGTGAAAAAAAACACACATATATATATATATATATATATATATATATATATATATATATATATATATATATATATATATATATATATATAAACTTTAAGTTTATTTAATTTGAAACAAAAATATGCAATAATACGTTGCTGCAAACTACCTGACTTTTGCTGAAAAGGACGATGACCTGTAGATAAATGTTTGTTTCTTCTTAAGCGGCGCAAGATTTCCCGGGATTCTAATACTTATCATTTTATTCATTTCATTTCATTTTTTGAACAAGGGCCCGTGAGCAGACAGCAACATAAAGGGGGGGGGGGGGGGGAGGGGGAGGATCATTCATATTATACATTGGAAAACAGACACAAAAATAAATACATTCAGGAAAAGGTCTGTAAACGGTTAACAACATAAAAAGGTGCAATCGAAGACTTGATTTAAAGACGTTTGGGTCTACGATGGGGACGATGTAGGATGGGAGGCTGTTCCGGTCGTTGATAGTTTGTGAGAGGAAAGATCGGTTGAAAACCGATCTTTCCTCCCACAAGAGAAGTGTTCGAGAGATCGAACACTTCTCGATCGACAGGTCGAGGGAAGTGTTAATGATTAACACGCGTTAAAGAGGTTGCGCCCAAGCGATAAAGAAAAGTTACGAAAGGTCGCCAAACAAACCTGTCCCACGGCCCCTAAAATATATAAGCCGAGACATCACCGAGCAAAGTTATTGTGCACCCGAGCTGAAGAAATCGCCCAAATCAGCAGCCCGTGAAAACTAGAACGGTGCTCATTCTTTCTCAAGACGTACGACTTTATGATGCTTTAACTCTTCTTTCAAGTCACGGCTAGTATGAGTCGTTTACCGCACACGATCTGTATTCAGTATACCAAAATATTGAAGAAATAGATGTTTAACAATGACGAAAGCAGTGAATTATACGTTTAAGTTATTTATACTTAATAACGGGACACATCACCAGATGGCAAAGCCGAGTTCTTCCAACACAGCGAGGCCGTCATCTGGATAATGAGCTGAGAGGGAGTTTCTCGGCGCATTTCCCAGAGCAGTGTTCATCAGAAGCAGGAAACTCGGATTCGAATGAACTGGGGAGACCCAAAGCTAGCTACCTTTGTTTCTACTGCAATCGACGAACACGTGAGAACGCGAAACACCAGCGCCATGCGTTTGGCACCCGGATTCGAACACGTTTGACGAGTGAGGTGGAGAACAAGACAGCCTTTGTATCCACTGCACTCGTCGAACGCGGTAGAACACAGAACATCGGTGTCAGGCGTTTGGCTCTCGAATTGAGTGGAGACCAGGGCAGCTAGCTCTACCCATAGAGTTATTATAATGTACGCTAGAGGTTCAACTGGCGCTAGTGTCTATGCGACTTCCGGGAGGCGAATTGAAGCAGACAGCAACCAGTCTACTTTTGCGGTGCTCCTGTGCATTCCTATGGGAAAACGAGCGTGCATTTCGTCTCTACGCCGAAATGTAACATAAATAACTTGTTATATTTCGGTGGTACCGGATAGCACGTGCGTTTATTAATATTGTGAAAGTGTAATTGCTTTGGTTACAGCATTTTTTTTTTTACCAATGATCGATGTTAAACTTCGCTATATTTCAGGCACAAACCTCTGTTCCATGGCAGCTATGTAAAAACGAGCGGCGATTCTAAGCAAAATAACGATCGAAAGGAATATAGTGTGTTCAAGGTTCGCTAGCATTCCGGTGGTGCTTATATATTGATAATATGCCCGTCCTGCCACTATATGAAAACGACTTCGTCGCACGATGGCGTCGTGCGTCTTCACGATCGGTTAAAAAACGTTCGAACATAAAAAAAAATAAAGTATAGTGGGCTAAGAAAAGTGTGTCTTTTTTATTATTTCCTATGTCGGGCAGTTTTTATCGGGCACCGGTTTTCTGGCTCCTCCCTATTGATTTGGAGCGTGCGGGTGATGACCTGGACCCAGAACAAGCATCTTGGCACATAATCATGAGCAGAAAGAATAAAGCATATTGCAAATTGGACTATATTACGTGGCTTTCAATTTATTTCGATCGTGTGCATGCACAAGGAGTTACTCATCCAGTGCTACTGCGTAGTTCTTGCCGTCTATCTTAGTTATTCACATGTCCTTCGTTCGCTTGTCACGTATATGCCCCATGCTCGAAGGCGCCGAAGCCATGTTCACGCTAGCAGTGTCCGACAGTTGACATAAATACACGTACGAAGCGCTTTTAGCACCGTTTTTCATGCCACGAATTAAAAAAAAAAAAAAAACGCCGTAACTGACCAATTATTTCGTCTGCGTGGCTGAGAAATGTTCCAATGTGCCTTGTACGTACGAATTGATCGTGATATTTGCCTTTATAATCGAGCGCAGAGAAAAAATGCACTCGCTTTTTCCCATATAAATGCATTACCGGAAGTCAATTTCCGACTGGTTGCTGTCCGCTTCGATTTGCAGCAGCACACTAGCGCTACTTGAACCTCTAGCGTACATTAGAATAACTCTATGGCTCTACCCGCTGATCACTCCAACCAGAGCTCAGACCTCCTCTCTCCTCAGTTTCTCGGCGCATTGATGCATGATTAAAAAAACGGCAAAATAAAAGAAAGAAGTAAGGAACAAAGTTCACACGTGTGAGGACGTTCCGGTTTTCGACTCCAAAAACATAGAGTAAAACACTACGCGGCATGTGTCAATGGAGTCGTATGCAAATGTGTACATAAGAAAGGCGGTGCGTGAAGGGCAGAGCTATGGAGCCCGCCCTATCCTTAAAGTAACCCCTTCGAGGCATCTCCTAGTACACTGTAATTGTTACTGTAATTGCGTCTACTTATAAGTAGAAGAACATCAACACAGACAAACCGCGAGGGAAATAAATGGAGCTTTCTTGGCTGACGAGCACGGCACGTACAGTTTTCATCATTACAGAATACCCATTTGTCGAGGCCGTTTCACGCGGCTGTGCAGGATTCGCTCGGAATGAAAAAATGAATGAACGTTCGTTATATTATTTCTTTAAAAATAAAGTGCCTCCGGCGAAGGCCTGCTTAACACCACCACATTAACGGCCTAGGAGAAAGTGCCTTTCATATAGTGGAAGATTCCACATGTAGGCCAGTGCTGAAACTATCTTATGCTGACGATGTCAATTTTTTAATGAATTTTAGCGCGTACGTATGTCGTTGTTTTTGGTTGCGTAAAGAGTGTCCGGCTTGTCCGTGTTTTCATAAATTTTGTTTTTATTTCGAGGTTCTCATTGCCACGTGATAGCGCCGTGAGTGGGTACTGTGTTCTTCTTTCCTTTGCTCAAACACGTCCGACTGTATCAGGCAGGCGTTCGAAAACAAACTGATATAGGATTTAGCGACAGCTGCATGATTTGCAGGGTTAGTGGCTTGCAATGTCATTAAAACAAAGTTTTTTGAAATGGTGACCCATGTTTAATTCGATTAGTGGGATTTACAGTTGTCCTTCTAGTTTTTCGGCCCGATGCTCCAACTCTTAAACGGATCATTCAAAAGATAGCGGCACTGTATGCATCGGGAATACTTGGCTTCTTTATATCAGGAGATAGTCATCATCACTCGTTTCATGAAATACTTCCGCACCCCAAGCGAGCGCAAGTTATTTTGTATTTAATAAGTCAAAGCACTCTAAAAGCCGGGAGACGTCAAAATAAAAATAAGGACATCGACCTGCCATACCATAAAAAAAAAGAAATTTCATTAAACGTTTTGCCTCATGTTGTAAGTAGAGCAGGAATGTTAAGATATATCTTGACACCGTTCTAAAAGAACTGTGTCGAGACAGACACTAACATTGCTTCTGTACTTAGTGAAGATGCCTCCCGCATCATTATTCTAATGATGTTTACTAGGTCAGAGACCAGAGCCAAACTTTTCCGGCTCGGCCCTTGCTTGTTCGTTGTATTCGAAAGAAGAGCATGCACATGACGCGGAACTGCTGAACCCACTAAAGATTGTCTTTGCCTTTATCAACTCGGAATAGGTGTAGGATTTATCAACAGGATTTATCTCTGGAACTTGGTTTGGTAAGGATGGCCATTGGCTCATACGTACGTGTGTGCGTCTCTTCAAGGCAAATCATGGGAGTTTCAAAACACAAAATGTTTCGCTTTAATTTATCGCCTCGAAAGGTAGACGAGTACGTTTTTCGTTAGTTGCTTGGTTTGAGTATCAACAACAATTTAGAATCCACTGAGAACATGCAGGCGAGCTGGTGAGCTTTCAACACCTTAAAAAAAAAAAGAAATAAACACCGTTGAACACAAGAAGGGGACGACATAAGCAAAGACTTCCAATGCCTCAGTAAGTGTATCTTCCTCTTTTTGTCCCTCGGTCTCGGTTTTCAAAATGTACAATTTTGTGTTTTTTTAAGATTTTAGTTTACCGTTTTCTAGTTTCCACTAATTATGCATTTTTCTCTAGTTAACCTAAGCCCGCTAAAAAAAAAACTGTGTTGGGTGGTGCGATCGACATTAAAATGGTGCGTGCATATGGCGAGAAGAAGCCTTATTCTTTTCCCTCCGAAGGCTCGTTCTGAATCCATGCAAGCTGGGATTCCTGAGTTGGTCGGCGCAGGCCCTCAGGCCAGGGCGGTTGGTGCGGGCTGTCAGAGGAGGATGAGGAAAGCGCTCACCAGGGCTGCACACGATGGCCAGGAACCGAGCTGCGGGTCGCGGTGCGCTCTGCCCTCGTGTCTCCGAGACCGACGGCGCTGCGGACCACGGCCGCTGCGGTGGACATCTGCGACCCAGGAAAACACAAATGAAGCTCGAGCGAACGTCTGCCAACAGTGCGAGCCTGGAGCGAACCGATTGTCTGCAGAGAAATAAAAGGAGAATCGCCGCTAACGTCGGCCGCAGAGAAAGAAATTGGCAGATTCCGCCTCGAGGGAAGTGCGTCTCGAAAGACCTGCCTTCAGAGTTCTTGCTGGAACTGCACGTATATTGTTTTATTAACACTGCCAGCCTTTTATAGGATCCTTACGGGAGTACGTAACTGGAATACAAACTTGATACCATACGCACATACAAGGCAACACGAAAGACAGCCAAAGGAACTTGAGACTAAACAACGCAAATGCGAGCCAAGTCGAGAAGCGCATTGCGAATAATTTGGCAAACACTTATAGAGCCCCCAAGCTGGAGTAAATAGAGTCGCGAAACAACAAGTAGACGGTACACTGTAAAGCTTTATTAGTCACATAAATAAGCGGGACATGCCTCGGATTTAAGAGCGGCTAAAACTACGCGATCAAATAATAAGCAAAACAACTAGAATAATTACGGCGTCCATTTAGGCACTAAACTTTCTGCAAATTTAAGCAATTTATTTAAATAGTTCACGGTAGGAATATCCCTTGGCAGCACATTTCATTTTCGCGCGAAACATTCTTTGGCTACTTGCTCGGGATTTCTTAATGCCGTATTTCGTAAAGCTGTTGCCTGTGATGTCACATGACGTCATATCACGTCATAATGACGTCTCATGACATGACGTCACGGAACCTATACACTACTTCAATTTCCCCGCTATATTGCGGGAAAATAGACGTCACGGGACCTACACACAAATTCAGTTTCACCCGCTAAATGTAGCGAAGAAATTTACGTCACGCGACCTGATGTCGCGTGACCTAATTTCATTCCAAGAAAGAAACTCTACTTAAAGCAATCGTTTTAAACGGGCTGTTCTCTGATACACATACTATGACGGTGCCTAGCATGTTCACCAATGCGTATATTTATGTGATTAATTTAGTTTATTAGACTTTAAACGTAAATATAAAACAAAAGCTTCACGCGATCACAGCGTGTTTGCAATTGAAGAGCCTGGAGTTCAAAAAGCATTCATAGCTCAGTGGGAGAATAGGCGGGATTATATTTATTAAACGTAAATGTCGCCTCAAGTCGATAGCTCTTTTTTTTCTCATTTAAAAGTAGTTTTTTTTTAGAGTGTAAGGGCTCCAAGATAATTTTCGCAAACCAGAGGACCGGTCCTACCGAAGTCTTGTAAGATAAACGCCTTATTTATATTGGGGTACTTGCTACGTTTCTCCTAAAATACAAAATAGCTTTGGTGAATTGTTTAGACACGCGTTTAATGCCAGCATTCCCTCCTAAATCACTCTCAAATGTCAATCGTAAATGCTCACATTTGTCTTCAAAGTGTAGTTTAGTATAACTTACGAAAAAAATTAGAACTCAGGAATTTACCTTGACCTCAGTGATGTTCTGCCATTCTTGAGGCGCCAGCGCTACGCAAAACACCTCGCGCACCTTACTGTCGTTTGACTCACGTCTTCTAAATCAGTTCAGAGGTCTCTGTTTTAGATTTGCCGAGTTCGACGTAAAACTGATGTTCGCTGTCGTTTTGGTTTGCAGTCTATGGAGATATCGCCATTCTGCTCGTGTGTGTGCTTAAACAAACTCGCGTAGCGCAAATCCAAATGTTAACAGAGCGAGGCCCTTAGCAGAATGACGCCGGAAGGTCCCTGCCTTCTATTGCTGCGCGCGCATCACTGTGCTGCCCTCTCTTTTACCTTACAAAGTCAGTCTCCGAACTTTTTGATTACGCCTCGTTTAATACAGAATCAAACGTGTGTTCGTCATACTTAGCACGTTCCCACAGAAAAGAGACGATGGAAGCTTATAGTGAACTAACGTCAAATTCTTTAGAAACTTCTTCGATGATAAGTGATAAGTGATTTATTGGCACAGAACAGGTACGCACTTGGCAGCGTACAAGGCAAAGCAGACATGTAAAGACTCTTGCGCAAGAGCCCCTGCACGCCTGCCGCTGTTTACGTTGTGAGTCCCGGTAAACCCACAATATAATAAAACTAACTTGACGACGATGGTTATCATGGGAGGGGGGAAGGGGAAATGGGGTGGGGATAAAGTTAGAATTATGGCAACACGTGTGATGACACTTGAGTGGTAAATGTCCTACAAAGTTTAAGCGCATACTATGGCTCAATAGGGTGAGACGGTGCACACTAGCGATAATAATTGACAATATGAAGCTGCTTTTAATTGCCATTGCAGTACAGAAGGTAGTAATTGTTTACCTGGAGATTCGGTTTCTGTATACGGGAATTAGGGTGTTTTGTTTCTGCCCAGTAGTCGCGCGAGGGCCAGTACATTAGGTCAGTACATCAGTTTGTGAGCAGGAATTTAAACTAAAGGTGGACGGTGAAGCACAACCAACCAGGTTTACAAGCAAAATTGGTCTCTGGTGTACTGGACCAAAAACGTACATAACGTATCTTTCTTGTAATTCGCTGCATGAAAAAAGGCAGATAAGTTGTAGCTGGAACTGGGCATGACAAAATAAGCTGCAAATTATAGAAGAAACATTAAAGATAATATTTTTTTCCGGGGATATTTACGTCACTTGAATACATAAAAAAGTTACTTTAGGAAAGCTTGTTCTACTATCTTAGACTAATCTATTTCTACGTATATTTTAACCCCAAGCATCGCCAGTGGATAACACTATCACAAACAAAAATTTAAAGCGTTTTAGCGAGTGGGACGTGCTTCAATCTCCTGAGACTTTAAATTAAAAAGCTCAGTCGGACTGGATTTTACGAATAATCATGCCTTTTAAATATTCCTGCCCTCGCGAATAATACTATAGTCTCGCCATAAAATAAAATAATCTCGAAATTTCGAGTGCGTTACCCTTGACCAGATGATTTTAGACGCGTACATCAGATGCTAAGCAGTGTATATTTAGGCAAGGTCTAGCTTCCAGTATGCAAATACAATTATTTCACGTGATAAAACTAACGAAACCTACTTCTGACACTCCAACTGTTATCAAAGGCATCTACTTTTTCCAGATTGTAATCCCATCCACTGTTTTCTTACCGCGCACCTAAACCTTAAACTAAGTGTCTGAAGGCGAGGGTAAAAGAAATGCATTTAACGACCAAATAAAGAAGGTGCAGCGTTCCGGCTACACTCTTTGCTTTTAAATAAAAATAACACGCGCAATAAATGTCTCGCTCCATTCGGCTACACCACACAGGCTTCATTCGTACCATTGTTGCGAGCCTCCTAAACGAGGCAGCCATGCCAATAAACACTCTGAACGAGCGAAGGTCCATATTCTACTCCGTTCTTCGAACAACCTTTGTGAAGTACGAGCTCGATATATTGAGGTCTTACAAAAGCGCGCTTTCCTCATCTCGCGTCCTGATTTCAACGCTTAGAATACAACAACGTCCCGGCAACGGTTGCTAACGCCATTCGCCATTCCACAGTAAAAACGCTCGTTTTTTGTTTTGTTTTTTGTATGTGCATTCTACGTAATATTGTGAGCCCTAAACGTCGCCAAACCCTCATATTGCGAACCCCAACTTCGCTCGTTCAATTTTATATAACACTTTATTTCTAACGCAGTCGCGTTTGCTTCGATATAGAGCGTTACGAAAGAGACTATATGCGCTATACTTGGAAACAGCAGCACAGAGGCCATCTTGTTGCTTGAAATCATTGTTCCCAGTGATCTGAAGGCCTATTTGAAATCGCCGGGAACGGTCTTCCTACCTCTATGTATGTCAAAATATGTATATTATATATATTTTTTTTAGTTTGTTTAGACAATACATATTGTGCTCAGCGCCGAGGACAAAGACCAGGTGGTCTCACGAGTCCTCGATGCAGTTATCAAACAGAAATATAAAAAATGTATCACTGTCCGCCGTTGCACAGAAATATAAAAAAAAACGCTCCAATTAAATACAGTACACATACAATGAAACCAGTATTGGCGAAATTAAAAACCGCGACAGTTCAACAGCTGCACAAAAAGAAAGTTACCTTTCTATTTTTTTTTTATTATCTTGGTTCTTTTTTTTATCAAAAGTATCGTTTGAATACGCTTCTATTTTATCAACGAAATGCAAGGTGTGATGAATGTATGAGTGTGAGTGCACGTGTAATTTTGTCATGAAAATATTGTAATGATAAAATTGATACGGTACTGTTTGTATGATCATGATTGTCTCGATTTTAATTAGCATATTTGTATAACGCCAAGTAGTGCTGTCAGGTTCAATACAGTGATCTGCGTTTTAGTTCATTTCCAGTAATGAGGAACATGGTCCATTTACGCCATCTAGGTCCATATGCCGGTACCCTGTAAAAATGTCAATGAAAAAATTTGTTTTCTCATTATAAAATAAAAATGAGGGCACAGTTACCAAAGCGCCTCCAGACATGGGTTCTTGATGGATGTTGACATCGTGTCGACACAAAGAGATTGATTGATTGATTGATTGATTGATTGATTGATTGATTGATTGATTGATTGATTGATTGATTGATTGATTCATTCATTCATTCATTCATTCATTGAATGATTGGGGTTTAATGGCGCAAGGGCTGCTAAGGCCAAAATGCGTCAAGAGTGAAACTATTGTATAGGTAAGCGTTTAGAAGAAGAAAGAGCTCTAGTAGCTGATGATGTAATAAAACTATGTATATGCGATTGTATAAGTGTATACAAGATGAAAATGAGTTCGGATTACTAATTAAAATCATAGTCGGTGTATAAGGACGATGTCCTTAAGATAATTAAACAGACAAGCATTCGGAATCAGCGGCTGATCGCCAAGTAAAATAACTAAGTGCAGTGGAGTATGCTCTTGATATATTTACGAAACATTTTTAAAACGATCTTGGTTATACTTGGGGCACTCAAGTAGGATGTGTGATATTGTTAGAGGAATGTTGCAGCGTTCACACTCTGGAGCATCCTCTCCACGCAAGAGATGCCCATGGGTGAGACGCGTATGACCAATCCGTAGCCGGCACAGTGCCACCTCATAAAAGCGTTCCCGATGACGGGCGCTCTCCCACTCACTTAGAAAAGGTTTTACAGCATACAGTGTTTTATGTGCTTCATTATTCGATTCATTTTGCCACTTAGTTCGAATCTAACATTTCACAGGGATTGTGGTAGTCTTTGTATGGTATTTTATGTAGGTTTATTTGTCTCTCATTTGCAGAAGTTGCAGCACTATCGGCCTTTTCATTACCTGGGATGCCGACGTGGCTTGGGATTATCTCAATCTGCTTGTATGAGCCAGCGATAATTTTATTTTTTAATTCTAGAACAAGTGATTTTTAATGCGCTTCAGTGATGTAGGTGCTCTTAATGAGTTCAAGGAATCGTTGTAAACAATCGAGTGGCGAAGCCTTTTTTCGTTGCATAATCAACAGCTAACAGCAGACCATAGAGCTCAGCTGTCAGTATGGTGGCTGCATGGTGGATTCTCTTGACCTGTTTCACAGATGGCCCTATCATAGCGCAGCCAACCACCGAGTATGTTTTAGTCCCATCTGTATACAGACCTACTCACTGTTCATACTGATTTTCGAACTGAAACAATTCCTGCTTCATGACTGAATTTTGTGTATCTTTTTGGAATGTTTAGTCAGTGTAAGATCAGCGCTCAAGGCATCTGCAGTGCAAGAGTAGCTTCATGGAACATTAAGCAAGGTACGTGCCCTCGTGAATTACTTGGCTTATGCGGTTTCCTTCCTCCGTCGACTGGACACTCAAAAAGAATTTGGAAAATATTGCGGTCGGTTTACTACCGACAAATATTGCGGTCGGAATACTACCCGTTTCATCAAAGACTGTCTGTGGACGGTTTTAGCTGTGCAAAGAACCCTATGAACAGACACCAAAATCATTTTTTTAGCTAAATAATTTGGTGACAGACGTTGCCGTATTTTTGTGGCAGCGAGTAAGGTGGCGGTTAATAAGCCTCCTCCTCTATTTGTGGTTTTACCACTTTGGGAAACATAGAAGTCCCCCCTTCAATTGGAAAGGTTGTAAACAATGGTCCCAAATTTTGTCTCCAGCCGACACTCTAACCTCCTCCGATCCTGGTGCTCTCACAAAGCGTAGTCAGCGAGGTTAATGAAGACGTGAAACCACACAGCATTTAGGAATTTATGGATGGTCTACATAGCCTGGACAGGCGACGCAAGGAATTTTTTTATCCGCGTACACTGGTTCATTTTGCAATTCATAATTAGCTGCGTGTCCTAGAAGCAGACAAGGAAGGATCATTCGGTCTTTTGTCTGAAGCAATACACCGAGAAAAAGCCAGTGGTGCCGTAGAAAAATCTTTCGACCGGCTCCCGCTACCTTGAAGAAAGTGAAGCGTCAGGCAATGAAACTTTGCGAGCTGTCGTTCACCAACCAAGCTAAAATCATAAAAATCAGAAGGGTTTCACGTAGAAGTATTCTTTACCACAGAAACACATAAGGATGCCTTCCCATTTTGTGCTATTGTCACTGAATGTTGTACGTGGCAACGCCAGGTTGCGCCTTTTTTTAAGCACCTATCCAGCCTAAGCCTTGCCGATTCTTATATGCACTTAATTCTAAAGCAGTGTTCGAATCTTCGATGTAAGACAAATACAGCAATCATAGTGTTTTCAGTGTAGACGTCAAGGACCTCTTCTACTTCCTCCCTCATGGTACTTTGCTCACTTCAGTTCAATCCTGTATAGAGAATAACTATTTTTCCGATATGATAGTGGTGTATCCATAGAATCCTCTCTTGAGCTTTTGACATTTTATTTGAATTCCATCTTTAATGGATGGACTTTAGGTATTTATAAAAAACACGTCCGGGGTCTCAATTGGGTCGTGTGTAGCTCCTGTCCCGATTGATATGTTTTTTTGTTTTTTTTTGTCAAGGATAGATCAGGCTATTTAAGACTGTTAAAACCCTTCCCGTAAAAACGGTTTTTCGATATGTATATGTTGTTCTAATTGTGTACTCTAAAAACACAGACGACAATTTTGTAGACCATATTTTGGATATCTTTGACAAGTTCGGTCATGGTCGTAAATTCCCTTTTGAGAACCCAAGGGTGCATCCTTACAATTTTAGATCCCTCGTTGTCTCTTCCTAAAAATTATCTGTGCTGGTCTTTCTCTCCGCACTCAAAAAAGGTATCCTACACTATACGCCATCCAATTACAAAGTTGTTAAAGAGGAATTAATTTGTCTATTCTTGGGTCGGCGCTGGTGAAGTCATTGTTTTCTCTAAGTAAAATATAGCTCAGTTTAAACGCCTACAATCTTCAGGAATTCCACAGCAGGTCTTAACTGAGGTAATCGTGTCCCTCATAAGCAAGGTTAAAGAGGGGAAAGAAAAAATGACCGCATCTCCACATGGTGAATGATGTTGATTGGGGCGAAGCTCTGGTGGTGCTGATGATACTGATTTTATTGTTCACAGGTAGTGCTGATGGTGCTGATTTTTTTTATTGCTCATAGGTAGCGCCGAGTTCCGGGTTGCGTTTCGACTTCATTATTACTGCTTTATGGTCGGTTAAATGCAGAGCCAGTGGTTCTTCTAGCGGATCAGCTTGGATCCGCTAGAAGCCGTGGGAACGCATCTCCACCGCTTAAGTCAACGGTCCATGTCAGAAAGAGAATGCGTGGTAAGGAACGTGGTTATATACGCATTTGAGCAATTTGACCGCAGTGCCCTCTCGTCTATAAACGTTGAGCCAATGCATGCAAAGTTTAACGCGATTATATACGCATTTGACCGCAGCGCCCTCTCCTGTATAGACGTTGAGCGGCTACATGCAATATTTCATCCATGACATCCTCAGCTCTTGAGTTACTACCACATCTCAGGGCCCCCTACTCGTCCCGCAGTTGTGGCCGAGTGGTTAAGGCGCTGGACTAGAAATCCATTGGGGTCCCCCCGCACAGGTTCAAATCCTGTCGACTGCGCAAACATTTTTTTTCTTTTTTAAGAAGACAGGTGGGATGGCAATTAATTTGAGCACGGACGCCGGACGGATGGACAAGGCTAAACCCTAAGGCGCTTCGCACCTAAAACAGTCGCTGAGAGTGGAGGGGTCGCCCGGTGGTGTTTCCATATGTCCACTAATGTCCCACAATCTGAAAAAGTAGAGGTTCGCTATGAGGTTTCGATGTGTTTCCAGCTTCCCAGAAGATTGCCAGAATTTGCTCTCAAGTGCGCTCACAAATAGAAAAGCGCACAAAACCCGGGCGCACGAATCGAAATCAGCGACAATTCGTTCTATGCAAAGAAGGTTACCCCTTTTGTGTTGTAACAGTTATGTAGAACAGACTGATCGGTGTGTCAACGACCGTCTCAGGAGAAGGCTACTAGTCCCTTTGTACTACCGTAGGAGGACACCTTCCACTACACTGTCAGGCCTGCCGATGCTCACCAAAATTTCAACAAACGAGAATTTTATGAAATTTTCTAGATCTGACCACCAGAGAAACCCTGGAGGCTTACCATACAGCCAAATTAAGAGTGTTGTGTCAGAATGCCATCGATTACGCTGTGTGAGAGGGAAGTGCTCTTTCTAGCCAATCCTTTTAACGACTAAGTGTTACCTAAACCTCTGATCTGTCCTGCATGTGTGCCCTTATAGAGTTTAAGTTTTCTTAGTTTCAAAATATTTTTGTAAATATTCATGGTGTGAATGTACCATGTTTCGTCCCTTTCTTTCCTTTTTTATGTGTGAACGTTGTTTTCTTCTTCCTCTCATAAATGTTAGTTGCGAGTCAGCGCCTGTTTGGGTGGCTAAGCTCGGCACAGAGAGATCAAGGCGAGTTTTCCGCCAAACTCGCCGCCCTCCGCGATTGGTCGGCGCCGTGCGTGACGACGCGCGCCGTCACTGCCAAGGTCGTGACGTCACAACGGAGAGTGTGAGGCGGTCGGAGAGCGGGTTTTTCGAAACTCGCGACGAAATGCGGTGACGTCATTGTGAGGTAGCAGAAGCCGCCGAGCTTGGGAAAAGCTTGCCGGCTCCGACCTACGCGAGTTGGGCTCGAGATAAGGGAGAAACGTATAAAATGGCATCGTTTTGTTCGTGTTTCGTCGTCGGCGTATAGGTATTTAAAGCGCGTAACACATGTACGACGAAACCGTCCGATCCGACGTGCGAGCTGCCGGAATGACCTTCGGGGGCGAGGGTTTTCGTAGCACCGGAGAGCGTTGAAAACCCTCGCCTCCGACCGTCGTATTGCCTGATCGGACGTCGGATCGGACGGTTTCGTCGTACATG
The DNA here is from genome assembly GCA_013358835.2 of Ixodes persulcatus. Classification (NCBI taxonomy): domain Eukaryota; kingdom Metazoa; phylum Arthropoda; class Arachnida; order Ixodida; family Ixodidae; genus Ixodes; species Ixodes persulcatus. The sequence goes on from JABSTQ010009841.1 coordinate 221,587, forward strand.
TGTTTCGCGCTTAAGCCACGCCAACCCGTTTGACATGGACGACGTTGATTTTCAACAACACAACACAGGACGTGGTGAGGTGGCTGTGCGATGAACTGCGTGCCGATCCGGGCTTGAGACGTTGGAGTCGTGCACCGACCGTTGTCCCCGTTGTGAATCCTACAAACCAATCTGTTTTTACGGCCATCTGCAGCCACGAACAGAATTTATCATTACCTACAGGCGTTTATAGTTTTTGTGATAATTTGCTGCGCTGCGTAGATTAAAAGAACGCGCTTGATAAAATTTACACAGAAACAGAGGATAAGAAAAGCAAATTGTTGTGTGTATGTTTATGCAGTCGGAAGGTGGTCTGCCTCAGTGGGCGTCTGGTGTCTCAGCTGTAGATGAGCAATTTAGCCAGTGCACTAACACCGCTAGCCCGGGGTCTTTAACGTGCATCACGCAGTAGTGATCCACGACCGCATGTCGGTACGATGGTCATCCAGATCGAAACGAGCAGGGGTGGGGATTGAACCCAGGATCCCTGGGTTCTGCAGCGCGAGCTTTCGCTCCACGCGCTCCGAGCTAGCTAGCCCACTCGGCCGCTGATCCACCTAAACGATAAAAGAAAAACAACATACATGAATGTCGCAGACTATCAACTGTGTAATTTGTTTCTCATCTTTCTCCCCCACAATGTATTTTGAAAAAAAAAAAAAAATATTGTGGCTTTGTAGCGGTGTGGGGGGAGAAAGATGAGAAAGAAATCACGCAGTTGTTAGCCTGCACCGTTTATGTATGTTTTGTTTTTCTTCTATCCACTTTTTTAGTTTACATTTTATCAAGTGCGTTTTTCTTGCATCTACGGAGCACAGCAAATCATCACAATGCCTAACCAACTAGCCCATATCCAAGCTTTATTTTTTTTTATAATTAGCATTCATGCTGTTACCGATTTTTATTTGTCATTTACGATCTTAATCAAATCAAACCCTTCCCTGTGGAGCGTAGGGGCAAACCGGAGCTGGGGAACTCGCCACCGCCCGGGGGGGGGGGGGGGGGGGGGTCCGAAATGTAAGAGGAGTGAGAAAAATGCCGGGGCGGAGTCAAAAGAAGCTCCTCCTTTCCCCCGTTACGTCGCATCGGAGAGATTCTCGCCGTCGCCGAAGTCGAGCTTAGCCAACTGTTCTATATGTGTCTCTTCCTTGTGCTGTCCTTTGCGCGCTGCTTTTCACGAGTTGTAACTTTAGCACATTACTGATTTAGTGGTTTTAAATGACGCTCAGCAAGTTTCTAATCGGAGCCATATATCTATTTTCAAAAATTAAAAAGTTAATTAATGAATTTTAGTTAATTACTCCCCAGACTGTGGCGGTTGTTGGCCCCTCGAATGTCCACCGAGCTCAAGAAACATAATAGCCCCGAGAGCGAACACAAGCGTCGCTGCGGTCGCCGCACCCTGATTGGGTGAGGTGTACCGTGACGTCAGGGGAAGGACTCCGCTCCGCGATCTCGCATCCGGCTCGTTTCCCTGCGCCGGTTTCCTGGTTTGGCGTTGTATGCCGCAAGCTCTTCGAAGAGCGGGACCTCGTTTACCCGGTGTACAAGACGCTGGGTTGGGCCGATATTGACGTGCTTTAGTACATTTTTTAAGTCTGCCTGTCAGTTTTACCTTTATAATTGGGTTACAAATCCGGAAAGCTATCGCACTTCCGCCGATGAACCTCCCCGTCCGTCCACACGACACAAGGCAATCTTGCGAGGGGTCGGTGAAGCGGTGGCGTAAGTGTTTCAGACGCTGGAATTCTGTTCCTTGCATGTTCATGATTTAGGAAAATATTACATCCCGCTTTGCAGGCACTTGAAATGGCATTTATATCAAGGGCCTTTGGGCGGTCGGCAAATCAGCTCGAGACCCCGAGTCTGGTTCGCAAATGTTTTAAAGGCCCTGGGTCTGAAGGCCTTTGAAGTGCTCGTGGAACAGGGTCGTTTTACATAAATGTACCTTCTTCGTGAATTAATTATATAGTTCATACAGGTATGCAGGCATATTTTTTAGAAGATGCATGATTACTGTAAATTATAGTTTGTATGGTAGTAAGAAAACCGGCCAAATTGCCCCCAGTTGCCCGTATGATATGTTTGAACTGCCCAAAATATGCACAGCAATAGTACCGTAACTTGGAATGTTTATACTTTTTCCTGACAATAATTCTATCTTTATTCGAGCCTTGGGTATTCAGAAAATACGCCGTTTAGGTTGAATTGTCATTTCCAAATAAAAGAGACACTGCTGCAAGTCCCCAAAAGCTTCCTCAGCCTCTAGCTGAAGGTTCTGACAACGGAGGAAAACAGAAGGAACAGCAAGCATTCGAACGGCTGTCCAGGGGTAGATTCAGCACTAGTAGCAGAAAATGCGGAACCTGTGAAGGGTGACTGTCTGCGTGAGAAACGCTTCTGGTATTTTAGCTTCAGGACAATTTGATTAAAATCTCAATTTTAGAGCCTAAGGGACAAATAACGATCGAGACACCTTGGCGTACGTTTGTTGTACACTACGTGAGGGATGATATAAACATGTCCACAAATACTACCAGTGTAGTCCATTGAAATACTATCCAAATCAAGCAAAGGTCAAATGCGAGCAATGTATATAAATAAATGTTCATTCTTTCTTTACTTTGGCCCTGTGCTTGCGCTGTCTCACTTGTGATTCTCTCTCCATGGCCCAGACTGTATTCAACATGCTGCTCGAGCAGCATGCAGCTTTTCTGCTTCGGCAATCTTGTTTAAAAACAGAGATACAAAAAAAAAATAGAATACAAAACCTGCCGATTCATTCAGAACATCAGCAACATTTATTGTGTGAAATGTAAACCTATAGTGATGCTCCTGGAAATGTGGCCATATTTCTTCATTTTCATATACCAGCTGCGATTCATGCGTTGCCTGCCTTGTCAACCTGCCTGAAATGTTGGTTGAAGTTTCGCCTGCAGCTACAGCTCATACCTCAATAGAGCCACATATAACAAGTTACACTTCCTATCAAAAACACGCCCCCCCCCCCCCAAAAAAAAAAAAAAAAAAATAATAGAAACGAGCGCGCCGACATCTAACGTCGTCAAAGAATCCACAGGGCGAGCGGGGGAAGTCGGGGAAAACTTCTGTCCTCTCCGTGAAGTCACCCCGGTTCGCCGTAAGAGGGCACCACGCGAACTTCTCGGGGCTAATAGGGAAAACGGCTATCGCATAGCAGTAAAGACGCCTTGTTTTAAAAAATGTCTCGAATAAGAGGTACACCCGATATATATATATATATATATATATATATATATATATATATATATATACAGTAGACTCCTGTTAAGGCGAACTCGCTTAAGCGCAATTCTCGGATATGCCGAACAAAGTAAGAACATTTGATTGGTTTCCCATAGACGCAATGCAAAAAAAAAAAAAAAAATCGTTTAACACGAACCGCTTTGCGAGCGCATTTTGGTTAACTCGAACTTCCATAGGTACCCCTTCGCGATGGCACTGAGGGCGTCGCCGCGCATTGCGCCGGCGGAGGTGTATGTCAGATGTACCGTAAAAACCCGCATATAATACGATTTTTTTTTTTTTTTTTTCAAATTCTCAACTTCGATGAGGCGCAATCTAACCAACGAGGGATCTAACGCTGTTTGCCGTAGTTTCGGTTTCGAAGCAATACGGCGCTCAAAACAGCAATCATCATCATTAAAATCTCAATGTCCGAGGCGCCACCATTCGCACAGTCAGGCTCGGCAATGGCGTCGGCGCAAAAACAATCATCGGTCGCCTACAAGAGAAATGTTCTTTTGGTTGCGAAAGACGTCGGTAACAGTGCTGCCGGACGACAATTCGCCATAAATGAGGGCAGCATCCGCGGATGGAGACGACAAAAGCAAGCTCGGTTCGTGTGCAAAGGAACGAGAAGAAGCTTTAGGAGCCCAAAGAATGGCGTGTTCGCCTACGTCGAGGCAAGTCTCAGCGACTTTGTAAAAGAGCAACGTAAACGGCACCTCGCCATAGCTTTGTAAAAGAGCAGCGTGAACGGCACCTCGCCGTAAACATCGAGAATAGCAGGCACCAAATTCCCACCAAACAGGAAAAAAAAGGTGCACGCATTTGAGAAAACGCCGCTTCTAGCCGCCCCCTCATTCCATACCCCTCGGTAACCCGCGCCACGTTTTCCCTCTCTCTCCCTCTCATATATATATAGACGGCAGAAAAAAACGGTTGTATGAAATGTGATGTGATTTATCAGAGCTGACACTCAACGGAAGGCAAAAATAAAGAGAAACGCAGGTTAAACAGACAATGAATCACACCGCGTACGGATCAGAGCATCCGGTCGGCCACTGCCTCATCGACACATAGAGAGCACGGTGACCGCGGTACAAAATGTTCTTGGGGCCACCAGGTTCTGAACTATTAAAATGATATAAGCGAGTGCGAAACACGGCGGAAATAAAGCTTAAACCGTCACAGCTGCAAAAGTTTCGAAATTAAATTTCATGCCTGCCCGACCAAGCAGGCACAACACGGCGATTGCCCTGAAAAGGTTTGCACGTCATGATCTTAAAGACAGAAAAAAGGAGGTGTGATTGTGGTCCTTTAGACCGATATGACTGCTCAAGGTGTGTTCATTGCGTGCATGGATGTCATTATCCCAGGGTGTTCCTTGATCCCAGCTTTAATAGTGTCGAACTTGTAAACTAAATATGACTCCCTCTGTTCGCGATCCCGGTTATTTTTAAAACCAGATTGTAGAAATGTCACCTTGAGCTTATCGAATGAGTGGCCGGAAATACTCATATGTCTTGAGTGGGGGAGACTCGGGAGGGGTTTTACATTAACTCTATGATTATTGAATCTTTGCCGGAAAGGTCTCATTGTCAGGCCCACGTACTGCTTATCGCATGCGCCACATTTCACTAGGTATACGACGTTACTGATATCGCAGTTTAAGTTACCGTAAATTTTGTAGGTAAAGTTGGAATGCGTTGACTCTCGGCGTCGCGTGCTTACATACCTCGCAGCCTGCCTTACCGCATGGCCGACTCTCAGAGACAGTTGTTTTTGACTTAACTATGGCATCCCTATTATATATATACATATGTAAATTAACAAGAAGATTAATAAGCATGGTACACTTTTGCATTCGCGTTTTTTAACTTCAGCTCTGGGAATTTCTGCATTTTTGTGGCATTTATGACTGCATGGTTTAAGAAATTGTACAGTGTTTGTTACATGTGCACAACCCTCGCGAAAAAGAAATGCTACTAGCGAACTGCGAAATCTACGACACACCTTTTTTCTTGGCAATATATTTTTGTTTCATTTGTAAGTTGGGTTTATATCTCTTTCATTAATAAACAACCTGCTTACAACGATGACAACACATGGTGAGTTTGTTGGATCAAAGAAGCTCAGACGACTTTAATATCTCAGAAAGAAAGAAAGATCCACAGCAGCGCTTGCTCATTTTTGTGGAATTCCCAGAATTCCATAAAATGAGCAAGCTCTTTCGTCGCCTTCGACCATAAGGTGGTGCGCAACTCACAATTTAGTAATTAGATATTTGTTTCGGCTGTTAAAAGCTGTTTTTAATGTATATTTTGTCGTTCTTGACGTGGGCGTTGACGGACATAACACCGCTTGTTACGCCCTTGTCGAGGTAGGGGGGTACTGCTTTTGATACGTTGTCACGACACAATATCGCGCTATGCACTTGACTCTTTGAACCGCACGCAGTCTCGAGAAAGCTGTTTCGAATGTCAGAGCAAATGTCATCAGTGTAGACTGTGCAACGACGTAGCAATCGCGACATGAGCGCCGACTGCGCCTCGATCTGGCCGACCGCGCTCGCTCTGCGGAAATATGAGCGTGCGTGGGACTCTCGAGCCCCGTTAGTTTGCTGATGTTGCAGGAAGATGCCTTGTCGTTGAAAATATTTTGCCTTGCAAAGGCCTGCGCAGCCGTTCCAGTGCTCGGTGCACCACTCGCGCAGCATTGCAACCTTTCTGGCGCCTGTTGGCAGTCCGTGAGCACCAGCGGTTCCTCGTCGTCACTTGAATGCGATTATTTTATGAACCCTCGCGAACACGAACCTCCGTGACAATGAACCGACAGGGATCACAGACGGCAGGTTGCCATGCTGCGAGAACTGTTGTTGAAAGGCGCTGCGTAGGCTACACCGAGCGCTGGAACGGCATCGCAGGCGCTTGAAGGGCAAAGGATTTGCGACGACAAAAGAGCGGCTTGCATCTTCAGCATTCTGACGGTGTTTGTGAGCCCCACGCTCACATTTCATCGGAGCCAGCACGGTCAGCCAGATCGAGGCGCAGTGGGCTTTTGCGTCGCGATTGCTACGTTGTTGCTGTGCCTACAGTGATGACATGTGTACTGACATTCAAAGCAGCGCTCTCGAGACTGTATGCGGTTCAAACAGGCGTGCCCGTGCCGGTGCTCATGTACTTAGGTACCAAACGGGCTCACCGCGTAAGGGAAGAGCCGTTTGGTTAAACCGGCGCACTTTGACGGTCGTTTGCCACCCGCTTGTTCAAAATGGTCAAACGTTTGAACAAATGGGCGACCCGTTTGCCCAAACGAGTGACCCGTTTTCCCTAACGAGTGACCCGTTTACTCAAACAAGTGACCCGTTCGCCCAAACGGGTGACCGTTTGGACGAACTCAGACGGGTTAACGGCATGGCTCAAACGGGTGACTGGTAAGGCTAAATGGCTACCGATATGAACCCGTTTACTTTCATACAAATTACAAATGTTTTCTTGTTTTTTTTGTTTTTTTTTCAGTAGTGGTTGCCATACACGGACGACGTAAAGAGCCTCCAAGAATGCCGGAGAGCTTCCACTCCGCCGATGTCACACTTCGGAACGCCGCTTCTGCAACGGTGCCCGTTAAGCTCACTGCTGTCATCGACAGCCATGACGCATCGGCACTCGTGAACACCGGAGCAGACTACAGTTTTGAGTCTGAAGTTCTTTCGTCGTCTTCGAAAAGTGAGGACGCGATGGGATGGTACGCTGATAGGAACCACTGGAGGACACCTCATCACACCTGTCGGGAGGTTCACCGCTCGCGTGGGAAATTCATTGTGAAACCTGTTCGGCCAAGATTGTCGTTATACAGGAGTGTGCGAGGAACATTATCCTCGGAATGGAATTCCTGTTCGAGTTTGGTGCCGTCATTGACTTTGGAGCGAACCAGCAGTGGCCGAGGAAACCTGTTTTAATCTACGAGGGACCTACGGCGACGTCAGGCACGGCCTCAGTCCTCGCTTACCATGTGAACCTCTATCCGCAGTATTTGTACACGTCGGGACCACGTAGACATCAATGGCGAAACTCTGCTGGAAGGAAGCGTACAACTGCTACTAGGAAGAGGAATTGGCGTCGCAAGAGATGAAACCGACCACCAAGGCGAGCGCACCGACGTCCTCGTGACCAACTTCAGACATGAGACGCAGCACCTTACGAGGGGTACGACCGTGAGCCACATCGAAAAGCTCCGAGTATAGGAGAATAGGATAGTAAACAAAAATTTAAAATTTAGTGCGCCTAATTTTTTAAGCAGTTCTGTTTGCTGTGTTTATGTGAAATAGGAGATAAACACATTCGTATAGTTTCGCGTAATGTAGGACAAGCTACTTTTCTTTCACCTGGCATAGTATATTTATTTATATATTTATTCAAAATACCTCAAGGGTTTGTCAGCATTACACGAGGGGGGACTATGCAGTCTGATTAACATGGAGAAGGAACGGTGGTGAGCACGCCGACTCCATACAAACAGTAATACAGAACTGCCTGCATCAAAATAAACTAAACATTTGCACAGCTGGGTGTCATAGCGCATAATGGCAAAAAAAAAAAAAAGAAAACAGGTATCCGTTAGCATCTAGAGTACTGCAAAATATAGATACAGTGCCCAGTTCACAAGGAAAGAACATCATTACACATTTTAATTGGCTAAAATATATGTGATTAACTCAGAACGAAGTGTTGGGTCGGAAACTGAAACAACGGCCTCGGAAAGGTCATTCAGAGCTTGATGGCACGTAGAAGGGAAGAATTGTTGAATGATAATGATGTCCCAAAGATGCGTTTAAAACTCTCAGTGTTAAAGGTACGTGATTCCTTGTTTTAGGGGTTTCAGATGCAAGAACCAAGTCCCACCTGGGCTGCAGCATAATCAGTAAATTAAGCATAGGAGAGAAATGTTACGTAAAGTTTCCAGTAGTCAGTTAGAATAATTTTGCTTAATTAGGGACACGCTGTGAAATCGCGAATATGATGAAGAAATGAAGCGGGCAGCTCGGTTTTGAATGGATACGATAGGATTAATAAGGTAGTCTTGGAGAGGGGCCCAGATATCGGAGGCGTACTCTAATTTCGGGCGAGCACAGGTTTCATAGGACAATTTGCGAAGGTGAGAGGTCGCAGATTTCAGATTGCGTTTCAAGTAACCGAGGGTACGGAATGCTTTAGTGGTTATCGTGTTAATGTGGGAAGCCCTAGGAAGATTACAATTTATACTTGAGATAATAAAAGCCAAACTTCTAATCTTGAAATTATGGTTATTTAAGTAAATTAATATACGCACCCCGACAGAAATTTTTCTACTGAAGGCAAATTGTCCAACATCCCTTTTTTACAATTGAGCCTTATGAACTTATAATATATAGGAGTATTTGTTAACAAACGATGACTTGGGAGATTGCCGAAGTTGTTGAAAAGCATTTTTCTTTCCCCCAGCGAAACATTTGTTTTAGTTACACTAGCTGGATTAGACCACAAGTGTCGCTACAACGGAACTTGATTTTATTCCCTAACTCGTGCCACTGGGATCCAGACAACGTTGCGCCTGCAGTTATTATCACAGCTGAAGTCGTCATCATTCCTATTATACTTTATGAAACCCTTTGCATTTACTTTGCTGCAAGCAGAGCCCGCAAGTGACCAATCCTTGGGAACCACGGAACGATCCCAGTAAACAATTAAACTAAGGATAAAATTGTAGGCATGAAAGCTTCTCATGAGCTAAGGGGCAATAGGCAAAGAATATTCCGCTCGGAGCATATATTTCGTTTTTTAGTTTTAGTTACATTCGTAAAGCTGTCATTCGCAGAGATCCTTGGCCAGTTCCCAATGTTTGGCTACCTACGGGTCTCCTGAAATGTGCACGCGGATTTTTCTTACGGTGCATGATCATTGGCCAGATTCAGAATGCATCAGCTCGAGGAAAGGGAAAGCAACGGAAGGGCTGGGAGATTGGTGTAATTTATGCCCAATTTGTAAAATGACTTACCTGGGATTGACAAGACTGGCGAGTAATACAGTAAAATATAAAACCTCGTAACCATGCTGATGCCTAAATTTGCGACTTCGAGCATCGTCCCGTCTAAAAGAGGTTCTATTTTGTACAGCACAATATTTCATCAACTTACACTGAGCTGCACGGCTTCGAGTTCGAGTGTGCTAGGCTTCTGGCGGCCGGATTCTCGTCGCGCTAGTCTAGCTTTTTTGTTTTCTTCTCTTGGTCTTTTTAGATGACAAGCATACAGCTAGGCTATCTTAATGGCAGAACACGCAAGACCGCGGAAAGTTGGAACAAAATATCAGGCGCTTTTCTAGAAGACTGGTGCTTACAGACGACTCGAGTAACATGCTCCATTTTTTGTCCAAAGAATACCGGTGTATTTGTCAAAGTGTCATTTTCAGCAGCGATGTTGCGCGTTAACGTACGGTTAAACCTCCAAACGTTCCCGAGTAAACAAATAACCCCTTGGTAAAAAGGAGGCGGACGTAAATAATCTTAAAAGATATCGATTACTTCATGAATCTGAAGAGAATATAAGGCGGCAGTTATATTGGCGGAGCACCGAGGCCCTCAGTAAATCAAAGCAAATATGATGATAGAGTATCACACCAGGTGCATTTTCGTACTGTGTGTAAAGCAGAGAGAACCGGAGGGCAGACTTTAGTCTGGTACAATAAGAACCGTCAAACGTCTGCTGTATATTTCAGTAAAAAAAGCAAGTACAGAGGAGGCCCGATGTTTGGGAGGGCAGCGCGGAATTCGCAACAGGCAGGTGATACTTAGAGCGAAATCTAAGCGACGGCGCGTAGGTCTCTGGAAAGCAGACGAAGCGGCCTCTCAATACATCCCTGGCCACTCGTGCGCCCCTGTCCGATAAACCTCGGGCCGCGTGGTGCATGACGTGAAATTACTCGCTTTGGACGAGGTCTTCGCGGACTGCGTGGGCGCAGGCGCACGTTTCCGCAATTGAAAGCAGCATGGGTTGTCGGGAGCGGGACACGGTCGAGAGGAAGAGAGAGGGTCGATTATGCGAGATCACAAAGGGAGCGCTAAGTTGTGTTCTGAACCCAAATGGCAACGGTTAGAAGGAAGTGAAAAATGAAAGCCGTTTACAACTCCCTGTAACGCCGAATTAGAGCGCAGCTCTTGAGGAGGGGGGGAGGGCGCGGAGGGGCGGGGGTCACGTGACCTTGGGGGGAGGGTCACGTGACCAGGGGGGCCACGTGACCTGGGGGGCCACGTGACCTGGGGTCCACGTGACCTCGGGGGAGGGGGGGGGGTCACGTGACCTTGGGGAGGGTCAAGTGACCTTGCGGTTACGCCGACGGCGACGCCGACACCGACGCCGCTCAAGCCGGAAACGGGCGCCTAAGAGCTGCGCTCTAAAAGGAGAATGCGAGTGAAAGATATGCGCTTCGTAACACTGCGACAAGTCTCTTACTACGGACAAAGAAAAGGCGGATTGTCTTTGTTGACAACCTCTACCTTTCCGTTTTCCAGCTCAATACAGAAGACGTACAAAGTTGTCGAATGGTTGTTGCGAACCTTCATCAATAAAAGCGAACGAATATGGGCATTTTATTACTGCTCGGAGCCGATATTAGCATAAGAACATTCCACAGCGACACCTTTTATGATTCGTTTGATTAAATTTGCGCTTCTTTTTAGAGCGCAGCTCTAGGGGCCCGTTTCCGGCTTGAGCGGCGTCGCCGTCGCCGTCGGCGTAACCGCGTGGTGCATTATGGGAAATGTCCCATAATGCACCGCGCGAGCCCCCCCCCCCCCGGGGCCACGTGACCTGGGGGGCAGGACCCGTGACCCCCCCCCCCCCTGAGGTCACGTGACCCCCGGAGGGGGGGGCTCGCGCGGTGCATTATGGGAGATATCCCATAATGCAACGCGCGAGCCCCCACCCGGAGTCACGTGACCTCGGGGGGGGGGGGGTCACGTGACCCCCCCGATGACGTCATCATCACCGATGACGTCATCAGTGACGTCACTGGTGACGTCACCGGCATCCGCATCGTCATCGTCATCATCACTGATGACATCATCAGTGACGTCACTGATGACGTCATCGGCATCGTCATCGTCACGTGAGGTCGCGTGACCCCCCGACGTCACGTGACACCCCAAGGTCACGTGACACCCCAAGGTCACTTGACCCCCACCCCCACTACCCTTCCCTCCTCCTCCTCAAGAGCTGCGCTCTAATTCGGTGTTACAGGGAGTTGTGAACGGCTTTCCCTTTTTTTATCCTATACAAATATTTCTAGAAGAAACGAGGAATAAAAATTTTCAATCATGGAGTTTTCCGCTTTGGCTCTTACGTTGAATAGAAGCGACGAGTGAAGGACTGATTTTTCGCTTAGGTAGCCTCGGATTTTCCTGTCGTTGCACGCAATTTCGAGCTGTTTTTATCTTGATGGAACAGCGTGGCAGCTTGTTATGAAGAGACAATAGAAGTCCATAGACGACGGAGTTAGAACAATGAACAATACATCGGGTTACTTAAAAAAAAAAAGACGGATTGGTAAAAGCTCAATTGTGTTTAGAGGAATATAAATAGTTTGTTCTAGATTTTCGTAATGAAAATGGACGATAAAGAAAGAGCAGTAAAAGGAAACAATTCAAGCTACACAGACCGATGTTTGTCTTCTGCAATCTTAATCAATACTTGCGTTATTCAGGTACGATGTGCGTTAAGGGCATGTTGCGATCTTTTGAAAGAAACTGGATAAGTGCATTTTCATTAACTTTGTTTCGTGTTTACCCAATATACATTTATTTTAAATTATAGTTATAATCTAATTATTTGAAATTATTTAATTCACTTATTGGATACTAGCAAAAATGTTGCAAAAGCCGGGACTGGACATGATAAAACATATAACACCGACTTGACCTAACAGAATTAGCAGTTTAATCAGACGTTTCGTCCCCTATGCGGGAGACATCCTCAGTGAGTGGCAACAGGGACACGTGTGAGAGCCCAGCTACGAAACCATATTTCGATCCGCGTACACGTCAGGAAGTGGGCCGCGGATAACATTGCACACCGATTGGTCGCCCCGGATGCACCACGATTACAAATATTTCTGGGGACCCCACCTTTGTTCCCTTCCCAAGGCTTGTTGCGAATAGGGTTTCACATGCCACCTCGTTCCACTGGCTCGTATACCACGAATCACTTAAGCCAAGGCGAGAGGGCGACGGCGTTTGGAAACCCGAACCTGGGACGGGGTTTTTCGCGGAGCGGTTTTGGTCTACGTGGTCGGCGTGGTGTTCTTTATGACCAGGAGAGAGAGAAACGGGGGAACCTCTGGGTGGCCGGGATTATGGCTCGAGTCTCTTTGCGTTGGGTCCTCCTGAAGGAAAGGCGCGGCTAACGCGTCTTCTGTTCGAAATTGTCTTTATAGCAATGTAACTTTCAGTGTGTACCTTTAATAAACAGTTGTTCAGTTGAGATCATCCAATCTGGTTCTACAACAAAATTTCTGCGTTGTCAAGATCTAAGCTGTGTCCGGTGGTTCAACAATGGTCATTAACCAGTTCGGTTTTTGACCTTGTGGCATGGGACGCCCTTTCAACGTCTCATTTATGTCCTTCGAAGCGGATGCTTCGCTTGCGGCCGGTTTCCCCGATGTAAGATGCCGTCAAAGCCCGACAACTCAACTTGTTCTAGGATTCGGAAGGTGTTTCGTCCTTCGGTTTGGAAAGGAGGTTGCGTAGCATTACATGCGGCTTGAAGGTCGTACTGACCTCCAAAGACAGGAGGAAGCGGCGTATCGACTCGGACACACCCTATGACATACGGAATTGTTACAACACCTCCTTTGAAAGTCTTTCTCTCTCTAGGACCGCCCTCGATGCATCTGTTCATGTGTGTTATCGATAAACCGTCGCGAAGATTTACGTTTAATGAGAGACCCGGCAATGACAGTGTCCATGGCCATGCGTAGTTTCGGATTCGAGGTAATCTGTTCCGAACGATGAAGAAGCGTTCGTACCACTGTTATTTAATGTTCTGCGGTTTGGTGGGAGTGGAAATTGAGGAAATTTCCGGTGTCGCAGGGCTTGAGGAAGACAGCGGTTTCTATCTGCCCTGTGCTGTAACATTATATCGAAAAAATATTTTCGCCGAATGTATTTGTCCCGCCGAATGTATCCGTACAAATCGTTTTTTTTTATGTTTTAAATATTTTCACTCGTACTAAATAAATAGTTGCACACGAGAGACGCAAATTATAATTTAAAGCGTACATACGTACTGAGGCGCTTTAACAACAAATAATTAATGATAAAAGGATTATTTAAACGAGCCACTATTTCCCATGTGCACTGGATCTGGCTAACGACGATGTTAATGTGAGAATTAAAAAACATATACAAGCTTGATTGTGCTGGCAAATACTGGTAAGTACAGAAGGTGTAATATGCCTTCCAGAGAAGAACAGAAGAGCGTCTCAGCGGCGCCGCCTATCTGATAATCATATTAATTCCTACACACACGCCCTGGATAGCTCAGCAAGCAAAGCACTGGGCTCACAATCTAAGGGTGGTGAGTTCAAATCCTGCGGAGGACTGAAGTTTTGTATCTGGTTCCCTACAGGCCTAACGCTTTTCGGTTACGTTTTTTCGTTAGAGACAGCCGTTACAGCCGGCTGTTATAGCTGCCCATTACAGCCGAACCTGTAATGGGCAGCTAAATTTCTATGGAGTTCTGTATAACGCTACAGAGCTCCATAGCGATCGGCTTATAAAACACCTGCTGCGTTAAAATGTGATAATCCCCCAAACTCGTAGATCTCTTAACAGTGTGGTCGGACTTCTAGCTTCATTTTCCAGGCCAGATACATAGCACAATGTGCTACGCATTTTTGACAAATACGTCACTGCTATTGTCCCCAGATCAAATGCATCGGATCGCACACGAGCAACCATTGCGTCCTTCCTCTGTAACAAGTTTTATATCAACCTCTCATTGAAACCGGTAGAGATACAAAGATAACGACCGCTTGTGTCTATGATTTGTCGCCGGCAGCAATAAACTCATTGGCGACAAAACCCCCTGACAAATGACAAGTATCAATCACAATGTATCGGACGAATTGGAATAAAACAAAAGTTGAGCTCACTTGGATAAAACACACATACCCGTTATGATTTCATAAGCAAGACGACATACGTACAAAAAAAAAGAACTTTTACGTCTTTATACTGGTCTATATGGGGTCATACTGGCCACAGGTTTAACCGTGTCACCCACCCGTATGCATGTACTGGTTTCCAGTCCAAGAATGGGTCCCGGTTGCCGGATGCTGGTCACGCGGTGTAAGTTACGGGTTGAAGCTGAGCAAGTTGGTTCACAGCTTGTGACATTACCAGCTGAACATAAAATAATAAAACACACATCAATAATTATACATTCACACACCGGGTGACCCGTGTCTGACACGCGGTGTGAGATACGGGTCACTTGGTGTCGGATGGGGGTCACCAGGTGTTGGACAGGGGCACACGGTTTCAGATACCGGCCGCCGGCAAAGTGATACAGGCAACAGCGGTAAGATGCTACAGACGACGAATCATATTGTCACGAATGAAAATTGATGAGGCGACAAAACTCAAGCAAACTAAACTTTTAATGGGGAGAACGTGTACCCAGAACAAAATAAAAGCATGTTAGCGTCGGAGGCGTCGATGGCGACGAAACTGCAGGATCGAACGCTGGGGCGATACTGACTCCGGCTCGCCCCAGTTTCAGAGGTTCTCAAACTTACGAGAACGCCAAGTAGAAAGAATAAATAAAATCGCATTCCGCTCCTTGGAATCGATGTTGAATTCTCCGTGCGACAGCCAAGCACGGTAACCATCCGGCCACGCACGCGCTCGCTCGGCGACGCGTGCGGCAATATAAAAAAGCGGTCGGTATCTTTGTTCCGGTACTGGGGCCCTATGTTGCACGTTTTGGGCTCCCACGGCGACTATGGAAAAGGAAGTGACGTCAACGACACAACAAGACGCAGATTGGATGTTGACAGAAGAAAAGAAAATCAACATCCAATCTACGTTTGCTGCGTTGTTGACGTCACTTCCTTTTCCAAAGACGCCGTGGGAGTCCAAAACGTGCAACATAGGGCCCCTGGTATCCATACAGTGACCAGCATCATGTACAGATGGCCTATTGACCTTTCCAATGGCAGTCTCGAACGAAGCGATTCACAGCGCGAGTCACAGGTTTTAAGTGTGTACATCAGTGTTGCCCGACTGCTCTGGGCTGTGGGCTTCCTCGTCAGTGGGCTGTGGCAGCTGCGTCGGCGCATTTCCGGACGCTGGTGGTGGCTAAAATGCTGCGCTTTATTTTTTCTCTGTGGTCTGTGGTAAATAGAGTTTCTCGAGGTTTTTTAAGAAAGCATTGTACTATTTTTGGAACAAAAACAAACATATGAAGCTATTTTTGATGACTCCGTGCTCGACAGAACGAATGCAACTGGGACGTTTGTTTAGTTTTATGGGGATTTTTTACGACACCAAACACTTAGTCTTGTCAATCTACGAAGGTCTTAAAGGGCAACTCCGCTTAATTTTTGATATTTAGCAAACTATGCAGCCCTCTTCAGTGTCATATAGGAAGACCCCATGTCGAATATTACGGTCTAATTCCGTCTATATATTTAATAAACTGGCCAGCAAACTTTCAAATGAGCCCAGTCGCTGAAATCTGCCAACTCTAGCATGCGACGTGAGGCGCAATCGTGAGCGCAGTCAATGCGACGGAGTTGGAGCGGCCAACGCTGACCCACTACGTCAGAGGCATGACTACGTCATTCTCACGTTTTGTTTGTTTTTACTTCTCAGAGCGAAATTAAACGATGACGTCATGCTTATCGTCTGTTTCTTCCGCTCCCCCTCTCCTCTTTCGGCTTCTCCCTTCCCCCTCTCCCCCGGGACATCACCGTCACGCCATGCGAAGCGACTGCCGCGTCGCGTGTCTGTACCTCGCCCCACGAGCGTCACAAGAACACGTGGATTCGACGTGACGTGGCCATGACTCTGACGACACGTGCCTGACGTAACCGAAGTTTCGGTTTCGGTATCAGATGATGTTTAAATTAAGATTACACAAATAATATTCCACATTTCGCAAATCCGAAGACGTAGAGCTGTTTAGTAGTGCTTTGTGAAATGGAATCACATGTAAGCCTAAATTTTTCGGAATTGAGCGGAGTTGCCCTTTAACTCTCTAAAATATTTAATTACAAAGGATAGCCGAAATGCATGGGCGTTTCCCGCTCACAACGTGAAATTCAACGGGTACGTATCATCAATCGAACACCATATATTGTACGTACCCCATGTTGCAGCGTTATCCGAGCAGGATTTTAGAAATTCCTCAAATAAAAAAGCATATTCAATATACAGTGTCGACGACAGTCACTTTACGACGATCGGACGGAATGCGGCTTGTTTTGGAACACGTTAAAAAACAAAACAAAAAAAACTTCTGTTTTCTTTGTTTTTTTTTTTCACGGCACCAGAGCATTTGGACGAACGTGTTTATTCTGTCCCCATACTCCGGGCCCGACCCTATCAGCTATTTTTCCGGAAGACCGGGAACATAGCCGGGAAGGCCTTTCGGAGATTGTTTCAACGGAAATGATCGTCGAAGAATATCGAACGGCCCGCGTCGCGGGCTGCTTGACGTTCGCTCTCTTCGTTCGTTTCCCGAGAAGGCCGGGCAGGCTACGATCCCTGGTATTTTCTGGTTCTTAAAGTGGGAGATAACACAAAAAGGGTAAGCATCCTGAACTGGCAAACAAAGTAAAAACATAGACAAGACAGCGAATTCCGAATGCACAATGCAGGTGGGCAGTCGCACAGACCGCATTCTGACAGCTCAGGCGGGTAGCAGAAACTTCTGGGTGATAGGGGTCCCTCTACTCGCGTAATGACGGCATCCAGGGAGCTCATTTTGCAAAGGTCTATAACCACGTACCGGTGGGGTCTACCGGCAGGCCGGTATGTCATACAGCCATACCGGCAGGAATTTAAAAATTTCAACCTGCATTCCATCTGCAGATATCTCATTCAATGTTCATCATCGCGGTCTCTTAACCATTTGCCTACCACAACAATTTGAAGAAAACGATTTGAAAATAGCGAATTTTTTTATGTGCGCTATAAATTTAATATGCAATACAAAGGACAAAAACAAATGTCAAAATAATTATTAAATGAGAAATCTTTGAACACACTGCAAAAGAAAAAGGGACTAAAGTTCCGCTTCAGTGCATTACCGCCGACAGTTCACATCACCTTGCACGCAAAGTGAACGCAAAACGTGGAGGGGCTGGAGGAGGATTTTCTACGCTGATTCTAGTCCATGCCGACACCATGTAATCATCGAAATCGGAGTCGTCTGAGCTCAAATCCAATACCTCAGCTGCATCGTTCTCGCTGTTCGATGAAAGATTCATTTCCTCGTCTTCTGAATCTGAAGAGACGTCCCAATATCTTCGTTTTCGCCCCAGTTTTGAGACAAGATCGCTAGTATGAACGCAGCGACCAGAAGTTAACGTCGCCATTTTTAAATTCCCTGTTGCTTGGGTTGGAACAATTTTCTGCCAAATTAAAAAAAATTACCAGGTTTTTATTTTTCGTGAAGTGTCATCTATCCACGGCAAAGCTCACTAGAAACACGTGGACTAGCCCAGTTCGTCCATGGTAGCGTATTGGAGCCCGAGTCAACGTGGACGAGCCCAGCTCGTCTTCGAAGGGAGCGTTACAAACAGTGTGGACGAACTCAAGTCGTCCATGGTAGGGAAAGGGTTAAGAATCCCGACATACATTAAGTAAAAGCTATCATCTCTACGTGGTATATGGGAATACGACGGTTGTTAGCCCAAACAAAAGTCTCAATATCTCCTGAAAACGACTCAGCGTCGGCGGAAGTTTCGGTTTCCCAGGGTTTCGAGACGATGTAAAAGAAATCTAATTTAGCGACACATACATTTGTATTACTTTAATGTAGAAGTTTCGGCTAGTTTGTATAAATATATAATATAACCTTAAATTGATAAAAAGAGGTCAAATTAATCTGGGTGTTCAAAATGTCCAGGACAAGTCATGCTCGCCCCAGGTTAATATTATTTTTAACAAACAAGCACATCGGCTCCGGGACGCGGCGTACCCGTCGTGCCTTCTAACTGCAGTAGATGAGAAAATGTGAAAAAAGTCACATTTTTACCGTCCCCTCACAGAATTTCACATAATCATAAAAAAGTGGGACGTCGTGTCTGCGTTGTAGTTTTTTCAGCACCAAACAAGCTGGCAGGGAGCTCAGAAAAGTAAATTCACTATTTAAAAAAAAAAAAAAGCTTGTGCGAACTAAAAGACACCAAAATTAATTCGTGACTTGTGCAGAGGGAATAGTCTACTCCATTCCGTTATCAGGCGCCCGTCGTCGTGTCGGTGAAACAGGACACTACCTTAACGATCGGCTCAGGGAACACGGTTACAACGTCTCTAAAGTCGTGACGGGGCATCTCGGGGTGTACTGCAGATATTCCCTCCTTGGCCAATGCCAAGTGGTGTTTAGAAATAAGGACAGAGTCCGACGTGAAATCAATGAAGTATGCGAAACGGCGAGACTGGGGCCAAACTGCGTTAGCGCCCCTTCGATTTTACTTTCTAATAAAGAGCGGCGTTTCTTGGAAAGAGCTGCGCATACCAATTACGGCGGTGAAGCAAAAACCTGTTATTCATGTTTTGTGTTTTTTTCATAGTTTATTTGAGTGTCATGTACGCTATATACAGGATGTTTTTTTATAGAAGCGCGATATTTTTAAGTAAACGGTGGAAAAGGTATATGAGTTCGGTTTTCACTGCGTGTTTATGTGGCTCGGCAGACATTAGGCGGGGATATAAACATTCCTATTATCGAAGATAATTAACTAAAATTCGTTAAAATAACTTCTTAATTACTGTAATTAGGATATATATTTATGTAACAAACTTTGATGATGTCGTATGCCAAGAATGTTTCATTTTGTAGAATTCGCGTATCCAGTCCGCGTTTCAAGGTATCTGTCCTCAAATGTTCTACTTAATCCGACTTTTTATTTATTAATCCCGCAAAAAAGAGAAAGGGCTGCAGCCGAACTTGCTGCATTAGACGAATAAATGTGCAAAATTCGGGGACCAATATCGCGGAACAGGGGCCGTTTAGGCAAATTCCAAAAAATAAAAGTTTGGCATACGACCTTCTCAAAGTTTGTAATATAAACATATATCCTAATTATAGTAATTAAAAAGTTAATTAAAAAATTATTGTTAATTAGTACGATAACAGTGATGGTTATATTCCCATCAAATGTCCGCCGTGCCAGATAGACACGCAGTGAAAACCGGATTTATATAACTTTACCCTCTGTTTTTAAACATTTCGTGCAGCTGAAAAAAAAATAAAAAAACCTGCGTAGTAGGTCCCAACATGAATAAACTTCAGTTGAAAGTTAGCGTTGTGTTTTGTCGTTTACCCTTTATTTTTCCTCGACGTTGCTATGTTTTTTTATTGCTATTATGTATCGGTAAATCTAGATGCATTACGCGTAGGAAAAGTACTAGTTTGTATGTACGTTATTGCGATAAAAATATGTTTGACCACTTATCAAATTAAAAGGATACTGAACTGAAATTTCGAGCTCACAAAACAGGGCTGGATAGAGAGGCGGAACGCTGCAAAACCCAAAAACATCACTCCTACAGCGATATCTCCAACGGATCGCCGTATTTTTGGAAAAGAAGTTTGCGATTGAACACGGCCGACGAGGCCGACGAGACAAGGCACGTCACGATTCCCATTCCCTCTCCTCCTCGCTTCATTCCCTCGAGCTGGTGAACCGAAGCGAGGAGGAGAGAAGCGAGGCCGCTTCCCCTCATTCTCAAATTCTCCCGGAGGACAGTGACGTCAAAGGCCTCGCTTCATTGCGCCCTTCTTTTCCAAAAGTACGGCCATCCGTTTGAGATATCGATGTATGACTGATGTTTTCGAGCTCGTTGCGTCCCGTTCAACGCTTCTGCGGCCTTATTTTGCGAAATCCAAATTTCGGTTCAGTATCCCTTTAAATGGTCTATCAGATACTTTTTTAAGTTTTGAGAAATGTTGGCTCAAGCGAACGAGTTACACCACCAGGGGGCTTTTACGAGATGTCGGAAGTAAACGTCGAAGGGTAAGATGTGTTATTATTGTTCTTTCTACGAATGTCTAGACGAGGCATGCGTGTAACAAATTTAGATGTTTTCATAGGCACTTCCAAAAAAATGCACACAGCATTTAGTTGTTGAATTTGATATTTACGTTAGTTATCGGCCGTTCGGCTCTCGGGACAGGACAGGGGTTTTCGCAGCGAAAACCACGTTTGTTCATATTTATAATATGATCACTGTACTCCTTTTCCGTGAACGCATGACTTATTTAGGGGTTGGAGAGATCTAACGAGGGATCTGATTGAAATGTTAAACTCTAACGACTCAATAAAGTATTAGAAGCAATTCAGCGAAAAAAATTTAGGCCCAGACGTTGTTCGTGTTCCAGTTACCTCCTTTGGGAAACATATATTTACGGTGATTAATTCTGATGGCGGGCGCGGTTATAATAGAGGTGCCAAACAATATGCTAGCGTTAATTATTATCACAATGAAAAAAACTGAATGCCGGCGTAGGCACCTTGGGATTTTTTTTTTAATTAGAGAAACAGTCATATAATGCGTTGCTATCAATCTAGCTCACACCCATCCATTGACTTCTCACACGATAAAGAGAAAGTAGGATGTCTCTATAGACTCGACGAGAGCTACACTCTAAGAAACGGCTGGGCGTCTACTCACCCGCAAAACACTCAAAGAGTCAATCTCTAAGATCTACGAAATCAGCTGAGCGAATAATGAGGCAGAACATCCGTTTAGGCCTAAAAATGAAGTCTGCCCTGTGGCATTAGGCGATGCAAAGCGTCATGCTTGCATTGCAGAATGCCACAGCGCAGGCATCATTTCGAGGTCTAAACAGATGTTCCGCCTCATCATTCGCTGAGCTGATTTCAGTAGGTCGCAGAGACTGTCTCTTCGAGTGTTTTGCGGATAAGTAGACTCGCAGGCATTTCTTACAGTGTAGGACAGGGGTCTAAAACACACGGCCCGCGGGCCCCATACGGCCCGTGACTCGCTGGGACGCGGCCCGCAGGCAACCGGCTACGAGCCCCGGTTCCCATGTTGCGAGCGCTAGAAATGGCATGCGCCATAGTGATCTCATCTCGACGATTCATTTTCAGCTCGAAAAGTCGCTCCGCTCTTTTAACGTATTCACGTAGTTTTTACTTATCTGTGTTCAATTGCCATTTGTTTCGCTTCATATTTTGTTTCCCAGCTTTTTGTAACGTACAACAATTCCGCTACTAGACTGCAAACGCGAGCTCATTGTTGAAGAATGCATCTCGGCTGCTCGAACTCTCGATCAGCAGGAGCAACTGCCGAAGATAAGACTACAACTCGGAAGAAGTCGTCAGAAAAGCAAGAACTCCCAAAAAAACCGGATTGCTTTTTAAATACATGTTGAGCACGGTAAATTCCTGCGCGAATAGAGCAACCGGAGCGACGGTGTACTTGCTGTCTTGTTCTACTAAAAATGCGAGCATGTTGGGGGGGGGGGGGGGGGGGCGGTGTCATTTAAAATTTTATTATCACATCAGGTCAGCACCCAAAGTAGTCATATAAACAACTCAAATCTAAATATGGCACTGGCAAAACTGAGTTTACAAAAAGCGTAGAGCACGAGGTCTCTTCTCTTTTATATCTTTTGACCCCCCCCCCCCCCCCCCCCCTCCGGTCTAACGTTGGCCCTCGGCCATCCCACTGTCGATTATCTGGCCCCTACGCTCAAATGAGTTTGAGACCACTGGTGTCGGATGTCCATATGCTCGCCAAATTCCAGGATGTCCATATACTCGCCGATTTCTAGGATGTCCCTAGCGGGCTACTAAAAACGAATAAGAAACGCTTCCGAAGTTAGGAGGTCATAAAACGTTGACGCGTGGTGCTATGGGCGTCGTAGTCACCGCTCGCATCAATCCAAGAGTGATTAACCAGGAAGCCAAACTGTCGATATCGATTTTTGTAAGGGAGTGGTTTCAAGAAGAGGACTATCCGCTTTTCTTTAAAATTTTAGATAATTGATACGAGGCAGTTCTCTTTCTTTGTTCGCGCAGGTCAACAGGTCATGGTACCTCTCTGTAACAAAATACGGGGGTTTGAGTTTTTAATATGCCATTTAGGCTTCTTACAGTTATTGCTAGTTGTGTGTCTATATCATTGCGTTGTGTGAGGTGTGATTGAGTAGTTTGATGGAAGGGTTCGCCCTTGCCTGGGACGGCTGAAGTTGTTATATTACATGTCTTTCCCGCTCAGCCGATGGACCATTTGCAAAAATCTCCCAAAACAAAACCGCGCGCGAATTCCCGTAAGCACCTTCTTATCACCACAAAATTTATACAGATTTTAGAATGCGACCTGCACAGCCCAGCAGGCGCATGTGCATCGCCTCGGAAAACGCTGTAAATGATCAAAAGGCTTTTCTGAAATGGTCACTGCCAGATGAAGAAAGGCAGGTTGTGGCGTGTCCTGGTAAGAAGGCCAGAATCAGGAAGCCGGACGGATATGAGACCGGAGCTGCCCGCCTGTCCTAAGCCACTCACCGACACATCCAAGGTCGCCTCAGTTTTCCACTAAAACAAGTTTTTCCTAGCGTTCCCGGAAGTGCTTTCGGCGCCATCGAAGGGGCTGCACGATTTTCAGAGGGTAGATTTACTTTTCAATCCAACTTGCTGCTTCAGGGTAGAAAGAAATGAGTACTACACGCAGACAACATCGAACAACTAACGAATTTCTGGAGTCGACATCGTAACCAACAGATCTTATTTGCGAGGTATCTCGAGATGCCTCCTTCATAGGTGGTTTACACATACGCGACGGTTGCGTTGGTACAACGAAAACTACAGAAATGACCGGAACACCATGACAACATTGACTCATCATTGCTTCACGAAGCTATCTCCTGCATCGATTGATTGAAAGAACGTTTGTCCCGCTATCTTTGTCTTTGATGTCGTTTCGATTTCGGCAAAGGCAATCGACCCAAATGAGTGAACCAGCCTTTAGCAGGAAGATTGTACATTTTGGGCGCTTGAAATGGCTCTCAGTGTTTCTTATGCGTTGGTTCCTGAAGAATTCCTTGTTTTTGTGGGTCTTAATCTGGGTCTCAATTAGCTATCGCCACCGGATCGGGCTGTGCTCCATTCGTTCCCCCAGAAATCACGCGACAAGACTTATCAATATAAACATTTGAGTGTTCCTGCGATTCGTGGTCTTCCAGATCCGTCCTTGCGTGAGAAGTGGATAAGGAAGAACGGAAAAAAAGGCTTTCGAACAAACGGAGCACAGTCACGTCACCTCCTCCCACACCTCCTGGCGCCCATTGGCTGCCGAACACGTGCGGCCACGCAGAGGGACACACTCCTTAGGCCAGGTCCCAAATGGCACGGTGTCGCCCTTTTAGGCTTTATATTCAGCGCCATACAGGAGTATACGAACGTCTTACTAATAAGATAACTAGCATTGTCACCAATAAGGCACTGCGGCGTGCCGAAGCACAAGAAAGTTTCTATCAACTTTTCCCATATCCTTTCTGAAAGCAGCTTCTCCCCCAGATAAAGCTTAACCCACTTGGGGCAATGATCGGCGATCACCAAGTCGTGCTGGTTTCTCCGGGATCTACTAGGCAACTTTGGGGACTAAATAATGTTTTTTTTCTTACTTTTTTACTTTTTTTAAATTGGGAAGGTAGAAAAATTGTGTTAAAAAACTCGGAAAATAAAAAATAAAAAAAAATACTTACAACAACAATTAAAAAAAAAAAAAAAACTCGGAAAACAAGTTATTGGTTTTACTAAAAATAAACCCTCAAAATACAGAATTCTATCTATGCACTTTTACTTTACAACAAACGTTCCTGAGAAGCCTTCACGTTGATGATGCCGATGCAGCTGGTGCGAATATCGCGCCCTATATAAAATACACCTTTCAGCCACTCTTTGGGGTATTGAAAACTGTTCAACGCTATTGTTCGCCTGTCTTCGGTTTTGCATACCAAGTTTTGCGTCCTGTTAAAAGTACCCCTTTTTTCGTGCGCATGCTGCGTAGTTTTTTTTGCGTTCTTGTCCACTTCGAGAAATAAGGCTGCTAAGTGCATGGCCATTCATATGTTTCTGCTCGACATTCTCACAGGAAGCGAAAAAAAAAGGGAAGCACGTCGAACGGTGCTTGGTGTAATTTCGCGAACAGTGACAACTGTTCTCCTCACTCGCAGAGATAATCCCCGTCTTTCTCAGTTATCGTCAAATATAACTGCTCGTGCTGGGCCGCGGAACTAACCAGTCGTGCTCGTTCGTTTGACTTTGCTGACTTGAACAAGGGAAGCTGTCTCCAAAACGTGCCCCCCAAAACGTGATCCTCTTGGATTTCTTCCGATCGAAATGTTACTTTTGTCGACACTGCTGTGCTGCGTTACTTAAGATATTTCTAAAATAAGTCATTCTCGAATAACGCTGCACCGTGTGGTACGTACAATATGTTGTTCGAAGGTTCGCACTTGCTAAATTTTATTTCGTGGTCCTGTCGTGTAGATCGGTAATCGCGTTATTAGTACCCATGAAATATGCATGCGTTTCGGCTATATTCTGTTGTAAATTATTTTCGACTTCTAGGCGTTTTGTAGATTGACACGGCTGAGCAGACGACGCCATTAAAACTTATTGTCAAATAATGCCAACATTCCTGTGGCATTTTTTTACTTTTGGCGATTTAATTCTTTTCTTTTTCCGCTGTTTTTTTTTTTTTTTTTGTTTGCGTTTTATGGCGCATGAATATTTTCGGGACATTAGGATATTATTTTACCACATTTAAAAAAAAAAAAAACCGTAAACGTTTTTTGGTGCGGGCTCGACAATATGTACCTGGAAAAATAAATAAACAGTGATTTAGAGCGCAGCTCTTAGGCGCCCGTTTCCCGCTTGAGCGGCGTCGGTGTCGCCGCCGGCGTTGGCTTTGGCATTGCCGTCGGCGTAACCGCGCGGTGCATTATGGGACGTTTTCCATCATGCACCGCGCGGACGTTTCGGCACGGTGCCGAAACGCCGCACAAGAGGGGGAGGGGGGAGAAGGAGGGGGAAAAGGACGAGTAGAAGGAGGAGGAGGGGAGGGGGAGGAGGAGGGGAAGTCAGGGGAGGAGGGAAGAGGGGTAGGATGGAGGAGAAGCGGGAGGGCGAGAAGGAGGGGGAGGGGGAGGAGGGTGAAGGAGGGAGGAGGTCCCGCGGCTCCCCACATTTTCAAAATGTGCTGACTCCGGCGGCGACATTTTCTTTTCTCAAATGATCTCCAATTCTGGTAAATTTATGTCGTGTGTGAGCTGCTGGCTGGCTGTAAAGGAACGTCGAGATATTTCAGAAGATAAGAAAACTGAAAAAAATCCATGCACCACCGCAGGGAGCGCACACGAGCAAAAGATGGGCCGACGACGTCAAGCCTTTTGTCACACGCTTCTTGCGCTCCTCTTGTAGAGGAGCCATAGAGGAGCCCTTCCGCTCCTCTACGGCATTAACGTGCATTTGCGGAACAATTACTGCTTCGGTGTGAGTCACGTATGCGGCAACTAGTAAACGACGTCACTATACTCGGGCTCAACTTTGTGTTGCAATGCAGGGAAGGCTACAGAGCCGAAGAACGCCGTTTCATTGCGTAGCGGGATAAAGCACCTCACATGTCGCTTTTTCTTTGTGCTTTCCCAAAATCGTGGTGGCACTGTTTACAGTGAACTGAATAATGCCCTCCCACTGGCGGCTTCGAGAGAGTACCTATGCTCACGGAGCCTATCGTTCAGGCAGCGTCCGGTTTTCCCAACTTAAGTGCGGCCACACGAGAGAGCAATGCTGTACACAACGCCCATTGTACATGGTACAAACAGCTTGGCGTGATTTTTGCTGCACGTGTACTTTTTTATTCCCTCTGCCTTCGCGTTAACTCGGGGACAAATCTGACTCGTTTTTTGTAGGGCCGAAGGAACCACTATACTTTGTCTCACCCTACGATGGACTAAAGGCAAAAGCTATGGACCGCCAGATCCAATCATGAGCCACTTAGAAATCGCGTCTTGCGCTTTGATGCTCGTATCAGTGCCCGCGTCTCGGATCACTGATGGGGATGGGCGGACAGTGGTTCGAATCGAAATAGCACTGAGTGACTTAACAATTTTACAATGCAAAAAAGAGGCTGTTTGCAGTGACGAAGCTATAGAAATGATGCAGCGTTTTTGGGTTCGGAGCATTATTCGTCCACCCCTAATCAATGCTAGGCATGTCATAGTGCAGCGTGGAACGTGATTGGACCTGGCGGCCTGTGGCTTTGGCCCTTAGTCCATCGTAGGATGAGACAAAGTATAGAATTCCGCAGCAATTCCCTGTATTTTTTTGTTATAATGTGAAACTTTGCGTAAATACGGGATGACCATTGGCCTCTTCCTTTACACCCCACGTTTTGTGGACTGGTTACCCTTTGCTCTCTTGAGCAGTGTGCTTCTCTCGTGGGACAGCAGTGTCGATGGATAGCCCGCCTTTTGGAGTCTGGTAATTTGCAACTTGAAGCTGTCTCCTGGAGTGTGGAAGCAGGTTACGCTGGAACCTAAGCAACGTTTTTTCGCCATTGCAGTTTGCGGCAGTGCTGTTCTTCAACCCTTACCGTTGCGACAGCATCATTCTGAGTCATCTCCGGTGCTGGATTTCTGTTGCCCGGCGTCGTTTGTGGCGAAGCATTATCACGGCGAGGGAATCAGCTGCCTGCATCGGTGTACGCCCACCTGTTTCAGCGGTGATTGGTCCGATGACATTGACCTCCGCTGCATCGGCAGTATAAAGACAGCGTTCGGCAGTGGCAGCAGGTTACGCTGGAACCTAAGCAACGTTTCTTTGCCATTGCAGGTTGGTACTATTTTGCTTTGTACAAACTGATATTTATCTTTACCATCTGCTGATGCTGCTGCTGCTGCTGCTGTTCCTGCTGTAATTCTTGCTGTTATTTGTTGCTGTCTTGCGATACTTGACATATGCTCCAACATGGCAGGTGACTCGAAAGGTATCTGTCTACATTGCAGTAAAGCCTTTCCGGAAAAAGGCTCGCAAATCACATGCGTAGAGTGCCAGTACTCTTACCATATAGGCACTTGTTCTGGCGTCCCGGAAGAGTCACGTGTTGCTTCACGTAAAACCTGGCGCTGCCAGACATGTAAAATAGCCAAGTCTCCAGGCAGTCAGAGCAGCAAACAAAACAAAGATCTAGATGTAGCTGCTATGCTGGTCAGCATGAACGCTAAACTAGACACCCTATGCAACTTAAAAGAAACAGTGGATGCCCTGGAACAATCACTTCAGCACATGTCGGCGAAATATGATGCAGTGCTGAAGCAAATGGATGAACACGACGGGGAAATAAAAAAACTTAAAAAGGGTGACGCAATTAGAAAAAGCGGAACCGACAGCGGAGATTGACAGGTTAAAACAAAAAGTTCCCGACCTTGAATGGAGGAGCCGCAGGCAAAACCTTGAAATACACGAGATTCCCATGAGCGAACAGGAAAACCTTTTGGCTAAGATAAATAACCTAGCAAAGCAACTGGAAGTGCCCGACTTGACAGCAGATCAAATCATGGCCATGCATCGGCTTCCCTCGCGCCCTGATAAGATGCCCAGAATTTGGGTTCGCTTTTAAAATCAAGCAACTCGGTATCTGTGGCTCGAGAAACGAGTGAACTTAAAGCGAGTTCGTAGCAAAGCATACATCTTGGAAAACTTGACAAACCAGGATAAAACACTTCTTTGGGAAACGAGAGAATGGGCAAAGGCAAGACGGTACCATAACGTTTGGTACAAACATGGAGAAGTACTGGTAAGGGAAAAGGATGGGACACAAGCACATGTAGTAAAAACTGTGGATGACTTGCAAACACTTGTGTAGTTTTTCGCTGCTGGTAGTTGTTTTTTTCTTTTGCCATGAATGACAAGACTCTTTCGTTAAGAAGTGAAATCGGAATTGCTTTCAAGAACCAACCAAAGGTGGCAGTGCCACTTTCTTTCTTTCACCTAAATGTGCAATCGATACGGAATAAATTTGATGACTTAAACATACTTTTTGACGGTTTTAATTTTCTTTTTGATTTTATTATGCTCAGTGAAACATGGGTATAAAAATACCAAAGAAGTAGATAGGCTTGAGAATTACGAAATATTTAGTGCAAACAGAACCAATAAAGTAGGAGGCGGAGTATGTATACATGTAAAAAGAGGTCTTGAGTGCACACTTATGAGTGACTTTACAGCTATTACAAGCGATTATGAAATACTAACTTTACAACATGTAAAAACTGTTTTTTCTGTTGTCTATGACCCGCCAAGTGGTAATATCTCCTCCTTTCTTGAGTTTCTCGACGTGTATTTTACGTTTCTTGGTGAAAACAAATTGACTGTCTGTTTTGGAGGTGCTTTTAACATAGACATGCTTGTGTCCTCCTCGCATAAAATTGAATTTTTGACTTTATATCAGTCATCCGGACTCTTCAACGTTATTTCCCAGCCAACTCGCATTACACACCGAAATACGGTGTTGTTGGATTAATTTTTAACAAATATTTCACAAACGGACGTAATTGCTGGAGTGAATGGGGAAACTATTATTGACCCCCTTCCAATATATATGCTTGCAAATGTAGACTACAGCTCCAAAAAAATATGTGATGATCAGATTTATTTTAGAAATATAAGCGCCAGAAACCTTGATCTTTTTGAACAACAGATAAGTTCCGAAGTCTGTAGTGCGGTGCTGTCTAGCGTGTGTGCTGACGAAGCTTTAATTGTTTTCTTGAAAGGTTTAAAATGATATATGATCGCTGCTTTCCTTATGAATTGCATAGGGTCCCTCGAAAGTCTCGTAAACCCTGGGTTACACCTTAAATAAAAAATGATGAAGAAAAATAATCTCTACCACAGATTCGTGCACACTAAAGATGTCAACATCTTGGTTACATTTAAGAAACTTAGAAATCAATTAAAAAAACTTTAAGGCAGGCTAAACGCGTGAATCTGAATAATTTATTTAAATATGATAAGAGATCCGAGGTAGTATGGAAAAAAGTAAATGAGTTATTAAAACAAGGGTGGCATGCGGATAAAGTAACAGATATAAAAATCGAAGGTATCGTTGTAAAAGGGGTTGCTCTGGCCAAAAAGTTTAGTGATCATTTTGCTACACTTGTCCAGAGTGTACACAGTGCGGATGCCGTTAGGTATGTCCAGAAGGTTTCACATTGTATGTTTCTGTTTTCAACTGACGAACATTTCTGTTTTCCAAACCTTAATTATTTCTGTTTTCCAAAGCTTAAAAAATATTAAGAGCTCCGATATATATGATTTTCAAATTAAACCTGTCAAGCATGTTTTGCGGTCGATTGTTCCTTGCTTAGCACATATTTTTACGTAATCTAGCGATCGAGAACGGAACGTTCCCCCGAACAATGCAGGTAGCAAAGGTATCTGTGCTATATAGAGCTGGAGATAAAAACAACCTCGAAAATTATAGACCGATTTCTGTTTTACCGATATTTTCAAAAGCTCGAGAAAAAAATAATACATCACAGGCTGTATAGTTTCTGCGAAAAGTTTTCTATCTTAACGTCCTGTCAATGCGGATTTAGGAGGGGTTTCTCTACCGAACTTGCCTTGTTAAAACAAAAGGAATTAATTTAAAACAATATTGAAAAAAAGTTATTAACACTCGGAGTATTCATAGATTTTTCAAAGGCGTTCGACCGGATCAATCATGACACATTACTTCAAAAGCTGCATATTTATGGCAATCGTGGCGTTGCTTTAGATATGATTAGAATTTATCTTAGTTATCGATACCAGTGTGTTGAAACAAATAAAATACAATCGGATCTTAGGAAACAGACTGCCGGCGTACCGCAAGAGAGCATTCTGGGACCACTTCTTTTTAATCTATACATCAATGACATCGTAAATATTGATAAAAATGTAAGTTTCAATATTTACGCTGATGATACCAGTATATTCTTTTCAGGTGATGATACTGATCAGATTATAAGTGCCGCAAATAATTTTTTAGAAAAGTTAAATGCCTGGACAAATTCAAATTCATTAAAAATAAATGGCAGTGAGACAAAAGCCGTATTATTAGGATTACGAAATACAAACTGTTTTTATACGTCCATTCTTTCTCTTGGAACACACTGTATAGATATCGTTGAAGGCGTAAAAGTTCTCGGAATTATATTTAATCAATACATGTTATGGGACGAGACTGTACAACAGACAAGTGAAAAATTATCAAGAGTTGTAAGTATTATGTACAAATATCGCCACATCATCCCGATTTCGGTTATGATTCTTATATATAATTCCCTCTTCTACTCAAAATATAATTATTGCTTCTTGGTATGGGGAAATAGGACCGCTACAAACATAAAACTGATACATACTCTACAAAAAAGGCTGTTCGTATTATATGTAATACTGAGTATAATAGTCATACTAGTCCATATTTAGTAAATTGAATATTGTACAGATTCCTAATCAGTTTATTATAAACTTTTTCTTGCATTGAAAAGATCTTTTTGCCAAAAAGAAAAAAAAAATTGTCTATTCCCAACCTTAAGATGAGGGAGGTTACCTATGAAACTAGATCTGCAGACACATGGTTAGTGCCGCACTTCAGAACGAACTATGGTATAGTACCTCGTTTTTTTTTAAATCGCCTGAGTGAGTTGAATGTAGAAGTTTTGAATGAAACCATAAAAAATGTACGTTCCATGTTTGTGAAAGAGTGCCCCTGGAATTTGTGAACTTGGTTAAATCGATTACTTTTCCCTCCTCCCCCCTCCCCCATCTAATGTTTATTTTTTTTTTTTGCTATAAGTGTGATGGTGAAAAAAAACATTATGTGTATGTACATGCTGTCCTCTTTTCGCTGTTGTGGGCAGGCACAGTCTCGTCAAGTAACAACTGAGTTGCTTTTTTCTGATCCCCTCTCCAAACGAAGAAAAATAAAGAGTTTGAGATTTTGAGAGGGCATTTCTTCAGTGCTGAGCCTAGACAGATTAATGGAATGCACCTCTTTACAACTTTAGAGTGGGCCGACCTGCAGTAAAGGATACCTTTCCTTGACTACAGGTCAATTATAGTGAAAGTAAACAGGCCCTGGGTTAGCCCAGTTGGTAG
The DNA here is from genome assembly GCA_013358835.2 of Ixodes persulcatus. NCBI lineage: Eukaryota > Metazoa > Arthropoda > Arachnida > Ixodida > Ixodidae > Ixodes > Ixodes persulcatus. The sequence continues at coordinate 253,326 of JABSTQ010009841.1, forward strand.
AGCGCTCCACTGGAAAGGGAAAGGTCCATGGTTCGATACCAGGACCAGCGCGGATTTTTTCTGTCGCGCATCAGTCACCTAGCTGTGCTTGGAGCTTTGTGTTTGCCCTTTGCCCCCTTGTTCCCCTTCTCTAGAGATTATTATCGTCAGACACGCTGTTTAGTTTCATAAACATTCATGCCATATTTCATAAGCATGTGAACCGTTTGGATAAGTTGGAGGTTGCGCAGGCAAGACTCACATAAAGTCGTTTTACCCTAGCCCTAACAATCCAATCCAATCTTTGTGTACGTAAAACGTACCCGGACCCGTATCTTCCTTCCGCATGTGGTCCGTCCATACGCTCCCCCGTCGAAAACTCGATCCGACTCATCCTTATTTTTTTATGGCCACTGGTTCTGATTCCGGGTTCTTTTCGCCACATCGCTTCCAGACGGTATTTAATCCCTTCAGTAGTCTTCAGTAGTAGCAAGCAGACGGTGCCGCCGCGAGGGCTCGACAAGCAGACTAAAAACTCGCCTCCGCATGACGCGTCTTGGCGCACTGATACGTATGACGGAGCAAATATACCACGTGGTTTCTAACAGGCTCGTGATTTGACGCGGCGGCTTTTATGATTGGACTTTAGTCCATCGTATGATGAGACATATTATAGCTTTCTCTTCATTGCCACAGAAATTTGACCCCGTGTATAGTGGATTATCGATAGACCTGTCTTCATCGACATGGAGAGAGACTTTTAGAGTTCGTGTTCAAAGTTTTTCGTGACGAATAATGCGGGACGTATGATTACAACCGACGGGTAAGAAACAACTTATTTGTGGGCTTTGTTGTTCATGTAGAACGCGAGTAGCGTGCTGCAGTCTGCGGCATTAATCTCGTAATAAAATGTAATCTTGTCCTTCGTCGTAATCCGTCCGCAATTGCGTCGACATTTTTAAATATGCGTTGTAACATTCAAGTTTTCTCGTGAAAGTGAATAACAAGTTTATGTGTGATTGTTGAAAGTTCGTTGTTTGTGCTTACGTGTCTATTTATACTAATGTTATTTTATTTCCTTTACCGCATTCATACTACATTCCTAGCTGTAATAGTATTATTGAATAAAACATAAATGATAATTTGTTCTAAGGCAGATCGAGTCCATAGAGAGAGGCGAATTAGTTGGTTGTAAATATTAAGTGTAGTACACCTGCCTCGCAGAAAATTTAATACCTTTGCATGAAATGATAGTATGGGATTGAATCTGCTGGCGATCCTCAGTGACTATACGAGCGTCGCGTGCTGACTAGCCCACTCCATAATGTAATTCGATCGAAATTTTATTAATTTTGCCTTGTGGTCGGGGTATAATGCAAGAATTCAGTGAATGCATGCTCTAAAGGGGCACTTACATCCCAAAGGTCGCTTTTTTTTTGTTGTTGTCTACAACGAAGCAAGTTGCAGTCATAGACACGCAAAAAAATACCACAACGCGAAAAAACATTCCCTAGGCGCACGCGCGCCTTATCTTTGACGCTTTGCAATCCCTCTTCTCACCTCCTCGCTTCTTTTTATTTGTGATGTAATCGAGTTTGAAATTTAGAGGGTTTCTATGCGTCAATTCAATGACATGTAATAACGTTAATCGCAAAGCATTTCTTTTAAAGCAATTCCGAACGCACTGCGGTAATTGTCTTTTAATTACCGTAAGTCGGAGTCCGGAGTGATGTCGTCTTGTGGCTCTTTATCCTCACTCGGGAAACATGGTGGCGTTACAGAGCTGGGCACATGTAACACTGCGGGTGATCGGTGAGTCGGGGAATCGGACGAAGTTGTCTTTTTTTGGTGCCCGACGACCTCTCAGACTTCGAAAAAGAAATCGTCAAGCGGTCAAAACAACTGAGTTTGGTCTCTGTGTACCGTCGTTTCGTTTGTGACTCCGACGGGGCAGCCTTTCACGCAGAACCGGCGCGACGTGGCCTTTCACGTCGCTCACAAAAGCCTACTGCGCGTTCTCTTCGACCTCACACCGTTTCAAAGAATTTTAGATCGCTGAAAGGGTCCTAACAGATTTCAAACTCGAAAGCAAAGCGTCATTTGCGCGCAGCGATAGGCGGCACGCACGGAGGAGAGCAGTTTTCCGCGGGACGCGGACGAACACGACACTTCGGGTCGTGTTCGTGCGTGAGAGAAACTCGAGTTGCAGGACGACCTAATCTTTGACGTCACTGCACTGGCGCGGATCGCGCGGGAACTTCAAATTCGGCTTCTGGAAATTGTTTTTTTTTTTTTTTTAACTTCCCAAATACAGAGTTTCCAAGTTTCGAATTTTGAGGGCAATATCCAGGCATCGTTTTGAATCATTTCGGATATTAAAATAAATATGATTTCGACCTGCAAGTTCACCTTTAACATCGCTTATATGATGTAAGTGACACTTGTCTACCCGTGTCAGTGTTCACCACATCTACATGATTTTTACTGTGACCCGTTGTGCTGTGGCCAATCAGTGCGTGTCTCACCATTTTGTGGAAGTAATTCTGTTTAAATTATGCATTCTTATAGCAATAACAACGTGGCTTAATGTTATCCTTATAAAACAATAACATTTTTCTGAAGACGTCTTAGGGGCATACCTTGTGCCATTTCACACCTATTATCTAGTGGTGTAAACGTTTTCCCGTACAAGAAAATGCTTTGTAGCCTAGTCGCTAAGTGCAGTTTTCATTTTTGTTAATAAGACGCGGTATGTGACAAAGAGCGCGCTGTTCCGACGGTCAATCCACGCGCATTGCCTTCGTTCGGTGCTTCGACGAGCGCCCCCGATGGCCTTCCTTTGCAACGTCACGAGAAGAGCGCTACAGTCTTAGCTTTTAAGAGGTATCCACTCGGCGAAGAAAACAGTACAAGGGGGAGAACGGCGGAAACTAGGAAAGTTGAAGTGAAGAGGAGCCGCCAAACGTGTTTCTCCTTCGCTTTGGCCGCACCACGACGGGAAGAAACGGGGGAAAGTCTCCTCAATCTCCAAAACTCGTCGTGGCCGCCCGAACCAAAAGGCCTAGCGGCTTCCCCGTCGTGATCTCTCTCTCACAGATCTGTTAAAACGATTTCAATAGGTGCTGTGCTTTCACGGAAAAGATTAGGACAGACCCCACAGGCCTCTAAAAAAACTATGACGGGACTCTTACACTCTTTAGGAATTCTCAAGGGGTACGTGAGGCCTCTTAGAAAACTTCGACGGTCATCTCAGACACGTCAAATATTTTTTATTTGAAACATTTTAGAAATATTGGTGCGACCCATAGACGGAAATTCAATAGGGAGCGGGCTCAAAAAAGGTTATCGTGTTCCTAGGGCCAAGTGTTCCGTGGAAAGGTTATAATTCAAGCCATTTTCAGCTAGGCTATACCTCTCGAGGGCTTAATTTTTTTGAAAAAAAAGGAACCAATCATTTTCGTCTTTTTTAGAGTATGGGCGTTATTATAAGATACATTTTAACTCTGTGAAATTTGCAAACGGTTCGTGCCTGCAAAAATTAATGAGTGAGCAGTAAACTTGAAATTTCATCTGTTGTTCTTAACTTATGAGATTCGGAATGTCGACCAGCTTTTCGCAGTTCATGCACGCATCAAATCTTCCTCAAGCTCTTTTTTTTAAATTATAGTCAGTGGTTACTTTCGTAGACAATGATAGTCCTCCGTGTGTATCCGTACAGTAATTCGTTGCTAAACTTGGCCGATTTTAACGACGAAAGTGACCAGATGCATCAATGCGTTATTACAAAAAAAAACAAAAAAACTCTACGACATCTGTTCGAAACCAATTTGCAGCTTCCACTGTTTCGTTGGCTGTGCGCTATTAAAGCAGATTGTTATCTCTAAATCAAGTAAAAAGGACATAACAGCAACACTGCAGCGTGTACGTTTAAACCCAAACCAGCCTCATTCAGGCGCTGCAATGGGGCGAGTGCGTCAGCGTCCTCTGACCGCCGGCAAATGAAACGTCCTTTAAGCAAGTGGTTTAAAGATGGTGATAGCGTTCTGGTGTGCTACGAGGGGCGTTCATAAAGTTCGTATTATTGACACAAAAAATTAAGGGAAACGAAACAAAACAGGCATCAACATGAGCGCGCGTCCCTCTAGTTTCCGCACAGTATAAACATCGCATGCTATAGTAGCTCGGAATGCCGCTAGGGAGACGAAAGAAAAATGGCGCCGCCCGTCGGTGCCAAGCACATGCAGTGATCGGTTTTTTCCATTTGAAGGGAAGCAATGCCAAGGATATTCATTCCAATCTGGGAGCGTTGTTCGGGGACGACGTCCCAGTTTACGACACGTTTGGTTAAACGGCACAGACGCTTCTAGTGTGGCCAAATAAGAGGAAAACATTTCAAGGACGGCGACCAAGTGATTGCTGAAGTGGAGCGATTCATGAACACTCAAGACGAGGAGTTCTATAACAATGGCCTCCGGCATATGGTGCATCGCTGGAAAAAAGTGGGAAACCTTTGGTGGCGAACATGTAGAAAAAGTCTCAACTCCTACTCGAGTTTGATTGCTGAATCTCTATTCCTTCGTGACAATAATACGAACTTTATGAACGTCCCTCGTATATAGTATGCGTGCCTTGGGTTGAACCTTCAGAACAAAGTACGTTTTATGAATGCTTACACTGCTGTGTCCATTACGACTCCGCGGCAGCTTCACGTGCTCAAAGTATCCCTGATAACCACTTTAACGTGCTCCAGACAGTGGGGATTACACTGATCTCCTTTCACGGGGTAAGCGCGGGTCATTCATTTATTAATTTTCGGTCCATGGAGTGAGATTTGTCTTTATGCGATGCCCATGGTATTTTAATATTACTTTACTGATTCTCTTGTTGGGATTTATCTTCGGTAATTGACAGGGCAGTTAAGAAGAAAAAAAAAGAAAGAAAAAGGAAGCCTCACTTGACGTTGTCCGCCCACGGAGTGGTTCCCTCTTCCGGCCCGGACGTCATGGGGCCGAACCGCCGCTCGTGCACCGCTCCATTCCCTGCGCAGCCAATTCACGAATGTCCATTAGTTCCTTTCACAGTGGAAGAGGATTCGGACAATTCGCGGATCCAATCCCGGGAGACAAGCCAGCCGATTGTTCGGCAGACGGCGTAAGGGACAGCCCCTCTGCGTCTGCTTCCCGTTACTCCGAACTTCCACCTATTTCCATGCGTACAAATTCGCTTGTTGGGGAAGACTGATATGCGTTTGAGCAATCTTCCGCTAATTTAAATGGAGGGGGGGCAATTTCGATGACAATGTTTTTGTAGTGGCATCTATCCTCCGTTCTTTAAGTTCTGAGAGCGGACGCAAACATCCCAAGCAGCACATCATTGTTGAACACACACTGGCCCACCACTGGCAAGTATTGGCTCCAATTTTGGCTTAACGTTGGATTTCGCGAAAGCACTACCCGATCCAAGGTTGGACCATTCAAAAATGCCAATGTTAGACCACGATTTAAAGGGGTCATGAAACGATTTTCCTACTTCTTCGTCCTTAGCTTTAATCCTCAACTCAAATGCGAATTGTGAAATCACGTCGCCGTGACATTCCTGGGCACCGTTGCGATGACTCCTAGCTTCCACTGTGCTTTTTATGCACACCATAGAACTTGTCATTCCCCAGTGACGATAAGTTCCGGCAGGGCACTCATTGGCCACGAACGCGAATCCGAATATTCGTCGACGGATTTATTGTTGACGAGCGCATACGTCCGAGTGACGCAGTTCTCGTGTCCAATGCGTGAGCTTTGCTCGGCTGACGTCAGGTTGGCACCGCTGACGCTTTTGGAACCGCGGATGTATCATAGTAAAAAGGCGGAGAGCTTTCGAAAGAAAGAAGGTACAAAATAGTTCGCTATATTTTCAAATGTTCGTACTGAAAAGCTGGCTGTTGACTTTCTACCCTCTTTCTTTTGGACAACTAAACGATATGCGATTAGTAAAGTCCCAATTTAAAATCATTTATCCCAGCCCGAAATTCGTTTCATGGCCCCTTTAACCAATGTTTAAGCCAACACTGCACTGGCGTAGGCAGGGGGGTAGGGGGTTTGGATTGTCGAAACCCTCTCCGAAATGCCAAAGCTACCCCCCCCCCCCCCCTCCCCCGGTGGCCCACTCGCTCCCCTGCTCACGTGGTCGGTTTTGCCCGAGACATGGCGCGAAGGGAGTGCGCGGACTATGTCTAACTTATATGCTTTCGGGGAAGGTGTTTGTGGGGTAGAAAATGCTCAGATAAATAAAATAGGCAACATTCCTTCATTCAAGTGTATTTGATGGGACGTGGAACGGGGATCTCAGATATACAGAGAACGAATATTTCCAAACATTAGTGGAGTGAACGGATGGCACATGCCAAGCAAAGTATAACAAACTATCCTCACTAAAATAAACTGTTCAATCAAACCAAAGCGACCATAATACAACGAACACATGATGATAATATAAAACAATTTGAGTGATGTGAGGAATATTAAATGAATTGTAAAAACAATTGCACTGTAAGCAACGGGTGGTGCTGCGCTCACGTACGCCTTGAGTACTGATCAGAATTACGTGCTTTCGACTAGAAATTCCCGCGAATAAAAAAGTAACTGTGACTAGTTATTTCAGAAACCAATTTACAGGCTCTCTTGATCATCTCATTTATGCCAAGCGCCTACACATTAAGATGCAGCCGCCTGCGTTCAGGGCAAAGAATATCCAGGACGTCCTCCGCTTGAACTTCAATGTCGCGGTGAACATTTGAAAGCACAAGACCGAACAGTTGCTCATTCGAAGCGGACGCTCTCGGGTATGTTTTTAACCGTCGTAGTGAAGAGATCGAGAGCTCAGCTTCCGCCGTTGTTAAGGGTCATCTACAGCTGGGGGACTCGTCGCACGTTGTGGCAGACCAAGTTCTAGGCTGTATAAACATACACACACCCGAATTTATCGGTGCTTTTATGGTAAGCATAAAATTTGCGCAAAAGTCGGCGCAAAAAGAGCTTCGTTCAAAAATGGTCTTTCTTCATTGTCCATGGAGGCGTTGACGCCGGTGGCACTAGGAACGCTATACTCCCACACCTGCTCGCGTGCAGGCAACAGAGACGAAAAAATCGTAAGGGTGCAGGCGAGCTGGTGAATATTAACCATGTTGAATTAACCTGAGACTGGGGTAGAGAAGAAACATCAAAACGTAGAAGGGACAGGAAATAGACAAGACGACGTCTCAAACTGAGCTGAGTCTGAGACGTCGTCCTGTCTATTTTCTGTCCCTTCTACGTTTTGATGCTTCTTCTCTACCCCAGTCTCAGGTTAATTCAACATGGTTAACAGAGACGAACCAAATTCGAACGCCGTTCTTTCGTCGAGCTTGTCAACTAACAGATCCAAGAACGCATATGCCACGGTAGAACGCGCTCTTGTCAAAGTAACACAGTTAGGAGAACATGAAGTTCAAGAAAGTGAGGTTGTGATGATTTGGTGCAAGAGGACATAATTGACGAATCACTCTAGGACTTATTCCCTTGCGTGATTTCACGTTCTAAAGCCATCCATGCATGATGGCTCAAAACACGCTGGCGAGACAGCTCTACTTTGCTAGTTTGTAAATATCAGTGTCGTATAAAAGCTGACTATAACTCTATTGACATGTTAGTTTCTTTTTTTTTTTACTAAGCCTGGTTTTATGTAATACTTCGTTTGGAAGCTTGCTTACTTCTTATCAGTTGAGCACTAACTTGCATACAGTGCAAGTATCGCTTGTGTTTGTACGTAGTCTCTAAAGACGAAGTAATAAAAAAATGCATGCAGATAAATTAACCCTAGGCGATCGAATGAATCAAAGCTTACGAGGACGGCGAAAGACGAAAGACCAAACAAGAACCGACTGGAGATCGGAAGGCCCGGAGTTCTAACCCCGGCTCCGAAGAAGATTTTTGTCTTTCGGTAGTTTCGTAAACATTGGTTCATTCGATCAAGCACGGTTCATTCACACATTCATATATAGTTCGATTACATCACTTGCGTTCTCTTCATGATAACATTAATGTGAGAGGCCGAATAGCCTGCTTCTACTTTCAGCCGAGATCAAGGGTAAAGAAGAGAGTGTCAAAGCTGTTTACATCGAGAAGGTTAGGGGATGTTACTGCCTAATGCCGTGGAGCGGAAGGGTAGCAGGCGTAACCGAGGCCCCACTCCAGCTAGACAGGCCCTAGGTTCAGTGGGGCAAGAGCAAGGTCAACCGGGAAGACACAAGGCCAAGTGGGACAAACGCAAGGCGAGGTGGGGCAGGGCCGAAGCCCTATGCCCAGTGTCGAAGAGTGAAGAGCCTGCTTGCCTCCTTTGTTTCTAAGCAATAAATATAGTAAAACTATATCTTCTATTTATGTATGCGTATTAACTAGAACTGCTATTGGTGGCAGAATGATAAGAACATTAATCCAATATATTGGTTACTTTGAAGCAAAGGTGGATGTACAATACTGGCTTGAATAATGTGATCAATATATGACAATATTGGGAAGTTTCAGTCTGCCATTATAGGCTAAAAAAGTTGAACCAATATTGGGCAATATTGGGGAGGGGGTGTAGCAAAGATGGCTGCAGTAAGTGTTCCAATATACTAGAATATTGGTAAAGTAGGTGTAGCCAATATTAAATAAGAAATGTGCACCATTATAGGTCAATATTGGGCGAGTTTGTGTAGCCAATATTGGCTAGAAAATGTGCACCTCCATTCGAAACTTATTGGGGAAGCTGGCGTAGACAATATTGGCTAGAAAATGTGCACCAATATCAGTCAATATCGCGAAATTTCGAGTAGCCAATATTGGCTAGAAAAGTTGCAATAATATTGGTTAAAATTCGAGCAGTTCATGTAGTTAGTATTAAATATAAACGTTGCACTAATAATGGTAATATTAAGCAAGTATATGTTTCAAATATTTACTACAGCATTTGCACCAATATTTGCTAATTTTGGGTGCACAGCAAAGGCCGAAATCGGCACTCAGTATTAGGACAATCTAGCGCCGCGTTGTACTTTCCGAATTGTGCAAATATTGGTGGCAATATTTACCAGTATGGGACCAATATGGTGTAAGTAATGGTGTGCCGCCTGGGATATATCGTCACATAACCTCAAGACCAAGGTGTCCCCAAAGCAAAGGGACGCAGAAGTCGAAGTCAAAGTAGTAAAGTCGTCGCTGAAGGAAACGGAAGAGGCCTACAAGACCCCATTGGCTTTCCGAACAAGCCACTGAAAAATGGGTTTACTCAAGTCCAGCAGATCTCCTGATGGACTGGAGACTCTGAACAACTCGTCTAGTCACTAATGACTGCCTCGTTCTCTGACTTCCTGATTTCAACAACGTTAGAAATTTTGAGATCTCTCAGCGACAAAAACAAAAGCAAAAGTTCGACTGGCCATATGGGGCTGACTTGAACAAAAAAACAGATAAGTAAGTAGTCGACTTGCAACGACAAGGAGCGATGAAGGGGCAGAGCAAATAAACCTAGGTCATAATTGGTTAACATTGATGCCGGTTACCACATACGTAGAAACAGAAGCTTCAACTACCAAGTCAGACAGCTAGTTTAGAGGAGGTGCAGATTCCTCAAACTGATCTTTCAGATGCTGGGTCTCCTTGAGGCGAAACCAGCGACGCTGATACAAGGAGCGGAAAATGTGTCCGTCCCCCTGAAAAGTTTAATGAACATTGAACGCCCTTGGTGTGATTCTTTGTAAAGATGATATGGGATATAGTTCATCTCTCGTGTCAGCTTTTTCTTTCTGAGAGACGAAGAGAAAGTAGATTAGACTGCGCGTTCTGTGGGCTTGACGCAACGTTGAAAAGTCGCCCTTTTCACACTCTCAAACAAAGAAGCCCCTAAAATGTTCAAGCATGCTGTTATAGACGCCCTAGTCAAGGTCAGCAGCAAACCAAGGTTTACTACACATGAAATCATCTCTCGATAAAAATCGCCAAATAATTATAATCCTAACACATTGTGGCTTTCAAGGAGCTGATATCACCTTAATATATTAGAATAAACAATTAACAATATCACTTCAAACTGTTCTTTTGTGGAATTCTCAGAGTGAAATGGTAATTGAACATCCCTAGGGTCACCCGTACGTGACAAGTTCATAGGAGTGATATACAGAGAAATGAGAAAAATGTAAGATGTTATGAGGTCTCTCGAATGTCTAGGTAAACCCTTAGGACATCTTAGTCCCACTTGATGCGGAGCCATGAGTGACTACAGGAGAAATCCACATTCCATAGAAATCGGCCAACGCCTACAGGATAGTGATATAGGTAATATTGTCACGAATGACAAATGATGAGGCGACGAAAACTGAAGTAAACCAAACGTTTAATGGGGCGAACTTCTTCCCAAAACAAGAAGGGAACCGAAGATAACAATAGAGCGTCGCGGGCGTCGATGGCGGCGTAACAGCAGGATCGAACACGGGGGCGAGACTGACTTTGGCTCGCCACAAGAAGCCCCTTATGTACACGCGTGGGCTTCTGGAATATTCGGCGTAGAAGGTTCGACGCGTAGAGCATTCGGACCTAGAATAAACAACAATGTTCTCGAATTCACCAGAACATTAAACTGAAAGAATAAATAAAAGACGAGTAACCCCCAGGAATCGAACCCTGGCTCTTTGCGTGGGAGGCAAGCACGATAACCGTTAGTCTACGGCCGCGCTGCCGACTTGGCCAGTTGCGCGCGCTTCATTACTCCCCCCATTAAAAAGTGCATCGCCCCGATGCAACACAATACAAAACAAAGCAAAACAAAACAAAAATAACGGCAAACTAAAGAATCATTTGAAGCGCATAAAGTCCACAGTCCTATCGAGCGTAGTACGGCTTCAGACGCACTTTGTGGACGACTTCAGGTCGTGGTGGGCGGCTTGATGATGTTCTTGTTTCGTCGGACATCACCTCGTAGTTAAGATCTCCAAGTCGACGAGGCCCTATGTAGGGTCCGAAGTAGCGCTTCCGGAGTTTCTCGCTTAGACCGCGTCGTCGTATCGGGGTCCAAACCCACACACGGTCTCCGGGCTTGAAGCGAGGGTCGATCCGGCGAAGGTTGTACCGGGTAGCGTCGATACGTTGTTGATCTTAAATTCGGAGTCGGGCGAGCTGACGAACTTCCTCGGCTTGTTGAGCAACCACCTGGGCGTCGGGGCTCCCATCGTCAGCTGGTTCGTGGGGTAGCATCGCGTCAAACACGGTCAGTACTTTTCTGCCATGCACAAGCTGAAACGGTGTTACTCGGTCTCTTGTAGCGCCGTGTTATAAGCAAACGTGACGTAGAATTACACCTCGTCCCAAGACTTGTGCTCTACGTCGACATACATAGAGATCATGTCGGCTATAGTTTTGTTTAGCCGTTCTGTTTGTCCATTTGCCTTCGGATGGTACGCAGTGGTTCGACGGTGGCCGGTGCCACTGAGGCGAAGGATCTCTTGCGTCAGCTGGGCCATGAACGACGATCCACGGTCTGTGATGAGGACTTCAGTGGCGCCGTGCCGGAGGACAATGGACTCGATGAAAAACTTGGTGACTTCAACAGCCGTACCTAATGGAACTGCTTTCGTTTTGGCGTACCGTGTGAGATAGTCGGTGGCGACAATTATTCCGCAGTTTCCCGACGCTGACGGCGGGAAAGGGCCAAGTAAATCCATTTCGATCTGCTGGAACGGCGTGGACGGGGGAGAAATCGGATGCAGAAGTCCTGACGGCTTCGTCGGCGGTTTTCTTCGTCGCTGACACTCGTGGAATGATCGAGTGTAGAGGTGAACGTTCTTCGGTAGTCTCGGCCAGTAGTACTTTTCTCGAATCCTGGTGAGCGTCCTACTGTAGCCAAGGTGTCCAGCCGTTGGGTCGTCATGGCATCCTTGGAAGATTTCTTCTCGAAGGCTGGAAGGAATAGCCAACAGCCGCGCTGTGCGGTTGTTGGCGAAGTTCTCTTTGTACAGCACCCCTAGCCGTATGGAGAAGGTAGGCAGGATTCGTAAGAAAGCACGGGGAACCGTACTGGCTTGTCCCCCTAGGTGCTCGTTGACCCCTCGTAGTTCAGGGTCGTGTCGTTGGAGTGCTGCCATTTCGCTGACATCCAGAGCGCCGAGGAAACACTCATCGTCGTCGTCGTTGATCCAGGCAGAACCGGCCTCAACTGGGGCCCTTGACAAGCAGTCGGTGTCATTGTGCCTTCCGCCGAACTTGTACACCATGGTCATGTCGAACTCCTGCAGTCGTAGGCTCCACCGCGCGAGGCGTCCGGAGGGGTCCTTCAGGTTGGTGAGCCAGCGGAGCGAGTGGTGTTCCGTGACGACGCGAAAAGGACTTCCATACAAATATGGGCGGAACTTTGTTATTGCCCAGACGACAGCGAGGTACTCCTTTTCAGTCGTTGAGTAGTTCTTCTCCGCCTTAGACAGCGTTCGACTTGCGTATGCGATGACTCGCTCTGCCCCGTCTTGCATTTGGACAAGTACCGCACAAAGTCCGGTGTTACTGGCGTCCGTGTGGATCTCTGTTTCAGCGAATTTGTCGAAATGGCCAAGGATCGGGGGCATCTGGGGTCCTCGTTTGAGCTCTTCGAACGACCGCTGCTGTTCTTCTGTCCAGTCAAACTGTACGGCGTTCTTCGTGAGGTGCGTCAGCGGTGCGGACAGCTTGGCGAAGTCCCGAACAAACCGTCTGTAGTAGGCACAGAGTCCGAGGAGTCTTTTCACGGCCTTTTTGTCAGACGGCGGCGTAAATGCAGCTACGGCGCGGGTCTTCTCGGGGTCAGGGAGAACACCTTTGTTGTTCACGGCGTGGCCAAGAAACTTTAGTTCACCATAGGCGAATCCACACTTGGTTGGCTTGAGTGACAGGCCGGTGGTCTTGATGGCTTGAAGCACGGCTCGAAGTCGTCTCAGGTGTTCGTCGAAATCCTGTGAAAATACCACTACATCGTCCAGGTATACGAGGCAGCTCTGCCATTTCAGATCTGCCAGCACGGTGTCCATGACACGCTGGAAGGTGGCTGGTGCTGTGCAAAGTCCGAACGGCATCACTTTGAATTCGTACAGTCCGTGGGGAGTGACGAAGGCAGTTTTCTCGCGGTCGCGTTCGTCGACTTCATTCTGCCAATAACCACTCTTCAGGTCCATCGACGAAAAATATCGGGAGTGGCGCAGTCGGTCTTACGTATCGTGGATGCGGGGGAGCGGATAGACGTCCTTCTTAGTCACAGCGTTCAATCGACGATAGACCACGCAGAACCTCAGGGTTCCGTCTTTCTTTTTTACAAGGACGACTGGGGACGCCCACGGACTTCTTGAGGGTTGAATGATGTCGTCGTCGAGCACTTCCTGAACTTGATCTTGAATCACATTCCTTTCCTTTAAGGAGACTCGTTACGGCGACTGGTGGGTAGGGAGCGCGTCGTCGTCGGTAATAATGCGATGTTTCGCTATTGTAATTTGGCGAACGTTCGACGACGTGGCAAAACAGCCTCTGTACTCGGCGAAGAGTTCAACCAGTTGCCGGCGCTTAGGAGCCGGGAGCTCGGGGTCGATGTCGAGCTGCGGTGGCGACGTGCTCTTCTGCAGTGACGACGAGGTTTCCTCAGTGATTGCGGTGACCGCGGCTGGCACCTGAAGCTCCTCGACGTGGCCCACGGTGGTACCCTTCGTTAGGTGCTGCGGCTCCTCTCGAAAGTTTGTCACGAGAAAAGTCGTACGTCCTTTTTGGAGATCCGTTACGCCTCGTGCGACGCCAATTCCTTTTTCAAGGAGCAGTTGGACGCTGCCTTCTAGAAGAGCTTCACCGTGCATAGCTGCGTTGGTTATGACGGTGACGAAAACACTCGACCGCGGAGGCAGGTTCACATGGTTGGCAATAACTCGGATCGCGGTTGACGTCGTGTTGGTCTCCGCCGGCGGCAGAGCAGGCTTCCGCAGCGTCAACTGGGTTGCCCCGAGGTCGATGACGGCGCCATACTCGCAGAGAAAGTCCATTCCGAGGATAACGTCCCTCGCACAGTCTTGCAGAACGACGAACTTCACAGGGCACATCTCACCGTGAATCTCGACGCGAGCAGTGCATCTTCCGACTGGTGTACCTCCACCAATACCCACGCGCAGAAAGCGAACTGGCTTGACGAAGGAGAGGCGATGACTGGTGTGGGAAGCGCGTATCTACCACCGCACTCTGAGCTTAAAATGCGAGCGGTGTAATGAGGTGTCCTCGGGCGGTTCGTATTTGAGGTCCATCCCACGGCGTCATGCCATTTTGAAGAGGGCGGGAGATCCTCCCACTCAAGACTGAGTGGTCTGCTCCGGTATACACGAGTGCTTATGTTTCGTTGCCGTCAATGACGACGTTTAGGTTGTTGGACACCGGTGCAGGGGCGTCGTTGTAATGCGTGGCGTCGAGAGATTGGGAGCGCTCCGGCGTTCTTGGAGGCTCTTTACTTCGGTCGTCTTTGGCAACGCCACCTCCAGGCGTTGCCGCACTTAGTTTTCCCGGCGACGCAGCGGAGACAGGCTCTCTCGGCGGGGTCGTGGCGCTGGAGACGCTGAACGTCGTAGCGATGGGGAGCGGGATTCACGGCGGAAAGACGGTGCTGAGGTCGGCAAGCGTCCGAGGTACTCCTCGATCTCGCGAGGGCGTTTGCCGTACCTCGGGCGTGGGTAGTTCGGGTGGAACCCACGCAGTCCCATTTGCCGGTAGGGACAACGGCGGTAGATATGGTCGGCCTCCTCGCAGTGGTAGCAGATGGGTTGTCGATCCGCTGTCCTCCACACGTCGGTTTTCCTTGGTGCCGGCTGGTCTCGGTGGTCGTACTGACGTCGTTCGTCGTTGCGTGTGGGTACGCCTGCGTTGATGAGTCTCGTCGTGGCGCCACCGGGTAATGTTGAGCAGTTGGCGGCGGTCGTTGGGCCATTGCGGCGTAGGTCAGCGTCGGCTCATCGGCTGCGGCCACGGTGACAGGGGCATTCGCAAGGAACGCTCGCTGAACCTCGTCCCGAACAAACTCTGCAATGGAGATTGAGGCCAGGAGCTCAGCATTCGGCAAAAGCTTCTTAAGCTCCTCCCGGGCGACATCGCGAATAAGCTCTCGAATGCTCGGGATGCCATGGGCAAGGTCGCAAGGGGACTGCGGAACCGCCCTGACGCTCGGAAGCCTTTGGTAGTGGCTGGCTCGGGCTTGCAGAACACGCTTAATGTTCGTCGCCTCCGTGACAAATCCTTGAACGGTCGTCGGTGGGCTGCGTAAGAGTCCGCCAAAGACGTCGTCCTTCACACAACTCATTAAAATACGCAGATTCTTTTCCTCTGTGGCCTGAGGGTCGGCGCGGGAGTTCAGGCGAACACTGACACCGCACTCGTGCCCAATCTCACGCCTCGATCCATCTGACAGTGTTGACGCGTGCAGAGGCCTTCCGTCTAGATGGTGTTGCTTTGGTTCGCCACGCGAAGCCCTTTATGTACACGCGTGGGCTTCTGGAATAATCGGCGTAGAGGGTTCCACGCGTAGAACATTTGAACCTAGAATAAACAACAATGTTCTAGAATTCACCAGGACACTAAACTGAAAGAATAAATAAAAGACGAGTAACTACCAGGAATCGAGCCCTGGCTCTTCGCGTGGGAGGCAAGCATGATAACCGTTAGTCTACGGCCGCGCTGCGTACTTGGCCAGCTGCGCGCGCGGCAACATAACAGAAGTACCAGGTCATTAGAACGAGAACCTTCGCATGCATTTTTGTAATTTTTAGAAGCAGCTACGTATGAATTCAGTAACACTTAAAAGGGTAACGAAAAGAAAATTTATCGACCTCATCTAAGTATTCTTATATTCATTAAAGCACAAATATATTGTTTCCTAAGTTTTGGGCCCAAATGTTGCGTCTGGATTTTAAAAACCGCTTTTAAAGTTTCTACGTTTTGGAGATTCTGAAAGGACCATACCACAATGTATGTGAACCAGAGGCAACAAAACGCCATCATAAGTGACATATGAAGTGGAACAGATATTCAACTTCATTTAATGTTCAAACAACAAAAATTAAAATAATAAAAAGAAATAATAATTTATTGTTGCTCTTATATTATTTATATTTTATATATTATATATATATTTATATTATAAATCACGTGATTGTGCTTCGGTTTTGGTTACAAGCACATCTCGGTATTCTGCCGCTTGGTAATCATAGCAACGGTGGCTGCGGTTGCTCTGTCGGCTGCTTGGTTGCTTGTCGCTTTTAGGCTTCACATCCTCTGTTCACGGAAGGTTTAGGTTGTGGCTCGTGTTTTTTGTCGTTTGCGTGTGCTGTGTGGGGGTGTCAGCGCCCGCCGTGGCAACCATGCGCGTTGTAAGACACTGCTGCAAGACGTACAGTAGTGCAGACGACATATGGTTTCATAACCTGCCGTGCGAGCCTCATCGTAGGGTCCTGTGGCGTCGAGCCATTGGCCGCGATGGTCCGGACGACATCCACGCACGCGTGAGTCACGTCTGTTCCAAACACTTTCTTCCGGGGGACTAAGAAATCATTATTCAAGTGCAGCAAAGCCCCGGTGTGGATTTTTGGATGGGGCTAGTATTTCATGTTACAGACAAGATTTAGTCCAACTTCAAGGCGTCTGTTTTTATAGTAGTTAATGACACAGAACATCTCTCGTAAGCTCCTGTCTTAATGCCATGTTTGTTTCCTCAACCTTGTCTTTTTCTATGAAAGCTGAACAGCACAGTTTCTGAACATTCTCGCTAAACCCATCTTTTTTCATCACCAGCGCGATGAGCATGTCCCATGAGGAATGTACATTTGGCAACACGATTTCCCCGCTCACCAAGTTTATATGAAACACAAACACCATCTTTTCTCATGGCGGAGCTATCCTGGTGGCAGCCGAGGAAAGGTTTCGTGACGCGGCACTGAACAGGCCCTTCGCAAGTGCTACGTGAATAGGCGGCAGATTGATACTTTAGACCCATGTTGCGGATAAAAAAAACAGGACGCGGGATGGCCAAAAAAACATGCTTTTCGTGTAAGGCTCGTCAAATTATGAGCCGCTGGAGAAATTCAGCCTTCTGCGTTAAGTCCTTATTTCGAACTCTTTTTGTTCGCCTTCCGCCCATGAAAAGCATGCGGAAAGGGCCTTAGAACGCACCTGGTATCGCTGCGCCGCAGCGTTCTTCCGCACGTCTGCTTTCCTCGCCGTCACCATGGCAACGAACGCCAAATGAATGGAAGCACGCACGGTACCGCCGCGTGAAGCCAGCAACAGCTTACGCCATTTTACGAACGCCGTCTGCTAGCCAAAGCCGAACGCGGTATGTCAGATCAACCACCTCCGCCGGTGCTCGATCGCCAACCGATCGAGCACCGGCGGAGGCGGTTGATCTGACATACCGCGTTCGGCTTTGGCTAGCAGACGGCGTTCGTAAAATGGCGTCAGCTGTTGCTGGCTTCACGCGGTGGTACCGTGCGTGCTTCCATTCATTTGGCGTTCGTACGTTGCCATGGTGACGGCGAGGAAAGCAGACGTGCGGAAGAACGCTGCGGCGCAGCGATACCAGGTGCGTTCTAAGGCCCTTTCCGCATGCTTTTCAATGGGCGGAAGGCGAACAAAAATAGTTCGAAATAAGGACTTAACGCAGAAGGCTGAATTTCTCCAGCGGCTCATAATTTGACGAGCCTTACACGAAAAGCATGTTTTTTTGGCCATCCCGCGTCCTGTTTTTTTATCCGCAACATGGGTCTAAAGTATCAATCTGCCGAATAAGCCGGTGTTGAACATGATAGTGTTGGCATAAGACAACACACAATTCGTGTGTTGATGAGCACTGTATGCGATAGTTTAAAAGCAGGCTTTACTTACATCAAGGAAAGTGGAAGGACACTCGCTGAAGCCCCATACTGCACTCCTACATCCCAATGTTGCACATGTTTCTTGAGATAGGATGCAGAGCAAATTGTTTTAATGATGTTCACCACCCAATACGTGCTTGGTTTACCTTACTTTTGCAAGCCCAGAAATGGAACTTCAGTTACTTTTACTGGGGCTTTTATGTTCAGATAACGGCTCTAGGTCTCTTACTAGTCGAAATAGTAAATATAATATAGAATAGCAAACAGCACGTAGCGCAATTTTATAGCATAAAATGATATGTCCTCATCAACAGCACGTAGCGGAATTTTATAACATAAAATGATATGTCCTCATCAACGTCAAAGTTGATAAATGTTTTCAACTTCTTATTTTATTGTATACGACGTTCAGCTTTGTAAGAAATTAAAACTCTCTAACTACTGAGATTGTTACAACTCCCTCGTGCTGATTTCTATTGAGATATATCGTCTGTCTTCTCATATGGCTAACGAACAGATTAATCTGTGCGCAATGCATCATTAATTTCTAAATTACTGATAGAGAGATAGAGAGGTGAAACGATAGACATTTATTTCGGCTCAGGAGAGCATCGGCGACACAGAAAGGCAAGTAGCCCTTAGCGTGAGGGCCCGCGGCGTCGCGTTCAACGATGATGAAATGGTATTGCACAGATAAATTAAAAAAAATGGTGATGATGGTTTAAATAGAGCTTGTGGACGAGGGTAAGCGGCGAGGGCTCCCCGCTCGCCAGGCTTGTGGACGAGCCGGCGGAATATCTGGCGACACAGGGAGTCTAGCACGCCCGTGGTGGGGCTCCATGGCTTGGTGCCGATGTTGGCCGTAAAGCGGTCTTCGCAAAAGCGGGACCTGAAGTGTCCCAGCTTGCGGTCGAGCTTCTAACCGGGCAGCCTGAGCACCCTTTCGATCGAAGATATGGTGTGTTAAGACGTTGTCAGGCGATGAACGGTCTATCGTTTGACGTAACGGGGTGTCGGCGTATTGCTCGAAAGACTGCCAGGTAAGAGGCGGCGCTGGAGCTCGAAGAGGTCGGCCATCTTACAGTTATCCGAGCAAAATATCAGACATCAGATGTCCTCCGGTCCGTGTTCCAAAATTTACTTGATCTTACTCCAGGGTAAAGGTTTTGTACCTTGGCGTTCTAAAACCAACACGCGTCCGGCGTTTTGGTCACTTATCGTGACGTGTCGAGCTGAGACGGAAGCTCTCCGAAAAAGTTAAGTTATATTTTTTAGGCTAGTAAATAAATCCGGACGATCAAAAGAATGAAACTGCGGTATGTAATAAATGAAAAGAATTCCAGATATATATATAGCTTAAAATTTCAGAAAAATGCTTCACGATCCCTTAAGGTGCAGGCTAAGAATGTCAGTGTAGATTGGTGTACCTAGGTAGAAATGAACAAGGGCATGTAACAAACTGTGTCTCTGGATCTCTTAAAATTTCTGGGAGTTAAAATGAAAACAAAATATTAAAATTCCCCAACTAGAAGAAACAACATACCAAAATTAGAGATTATGGAAATTTATGCGACAAGGTTTACCTTTCGGAGTGAATATTTGTTTATCATATGCTGTACTTAGAGAATCATACACTTCAAAGGGATACTCCACTTCCACAGGTTATTATGAGGTCTTCGCGATATTAAAACTTCGTCCGAATGCTTTGAATCAAAAGTTCGGGCCGCAGAAAACGTCTACTCAGATCCGAAGAAAGGCGACCCTAGAAACTAGAATATTTATTTTCTGCTCATGATTGTTTTTTTATGTTGAGTTAAGCCACAAAGAGTTCGTGTCCTTTATGAAGTGCACTTTTTCATTGAAAACTATTTTTGCCGACAGAAGTCAGCAACGAGCAGAAACGAGAACGAAAACACTGACCATTCTGGAACGCTTCCTTTGAGATCAAAAGAGAGTACCGCACTTTCATTAAAAAAAAAAATGAGTTATAGAAAAAAAAAACGTTTTGCTGTAATATTGTCTTTGAAAGGAATGTAAAAAATAAAAATTGATCTTTATAATTTTTGTTGTGTTCTTGTCTCGTGCTCAAAAATATCTTACACCCTAAAATATGCATGATGAATGATGTACTAAACCAAAAGTTAAAACATGGTGTGTTGTTTCTTTGGTGTTTTGTTGAGGTATCGATGGCCCAGTGGGCTAGCACACACCAGCTCGGAGCACGTGGAGCGAAAGCTCGCGCTGCAGGACCCAGGGATCCTGGGTTCAATCCCCACCCCTGCCAGTTTTGATCTGGATGAGCATCGTACCGGTGTCCGGTCGTGTATCACTGCTGCGTGGTGCACGTTAAAGACAACAGGCTACCGGTTATACTGCACTGGCTAAATTGCTCATCTACAGCGATTGACTCGTCGCAACTTTGAAATGGCTCACCAACTACACGCTGTATAAATATCCACACAACCCCAATTATTGTGGTGTTTTGATGGTTGCACGCCACGTTAAACAGCGATAGAATTTCTCGCCTTGGCCATGCCTTTATTAACCCTCACATCATCCTCAGCATCATGTGGGTTCGTTCCGTTACGAATAAAAGGCAGGCAACCGAACTTGCGTCTCCATTCCTGGTTAAACGTGAATCCTTCAGCACCCCTTCGGCTCATTGAGTAGGGTCATATTGAGCACGTTTAAGTTTCTGTCAGCTGTCCTCTTCAGTTCGCTTCATTTATTTTCAGGGCATTGTGAAGACTGCGGCAACTGTGTGAGCGCTGCAGGCGCGTTCGATGAAAAGTCCCTCAGAGGTTTGCGTTTGACTTGCAAGTAGCGTCAAATGCGCCAGTGCACGAGGCACGTTCCTTCAGCGGCCTTGGGAAGTGAATTCGGGCAAAACACACGCTTGTGGCACGTGTCTTGCGCGTTTCCACAACAATGGTTAACGGTACTTGAAAAAAGACGCCTTTATAAATGGGCTTTAGTTCGATGATTTGTCGCGATGGCCGAAAATACTACTATAATAGCGCCAGCTGAACTTAGGAAAATATAATATAGAGAGAAAAAGGGAGAGACATACCGCTGGACAACCAACTGTCGTTTAATACTTCCTCCTACACTCTAAGAAAAAATGGAGGAAAAAGGTAGCAACGGCGCGTCTTCCTCCCTTCTACTGGCGCGCCCCCAAGCGGCCACGAGAAAAAGGGAGGAACAAAACGTTTTTCTCCTTCTCCAGGCTGACGGGAGAAAGATTTCGCCCTCCTGACTTATATTCTTTCGGTTTCGTTTTTCGAGCACGTCGCACACGTTGTATAAGAAAAGTTGTTGAGTTGATTGAGCTTCAGCGGCAACGAAGGCCACCGTTAATTCCGTCTTCTAGTCCAAACGTGCAGAACATTTCGGTTGCATTGATGTTTTTATCACTAATTTTAGCAAACGAGCAAACGAAGCCGCTAAAAACAGCGAAGTTCCGGAGCAGTGCCAGCAGAGCTACGCACACTGGGTAAGATCGCCGTTGTCGCCGTCTCCGCCGTCTCCGGATTGCGGAACCCACCCTGCCCACCCCACGCCAGCCCACGCGGAACTACAGTAGCGGAACCATGCGGATCTGTGTCGACGTTTTCGACGTTATGGAAATCGCAGGAACTGCGTCCAAGACCGGCAGGTTTTGCTGCTGGCTGCCTGGGTGCCTTCCGTGCTGAGTTTGGTTCTCTTTTCCGATGCCGAGTGCCAACCGGCAATCAACGTGGCTTTGTATTTCTGCGTGTCAGCAACATAGCAGCAACATCGTGATGGCAGTGTTGTACGTTGTGAACAGAAGACTGGAATTATCGCCGATGTGACCGTGTGTTCGCGTATCAGAGGTGTAACAACAAGATGAGATGACGTAAACTGTCGGGCATTGATGCCGCTGGCCGAGCCGTGATCGGAGGGGGCGGGGTGTCGCAGGTTGACATTCCGCTTTACATTAAAGAGTTTAGACCACTTGAGGGATTAGGTGCAATCGGTCGACGTGCGGATAGTCATGTTGGAACGCTGGTCTGAACAGTAAGCTCCTATCGTACTGTGGGCAATGTGACTGTCGGTTGTCTCCTCCCCGAGAGCGATTGCGCTCTGTGGAAAGGACTGAAAAGTACGAAATTATGACTGAAAGCACGTATATATACGTACAGTGTAGAATTTCAGCATTAAACAAGAATAGTAGGTAAAATCGAAAAAGAAAAAAAGCTACCCTTTATTTTGCTGGTTAAATATACTACAGTTCCTGGAGAACCTGCCCCTCCAAGTGGCGCGCTGGGATGAGCGCTAGAAGTTTTCAAGCTCGCCACGGTGTAGCTCCGTACACTTAACACCTGCCGCAAGTCGCGGCTTTGACTGCATTCAAGTTGATCGAAAAGCGATTTCTCTGCCCGTGAAGCATCACTTCCAGCTGAGTGAATATCCGCTCTGCAGAGATTAATTCAAGACGGCAATTGAAGCCGTGCGCGAACAGCACAAATAGCAAAACAAACTACAATAGAAATAGCGGCTACGACGTGCCGTGCGGGGAAACAAACTCATGGCTTCGAGCCGCATTGGAGCGGCGTGATTTATTGGCTTTTAAATAATTACGGCATGATCGAGCGTTTACTTCTTAATAAGAGATTCATCCCCTGAGCCATTCGAAATATTCTCAGTGGTATTACATTGCTGGCAAAAAGATCAACATGCTGGGAATATTTTTTATTGCTTAAGGAGTCACCGAAAAATTCCGTACGTTCAAAACGACCAGTATAAAAGCCGGAAACGCAGAGCTCGGGTGTACTGTTCGGGTTAGTGTGCCGCTGTGTTGACATTTGTATGTGCCATGTGTGTGTATGTTAGTGTATGTTCACCTGATGCTTGTAGTATGCGTAATGTGTGTATAGTAGTGGATCCGAAAGCGCAAGGATAGCCTGAGGCCTGAGCAAAATAAAAAGATATTTTTTTTTGTAGAACATGAATTGGGCGGTACCTAGCGCCGCATAGGGTAGCGCCGCCTAGGTATGCTGGTTGCAATTACTTTGTTTGACCCTGCCTACTGGTGGCAAGCGATTTAACCTTCTTTCACGCTACGCGGTAAACAGCGGCTTCGAGGGCTTCGAGTTTGTTTTCTTGAGAGCGGCTTTTGGTTACGCGGATTGGTTTGCCATTCCTCCGTGATGTGCGGTTGGCGAAAGAATCGTGACTCGAGGAACAGCAAAGGTAAGACGTGAAGTGCGCGAAGTAACTGGTTCTCGGTTGTCTCCGTTTAACATCACAGTGCTGGGGACGAGAAGACTAAGTAGCTGCTTTCGAAACGCAAGTTTCTGTACCTGCGGGGGGAACCTGGCTTCGGAACTAAAGACAGTTCGCGGAAAGCTCGTGTTACGCTTTTATTTGCTGCTCCTTTTGTCCCGTACAAGAGACGTAGCGTCCTCGTTGAGCCTTATTGAGCTCGATTTGCTCGATTCAGGGCCGCCATAATGAGATGCAGGCGACGGAGGAACTAGTTGCTCCCCTGCTTCAGGGACGAAGGTTTCTCCCTTTCTGTAGGAACATAGGTTACAAGACCGTTCCTCCTTTAAGGGGGGACTATCCATACCCTTTTTTCTAAGAGTGTACGGCGCATTGAAACTTTAGACCCATGTTGTTGTAAAAAACACCATCTCCGAACTCCGGTCTTAAAACATGCTTTTCGTGCAAGGTTCGTCAAATTATGAGGCGCTGTAGAAAAGCAGCCTTCTGCGTTAAGTCCTTATTTAGAACTCTTTTTGTTCGCCTTCCGCCCATTGAAAGGCATGCGGGAAGGGCCACGGCACTCACCTGGTATCGCTGCGCCGCAGCGTTCTTCCGCAAAATAAAGTCCGTCTGCTTTCATCGTCGTCACCATGGCAACGAACGCCGAGTGAATGGAAGCACTCACGGTGCCGCCGTGTGAAGCCAGCAACAGCTGACGCCATTTTACGAAAGCCGTTTGCCAGCCCAAACACGGTGTGTCAGATCGGCCGTGTTCGCCGGTGCGCCGCTGGCAAAGATGACGACGCTGAGACACGCCGACGGCGATTGAGCAAGCGAGAGCACAGCGGGACGACTGCAACAGGGGCATTTATTGGGATCAAAGGCGCGAAATAAACAAGAGAAATTTTTATTTGAGTCATAACGCGCGATGACCAGGTTGGGGCCACACATTTTTGCTGGGTCTTTCCTGTGTACTTCTTACGGGAACACGGGGTGTCGCATTCAGAAAACAGCTCCGTTTGCAAAGTATGGGGGCCCTAAAAAGGGCCGTTCAGACTGCTACCAGAACCTAACTGACGGAACGAGCTCTTCATAAGCGGTTAGTGCATAAGTCGTCTTTATGCACGCAGTCGGGCGACGGGCTCTGCGCAGCGGATCACTCGAAGTCACCGGAACCGTCAGAATCCTCGTCCTCCGCACTATAGGGAAGGTTCCTGTCTGCGTTGGGGCTGTAGATTTTGGCGGCGGTGGCGACGAACGACTGGAACCTATCAGTGTTTCCGCGCGCCTTCACTCTGCTCCAAAACATGAACTTTGCAAGGTGACCAGTGAAATGCTGGCTCTCGCGCCGTCCAGAAGGAATAGAGTTTTTGGCGTGGGCCCAGGTGCCCTCCACCATATTGGTGTGCGCACCAGTGTTCGGGTCGACAAAGTGCAGCTTGTGGTTGACGGTGTTCGAGGCGGGGTTTAAGCCGCACGTCCGGAGGCTTCCTGGCTCGCTGACGACGACCATTCCCCGAAGTGAAGAACCCAGGGGTCCAGTGGAGGTGGGAGAATTGGTAACGTAACGAACGGTTTAATTACATGGTAGCGATACAGTCGTCAAATCCGAGAGAACAACTGGAGCCGTCTCACGCCCCGCCTTATATAGGGTCCGTTTTCTCCCTCACTCTCCGCCAGGGCAGCAGGTGCGACCGCCAAGTGCGTAGCAGAAAAGTCCGCCGCGTCGTAGCCAGAAGTGCGTCGTAGCCATGGTTCTCCGCAGTTAGGCCAGGCCTCTCTCCCCTTCCGGAGCGCACGAACCCACACGCACACACACACACACACGTCCCGTTGACGTCACGGACGCGTTGAGACTCGTTTCGGGCAGACTTCGACAGGTGGGCGACAGTCCAGAACACGTCGGGACTCGTTTCGGGCAGACTTCGACAGGTGGGCGACAGTCCAGAACACGTCGGGACTCGTTTCGGGACTCGCTTCCGCAGCGTTGAAACTCGGAAAAGGTTGCCGAAGGTTCCATTCTTAACAGCCCCTCCGGGGCCAGGGAAACCTCGAATGGCCGGTGGTACAATCGCTGGCCTGAAGAGGTGGGCTTGGAGTAGGCCTTGAGAAGACGCTGCAAGCACCAAACAAACTCCCAAACCTCTCACAACGGAGGCATCAGCGGAAACGTCCCCCACAGCACCACGCCACACCGCAGTCAAACGCTCGGAATTCGCCAAAGACCCGCCAGACTGGATTACGGATTACCAAAATTTGGTACAATTCCGGGTATCGAGACCCCCTGTCGCCAAAAAAACTCATTTTTCCAACGAGGTCACTAAGAACAAAAGACAAAAGACAAAAACTTTTCGCAATTTGTGAGGTCATTTTGGGGTTTCAACGAAGTGCCCCCACTTAGATCCTCATTCCCGTGGATGACGAAGACCTCTGAGATCATCCCTACTATTTTTCGTGATGTCAGAAAAATCTGCTCAACCCATCGGCATTGCCGTTAAATTTGCCTTTCCTTTTTCTTACGCTGAAGTCATAGTGATCGATTTTCACGTGATTTCTAGACGTGAAAATGCGGTCCTTATAGCGCCGATAAAACAATCCGCCTCTTTCATTCCCCGTCACATTGGTCCTAGCAATCTCCTGAGCTGTACCGCGAAACCCTGACACACTAGGGTCGCTCTTCTGCTCGGCTGTCAAAGACACTCTGTCTACTCGCAACAGACGATCCAAATTACGTGACGTCGGAGCTACGAGAGATCCTTTAATGATCCCGTCTTCCTCCGCCTTTTTCGCGGCTCGTTGGGACTGCGTACGCTTTCTAGCGCTGCGAGGTCAGGCTGTTCTACAACCTGGTCCCTCTCATCCCGGTTTTCTGCCTCTAACTCTGGCAGTGCTTGCTTCCCGTCAGCTGCCTCTGGCTCTGGATCACTCGTCAACAAAGGGGCGTCCTGACGCGATTTGGACCTCGTACACGACTGAACTAGCCCTTCTCCCAGTTGTTGACCCCTTTCGCGCAGCAGGAAATCTGACCGGTTAGAAAACAAATAAGGATACTCCCACGGGACTGTTTGCGAGACAGCCGCCTCTGTCACTAGCTCTCCGAACGGGCCAGTTATCCTTACTGTCGCCATAGGCAGACAGACACTGTGCTTTTCGAGCAGCTGCTTGATCCAAACTACCTTTCCCGTAAAATCGGATGGCGTTACATACGACGGATGGACAACGTCCATCGTCGCTGCACTGTCCCGAAGCACCCTGCACGGCTTTCCGTTTACATGGAGCTCGTGAAGATAGGGACGAAGAAGCTTCAGGTCCTTGTCACTACCGTTCACGTAAGAGAACACAACCCGCGGTTTCTTACATCTGGCCGCTGTGTGTCCCGGCTCCTGACAGTTGTAGCACAGGAACGGCTTCCTTGCCTCGAACTGCCCTGTTGGGCTTTTCCGCGCCTCGTCTCCGTTCGAGTGTTCTGCGCTCTTTTCTGGGACCTTTTGTCCTGCTTCGGGCTTCTCGGGCCCGTTTTCTCGCGAGCCGTTACCCTGTCGGAAGGTCTTGCGCTGATCGCTTCGGCCGGATTCGCTTTCCTCTCCGCTCAGGTTTCTACGCGTTGCGTACTCTTCGGCTAGCTCAGCGGCCCTTTCGACAGAGTCGACTCCCACCCTGTCCTGCACCCAGAGCTTGACTGACTGCGGAATGCTACGAAAGAACTGTTCGAGGCACACACACTCGACTACCTTGTCTCGGCTTTCGTACACTTCCTCGCTCTTCAACCATTCTATCAGGTTGGTTTTAAGCCCGTACGCGAATTCCGAGTAGCCCTCGCTGCTCTTTTTGGATGCGTTTCTAAACCTTTGACGGAACGCCTCGGCAGAAAGGCGGTACCGCTTCAAAAGGCTGGACTTCACCGTGTCGTAGTCGTCCGCGTGTCCAGCACTAAGGCGCGCGACAACCTCTGCAGCCTCACAGGGCAACAGAGTCAAAAGCCGTTGCGGCCACGTTTCTGGGGGGAAGCTCAACTTCTCACATGTCCTCTCAAAGTTAACTAAGAATAGGCCCACGTCTTCCCCAACTTTAAACGGCTGCATGAGCTTCTTCATTTGATACGACTCGGTCTCACTTGCTCGTACCGGAGCCCCAACTCTACTGTTCTGCGAGTTTAATCGCTGTTCTTCAATTTCGAGCTCTAGCCTTTTCAGCGATCGCTCCTGGTCTCGTTCCTCTTTCGCTGCAGTCTGTGCTCGTTCCTCTCTAGCTGCAGCTTGCTCTCGTTCCTCTTTCGCTGCAGCCTGTTCCTCTTTCGCTGCAGCCTGTTCTCGCTCTCGTTCCTCTCTTGCTGCAGCCTGTTCCTCTTTCGCTGCAGCCTGTTCTCGCTCTCGTTCCTCTCTTGCTGCAGCTTCACTCTTAGCGTTCTGAAGCAGTTCCCACGCAATTTTAATTTCCTCTGCTTCCGCGCTCTCTGAAATCGCTTTACTGATCTCAGATTTCTTCATCTTTTGCTCCACCTCCACACCCAATTCTTCACATAAACAGAATAAATCTGTTCTCAGTAACCTCATTAGATCCATGATCGCTGCTCTTTAGCTTTGGCTTTGTTCTAAAACTTGTCGCGAGGTTGTACCAAAAACCTAGCGCACGAGTCAAACACTAAGGATTCCCAGCAGTTCAAAATTAATCACCCATAATCTGAAGCCTGGCGAATCTCAAAGCAAAGTCCAAACGCTCACCCACAGATGTAGCACGATGTCGCATGGTCCGATCCCAACCGCTGCCAACCAGTTGTTCGAGGCGGGGTTTAAGCCGCACGTCCGGAGGCCTCCTGGCTCGCTGACGACGACCATTCCCCGAAGTGAAGAACCCAGGGGTCCAGTGGAGGTGGGAGAATTGGTAACGTAACGAACGGTTTAATTACATGGTAGCGATACAGTCGTCAAATCCGAGAGAACAACTGGAGCCGTCTTACGCCCCGCCTTATATAGGGTCCGTTTTCTCCCTCACTCTCCGCCAGGGCAGCAGGTGCGACCGCCAAGTGCGTAGCAGAAAAGTCCGCCGCGTCGTAGCCAGAAGTGCGTCGTAGCCATGGTTCTCCGCAGTTAGGCCAGGCCTCTCTCCCCTTCCGGAGCGCACGAACCCACACGCACACACACACACACACGTCCCGTTGACGTCACGGACGCGTTGAGACTCGTTTCGGGCAGACTTCGACAGGTGGGCGACAGTCCAGAACACGTCGGGACTCGTTTCGGGCAGACTTCGACAGGTGGGCGACAGTCCAGAACACGTCGGGACTCGTTTCGGGACTCGCTTCCGCAGCGTTGAAACTCGGAAAAGGTTGCCGAAGGTTCCATTCTTAACAACGGTGAGGTGCGTGAAGCGAGCGTCATCTGCAAGCTTGCGATAGCCAGCCCAACAGTCAGTGATTATTCTTGTTCCAGGGCGGACCTACTCGGCTATTAGCCCTTGCAGTGTTTTAGCGTCTCGGGTCTCCAAGGTGCAAGAAAGCAGCACCCGCTGCCACGCTCCACACCACCGAAATCCTACTGACCAAGCCTTAGACACCCGCGATGGTACTTTAACCGCCCGAACATTTTCTCGTCTAGTTTTACAGTCACGCCTTTGCCGCTAATCATCTCTGAACGCGTAAATACGGCATTTGCTAAAACCTCCCGACAAAGGCTCGTCCAATCAGTTGTTGTCTTACTTGCGACATCAGTTTACTGGTGAATGACGGCGCACGGTAGATTCTGGCACCAGAGGTAGATGATTTTCATGAGTTTGGGAAGCGTCAGGTGCGATCCCTCGAAAGAGGAATCGCTCCGTACCGAGACCTCGCCCCGGCACTGAACCTTGACCGGCTTCCTCATGGGACCGCACGAGTCATCCACACACCGCACATCCACGAGTAGCCATCCGCAGATCTAGCGCGGACTTGCAGCGTCATCGCAGCTTCGCATTCTGGACACGCACGAGAACCCAGAAGCAGGCCAATGCCCCGAAGCAAATTAATTTCTTCTAAAAGGTCTTCCGTGAATATGGTACAGGTTAAACGCCATGGGACTGCGATGCTTGCCTCTGGAAGAATAAAGTGCCGAGGTGGCTGAACGAGCAGAGCTGCGCTCCTTTGTATTTATTATTTTTATTTGATACGCCATTTTATACCTCATGACATCATTCTAATAAACTCATTGGTTGATCAGTCGGACCACACCATCGCGTGACAAAACAAACGCCAAACGTATGACCCAACGGTTGCGACGGCATCGTCACAGAGAAGGGAGGAGTCAAACCCAACATCAAAATGAAGTAATAAAGTGAATAAAAAAAATATATACGATGGAGTCGTTGGATTCTCCGACGGCGTGTTTTTTGATGAGAGGAGGAGCGGCCGTGCTGCTTGCAATGTTCCTTGTATGTTTTATTTTCTTGTTTCTTTACCTTAGACGATGCTACGACACTTATTTGAAGCTGATTTGTTAATTTAATAACAAACATTGCGTTGGGACGGAGGGGGGAGAGACTCTTGGCGTCAGAATTCGACGTGGTAGAAAATAATATAAAATAACGAATGCATAATATATACCGTATTGCAAGACCGTTATACTCCGCACTCGGCGAGGCCACATGATGCGGCCGACGACCGTTAGGCTATCTCTTTTCTTTCTTTAGATTTTTTATTGTGACGACTACTCCACCACGTTTCGTAGTAACCGAAAGAAAATCTGGTTAATAATCCCGAACCCGGACACGGTGATCGGTTCTTCGGGGCCCAGTGCGGTAAAGCAAACCAACTCGGAGACGCCGATGCGAGCCCAGGGAAGAGTTTTCTCTGTAAGGAGATCGAGTCCCTGGAATGGGTTCGCCCCGAGATAGGGATGATGGCTCCGTAGAGAAGTGCGGCTCTTGCGCTGTACGGTGCGCTCGCGTCGGCCCGTGAAAATCCAAGTGAGTGAGTGTGATTTTCGTACCGGACCGTACCCACATCCTCAGCAGGTCTCCAAGGTGAACAGCCTATAGTCGATGGGCCAATGTAGGCAAGGGAAGTCGGCAAAACGGATCCGTAACCTTGGGATAAGGATTGGCTCTCAGGACTGAGCCCGTCATCAAGGTTCAGTGCCTGGGCGAGGTCTCGGTACGGAGCGATTCCTCTTTCGAGGGATCGCACCTGACGCTTTCCCAACTCATGGGAAAGCGTCACGCACCTCACCGTCAACCACAAGCTGCACTTTGTCGACCCGAAAACTGGTGCGCACACCAATACGGTGGAGGGCATCTGGGCCCACGCCGAAAACTCTCTTCCATCTGGACGGCGCGAGAGCCACCATTTCACTGGTCACCTTGCAAAGTTCATGTTTTTGAGGAGAGAGAAGGCGCGTCGAAAGCACTGATAGATTCCAGTCGTTCGTCGCAGCGGCCGCCAAAATCTACAGCCCCGACGCGTACAGGGAACTTCCCTATAGTGCGGAGGACGAGGATTCTGACGGCCCCGGTGACTTCGAGTGATCCGATGCGCTGAGCCTGTCACCCGACTGCGTGCAAAGATACGACTTATGCGCCAACCACTTGTCAAGTGCTCATTGCGTCAGTTACGTTCCGGTAGCGGTCTAAACGGCCCTTTTAGGGCCCCCATATTTGGCAAGCGGAGCTGCTTTCTGAATGCGGCAGCTCGTGTCTCCGTAAAAAGTTTACAGGAAAGACCCAGCAAAGGTATGCGGTCCCCAACTAGGATTTCGCGCGTTATGATTCAAATAAAAATTTATCATGTTTACTTCGCGCCTTTGATCCCAATAAATGCCCCCGTTGCAGTCGTCTCGCTGTGCTCTCGCTTGCTCAATCGCCGCAGGTGTGTCTCAGCTCGCGCTGCAGAGCCCAGGATACTGAGTTCAACCCCCGCCCCTGCCCGTTTCGATCTGGATGAGCATCGTACCGGCGTGCGGTCGTGTATCAGTACTGCGTTGGTCACGTTAAAAATCCCAGGCTAGCGGTTGTACTGCGCTGACTAAATTGCTCATCTACAGCTGGGAGACTCGTCACCCGTGGAGGCAGACCAAGTTCTAGGCTGTATAAACATACACACAACCCAATTTTTGGTGTGTCTCAGCTTCGTCGTCTTTGGCAGCGGCGCACCGGCGCGGCCGATCTGACACGCGTTCGGCTTTAGCTTGCAGACGGCGTTCGTAAAATGGCGTCAGCTGTTGCTGGCTTCACGCGGCGGTACCGTGCGTGGTTCTATTCATTCGGCGTTCGTTCCCATGATGACATCGATGAAAGCAGACGGACTTTATGTTGCGGAAGAACGCTGCGGCGCAGCGATACCAGGTGCGTGCTGAGGCCCTTCCCTCATGCTTTTCAATGGGCAGAACGCGAACAAAAAGAGATCAAAATAAGGACTTAAAGGACACATGCAAAGGAAAGAAACATGTTTTTTAAACAGCTTAGATGAAAAAAGGATATTATAAAACAATTTTACAACAAAGAAAAAAATATTAGAGCTATATTTACGGCGCTATACGAATTCGTAGTTGGCGACCGCTCTTGCCGCGGAAATGTGGCCCTTATTTATCACGTGACTGCTACATATATGTCACGTGGTGCTTGCGCTCTTTCGGAAGCTTCCTATGACCTCTAAAAGTAACTTATTCATCTTAGTTTGAAGTACAACAAAAAACTAAGATTAATAAATAGCTTTTAGAGCCCAAAGGAAACTTCTGCAAAAGCGCAAGCAGACGGAATAGACCCATAGAGTTATTATAATGTACGCTAGAGGTTCAACTGGCGCTAGTGTCTATGTAACTTCCGTAACGCAAATTGAAGCAGACAGCAACCAGTCTACTTTTGCGGTGCTCCTGTGCATTCCTATGGGAAAACGAGCGTGCATTTTGTCTCTTCGCCGGTAAATAACACGGAACACTTTGGTTATTTGGGTCGTGCCGAATCGTATGTAGCTTGATTTATATTGTAAAAGTGTAATTGCTTTAGTTAGCACATTTGTTTTCATCGGTGAACGATGTTTAACTTCGCTACATTTCAGTCCCAAACGTGTGTTCCGCAGCAGGTGTGTAAAAACAAGCGATGATTCAAAGCAAAATTACAATCGAAAGGAATATAGAGTGTGTTCAAGGCTCGCCAGCATTCCGGTGACGCTTATATATTGCTAATATGCCAGTCCTGTCACTATATGAACATGACCCCGTCGTGCATGAGCGGATAAAAACATTCAAAACGTAAACAATAAAGTACGTGGGCTATGAAAGGTGTCTCTTCGTATTGTTTTCTCTGGCGGGCAGCTTTTATCGGTCACTTGTGCCCGATAAATCCTTGAGAACAATTGTTCTCAAAGATTTCGAGCGTGCGGGTGATGTTTTGAAGGTAGAACAAGTATTTTCACACAGAGCAGAAAGAATAAAGCAGCACTTATTGAAAATCAGAATCTTTTACGTGGCTTGCAATTTATTTTGATAGTACATGCACGGGTAATTACTGATCCAGTGTTACTGCGTAGTTCTTGCCGTCTCCCTTAATTAGTCCTTCGTTCGTTTTGCACGTATACCCCTCATGCTGAAAGGCGCTGACGTCGTGTTCCCGCCTATGGTTCGCGCTAACAGTGTCCGACAGTGCACATAAATGACATAAATACCCGTACGAAGCCGTTTTAGCACTGTTTTTAATGCGATGAATTTGACAAAAAAAACAAAAAAAAACGCCGTAACTGACCGATTATTTTGTCTGCCTGACTGAGAAATGTTCCAAGCTACCTAGTGCGTACGAATTATGCGGGATATTTTCTCTTATGATCGAGCGCAGTGAGAAACTTCACTCACTTTGCCCCATAGAAATGCATTACCGGAAGTCAGTTTTCGACTGGTTGCTGTCTGCTTCAATTTGCGCTAGCACACTAGTGCCACTTGAACCTGTAGCGTACATTATAATAACTTTATGGATAGACCTCTGCGTCGGTGAGATGACGGCGGCGGCGCCCCGAAGCAGACGAACTTGTGCGGCGGCGGCGACGGCGGAGTGGAGAAACGCGTTGAAGCGGCATCGCACAATGCTCTGCGTGCGGCGGCGGCGTGACTTTGCGGCGGCGGCGACGCAGCGCGGCGGCGCACAGGCCTACCACGTGACCAGCGGCGGCTCCCGCGGGCGCCAACTACAAATTCGTGTTGCGCCGTAAATATAGCTCTAATTTTTTTTTCTCCGTAGTAAATTCGTTTTATAATATTCTTTTTCCATCTAGCCTGTTTAAAAAAAAAAAAGCTTTTTTCCTTTGCATGTTTCTTTTAACGCAGTGGGCTGCATTTCTCCAGCGCCTCATAATTTGACGAGCCTTACACGAAAAACGTCTTTGTTTGGCCATCCCGCGTCCTGTGCTTTTTATCTGTAACATGGGTCTAAAGTATCAAACTGCCGTGTTGAGCTTAATAGAGGGCTCGCTGACGCACGTTGCTTCGTTTTCGTCTATGGCCAAAGTCTCGAGTATCTCTCATGCATACTGGTTCTTGTGTTTTGCGATGATAGTGGCGCTGCAAAACTCTGCACACATTCACAGTTGCGGCAATGTGCTGGTAGATGACCTGCTGTTGTTACACTCTTAGCTGGGTAACTCTTATTAGTGGGTACGTTTTTGCAAATATGTACCTTTGAATATAAAAGCTACAATGTAACCGCCAACACTGTACCCTCCACGCAGTGGTAACGTGGAAGCTCCTACATAAATGTTACGGTAGCGTCTGACATACACATGTTGTTTTTATTCTTTAAGGTTAAAAAATGTGGACGACCGTTGCGCGGGGCTTTTTTTTCTACTATTTACAGTTGCTTTTAGAAAAGGCGGAAATAGCTACGAGGATGCCGTCTTCACCGTATTTTCTTGTGGTCCGCGGAAATTATGAGGTGATAACCGCCACATTATATTCCCTAATTAACCAAGGTTTGGTAATTAACCTTTAAATGAATGGCTTAATTGGTCATGTTGCAATTGCAGTCATGACGGTAGTAATGGTTACTGCCTAACCCAATTGAGGCATTTCGTGAAAAGACAATGATCTTTGAGATATTCGTGGTTAAAATCTTGCCTTCGCTCGATTCAACACCGCAAGCTGCTTATAATCGGTAGGAAAGTGACGTAGTTACTTCTGTCCCTCCGTCACTTTAATTTAAGTTTGACGTAGGTGCATCCACCAAAGGCACGCCGTCGAGATACGAGGGGCATTCATAAAGTTCGTATTATTGTCACGAAGTAATAGAGATTCAGCAATCAAACTCGAGTAGGAGTTGAGACTTTCTCTACATATTCGCCACCAAAGTTACCCACTTTTTCCAGCGATGCGCCACATGCCGGAGGCCATTGTGATAGAACTCCTCGTTTTGAGTGTTCAGCAATCACTTGGTTGTTTTAGCAATCACTTGGTCGCTGTCTTTGAAATGCTTTCTATTTGGCCACACTGGAATCGTCTGCGCCATTTAACCGAAGTGTCATAAGCTGGGGTGTTGTCCCCGAACAACGCTCCCAGATTGGAATGAATATCCTTGGCATTGCTTAATTTCAAATGAAAAAAAAAAAAACACAAAAAAACCGGATCACTGCATGTGCTTGGCACCGACGGGGGGTGCCATTCTTGTTTCGACTCCTTAGCGGCGTTCGGAGCTACTATAGCATGCGATGTTTATACTGTGCCGAAACTAGAGGGACGCACGCTCATGTTAATGCCTGTTTGGTTCCGTATTTTTCAATTTTTTTTGTGCCGATAATACGAACTTTATGAACGCCCCTCGTAGTTAAGAGGAGGTCCGATAAAACTGCGTCACGCATCTACGCACAATAATCAGGCGCGCCTCTCTGCGTGCGGTTTTGAATCAAGCAAGGAAGGCAAACTTTTAAAAGACAAATATCTCAAAGGTTGTTATTTCTATTTACTGTCTAAATTAGGTCACGTTTTAATAATTGGTCCCGTTAAAACTGCAATTGCGACATGGCCGATTGAGCCATTAATTTCAAAAGTTAATCGACATATTTCGATTATTAGTCAACAAAATGTGATGTTTATCTCATTCGATATCCGCTGAGTCCCACAGAATGGGGGCAAAGACTGGATCTACGTATCGATACCTCCTTTTCTTAAAAATTCCGTAAAGAATAAAAAAATACGCTCTGTATATAATATCTGCTTATGTATACTTTTCAGCAAGTCATAATCGCCAATTTGAGACCCTCTTTGAATATAACGTTTAGCAACAAAATTAAACACGAAGCACGTCCCTCACCGTAAAAGTTGACTATAGTGAATAATATTTGTGACCCATAAACTTTACGGACTTTATGGCGAATATGGACGTCCCGCATAAACATATGCGCTTGGGAAGCTTAAATAATGAAACAAATGTTGAGAACTACTCTATTGTGAAAGCCTTAAAGTAATTACAAAAAAAAAATGAAACGCCATGCATGTTCACAACGATGTTTCAAAATGAATCAACTATTCATGCAAGGTTATGTTCAACATAGGTCACACAGGTCTTCTTGTCCCAGCTTAGCCAGCAATGCTTTGAGTTTTCCGTTTATTAACCCTCGGGGTGCAGTGACCTTGGGCAAGAGCAGTTTTTGGAGCCGTATCACTGACTGCGTAAAGGCCCACACGCACATTCGCGTTTGAACGCGTTGGAGTGCGTTGCGGCGTCCTTGCGCCCAGGAGCGTTCGCTTGCGGCGCGACGCGCGCCTACCCGCAACGCTCCGTAGCGCGACGCAAGCGAGTAGAGACTCGCCCAACTTTCCGAAGCGTTGCGGTGCGTTCGACCAATCAGAAGCCGGAGAGGAGAGGGGGGTGACGTGTTTGCTCGCCCAACACCTCCTAGAAGAGGGGGCCGTAGCGCTCCGAGTCGTTACGTCACAATGTCGAAGAAGGAAGTCCATCGCGCAACTACGTGAGAAACATTTCTGGGCATCGACGTGAAAAAAAAAAAAAACGTTTGTTGTCGAGCGGCGCGCGGTGTTCGTGAGCGTTCATCCGACATTAATATATGTCTTAAAAGCGCAGTATTGTACAATTTATTATATATATAATATACACATAATATACAACGCGCTACCAAGGATGAAAGTACCAATTTTTTTATATTTATGATCATCCCCGTAACCGCGGGACTAAGTGCAATCCCGCACATCCCCACACTTTTCGAATGGACCGGTCGGCTGGGACGTTTTCTTCCCTCGTACGGGCTCCGATTCTGGTAAATATACGATGTGTGTGAGCTGCTGACTGTCTTAAAAGGAACGCAGAGACTTTCAGAAGAGAAGGGTACCGAAAACAAATCCAGTAATCGTCGCAGGGAGCGCACGCGAGCAAGAGATGGGTCGACGACGTTAAGCCTCCCACACTGCGGCCCCTGCTCTCGTGTGCGTGTGTGTGTGGTTTTTTTGATCCTCCTACCCGTCGTTTAATTGTCGTCACCGCAGTCTCGGGTAGTTTTTTTTGTGTTCGCTTGATACTACAGCATTTACGTGGATTCGCGGAACAAGTCCTGCTACGGTTTGAGTGACGTGGGGCAACTAGCCAACGATGACACTGGTCGATTATCGATTGACCTCTCGACAGAGCGAGACTTAAAGTTCGTGTTCAAATGTTTTCGTCACGGATATCCGTCACGGATACGATCGACAGGTGAGAAACAACTTATTTACGGGCTTTCTTGGTCATGTGGGACGCGAGTAAAGTGCTGCAGTCGTTTTTTTTTTTTGTTTTTCGTGATAGAATGGCATCTTGTTCGATCGTTATCCGCGTGCGGTTGCGTCGACATTTGTAAATCTGTGTGGTAATATTCTAGTTTTCACTGGAATGTGAATAAAAAGTTTGAGTGATTATAAAAAGTGCGTTGTTCGTGCTTATGTGCTTATTTATATTAATGTTATTTTTTTGCCTTTACCGCTTTTATACTACAGGGTGAAACAAGGAGATGGCAGGCTCTTTAAATCGACCGGAAAATTCGGTTTCTTAACCTATCGCGCTACGACTTTGTGCAGCGTTGCCCACAGATAGTGCATTTTTTTTGTAAAATTTGCAAAGAGCGAACTTACCTGAGGAAAAAGTAAAGAAAGAAAAAGGCTTAGCTCCTATGGAAACTCAGCGACGCCACCGGTCTGCAAACAACACGGCGCCGTTTCGCACCGGAGACAAGAGATGGCGCAACGAACGCCGCCAACGAACGAGCATACGGGCGCCGAGAGCCGGCCTCTTTAGCAGACGAACTTTTCGACTCAAAAGCGGCGCGCGTTCCGCAGGCGGCGACAGTCGCAGAAACAAAAACAGGCGCGGTAACAACAAGGAACTGCAGTTCCTTGTCTGCTAAAAGCGCCGGCTCTCGGCGTCGTCTGCTCGTTCGTTGGCGGAAGTTGGCGTCGCGACCGCTTGCGCCATCTCTTGTCTTCCGAGCGAAACGGCACCGTATTGTTTGAAGACCGGTGGCGTCGCTGCGTTTCCATAGGAGCTAAGCCTTTTTCTTTCTTTACTTTTTCCTCAGGTAAGTTCGTTCTTTGCAAATTTTACAAAAAAAAATGCATCATCTGTGGGCAATCGCTGCACAAAGTCGTAGCGCGAAAGGTAAAGAAACCGAATTTTCCGGTCGATTAAAGAGCCTGCCGTCTCCTTGTTTCACCCTGTAGAATCTTAACTGTATTAAGGTAATAGTATTATGTATACAAAATAAGATATTTTGTTCTAAGGCACCTCGAGCCCATAGGGAGAAGTAAATTAGTTGACTGTAAATAGTAAGTTTAGTACCCCTGCCACACGGAAAAGTTCATATATTTTCATTAAATGATATGGGACTTAATCAACTCGCGGTCTTGAGTGATTATACGATCGTCACAAGCTGATTTGTCGACCCCATAATGTCATTCGATCGAAATTACATTACTTTTGCCATGTGGCCGGGGTATGATGCAAGAATTCAGTGATGGCACGCGATAACATCGCTTACGTGATCGTAAGTGACATTTGTCTAGCCGTGTCCGCGTTGACTACGTCTACCTGATTTTTAACTGTGATCTGTATTGCTGTGTCCAATCACTGCGTGTTTCGCCATTTTGTCGAAGTATT
Organism: Ixodes persulcatus; assembly: GCA_013358835.2. NCBI lineage: Eukaryota > Metazoa > Arthropoda > Arachnida > Ixodida > Ixodidae > Ixodes > Ixodes persulcatus. The sequence goes on from JABSTQ010009841.1 coordinate 291,535, forward strand.
TCTGTGTAGAATATGCATTCCTACAGCAATAATTGCGTGACTCAATGTTTTCTCTTATACGCCTACCTCGTACTATTTTATACCGATTATTTAGTGATGGAATATTTTGCCCGTGTAATAAAATATTTTCGAGACCCCTTGATATATGTGTAGCTTTCATTTTAGCTAATAATACACGCGTATGTGACTAAAAGCGCGTTACGACGGTCGATCCACGCGCGTTGCCTTCACTTCGACGCGCGCCCCCGATGGCCTTCCTTCACGACGTCACAAGAAGAGCGCTACCGGCCTTGTCTTCTAGGAGGTGTTGGCTCGCCCCACTCTGCCGACTCAGGCGAGACGTATCCGGTTCTCCGCCCGCAGAACTTGCTTTTTTGTTTTGGGGAGCGGTGGGAATTAGGGAGTGTATTTTCCAAGGCTGCGATAGTTCAAGCTTGACAAAGCGTCGGGGAAGCCGGCGGGATTGTCCCAAGATCGAACACGCTGTCGCTGTGCGCCGCCATGTTGCCTTGGAGTTCGCTTACTATTGGTGAGGTGCTAGCGACAATAGCGCGTTCCTATTGGCTCTTGACTGCGGTTGACTGCGTGTCAACACAACTGTGCGTACAAGTTTGGCGCAAGCGCTCTTCGCAACGCAACGCGTCCTCTTGCCGCTACGGAACGCACCGCGCTCAAACGCGAATGTGCGTATGGGCCTTTAGTGCGATCACGATGGCTTTGCGCAGTGTGCACGGCAGGCACGTAGTCAAGGGGGGGGGGAGAAGGGGGGGCCGCCCATGACAAAATGCTGTATGAGGGGGAGGGGGAAAGGAGGCCCCAGCAAAATGGAAGATTTCGGGAGGGAGGGGGGGGGGGGGGGGGGGGGCTGGCTACGTGCCTGGTGCACGGATCACTGAGTGGAATACGTTCTGGTTTTCCGCCGTAAATCATAATCTTCTCAGCTGTTGCATATATGTGAGGAACAGACAATGTGGGTTCGTCTGGCACCTATGCCTGCGGTATGAACAGACAAAAAGAAATTAACTCACCACGCTTGGGATCTGACAATATTGGTCTGACAATGTGTATTTTGCCTCTCGTTAAAATATACTACAAGGGGACATTGTCTGTCTGTATGTAATAAATGTTTCAATCTCACTATTTGCCAACCTAATGCATTCTATTGTTATTCACGTAAATCATATATATTAGAAGTATTAAACTTGTTATCGGGAATCTCACACAAAACAATGCACAAAAGTGAGTCTTGAAACCTTGCCTACCCGGTTTATCAAGAGGTACTTCGCTCCAGCTGGCTTCAGGTGACGTTCAATGTCAGAGAAGGCACAGCGTTTTCTGTGAATGTCCGAAAATATGTTGACTACGTTTATACGGACGTCCACGAGAGCAGACACTTGTTTTTAGAACCTCAGCTCGTACTCAAAAGCAAGCTGCATATAAAGAACATTCGGTACAAAGACTTGAACCGAAGCTGTGATGCAAATTCAATTCTGCGTCGAGTATAACATCTTTATCACTAGCCAAACGTCAAGCATACCTTGTGAAGATTTGTCGTCTTAGAGTAATCCAGATGAAACAGCAGCGAACCCGAGTTCCGATCCGAAATCATGCACGACAGCCGCGCGCGGTCACAACCGCGATTCCTCCGAAACCGAAGTGTCGGCGGTGAAGGCAGCAAGGGCGCCAAGGAGTCTGGTCACATAAGGTTACGTCTTTATATAGTTTCGAAATTCGTTGAACTGAAAAGGTTCGGTTCACTCTCCCCCTTATTAGGGCGCAGCTCTTGGGCGCCCGTTTTCGGCTTGAGCGGCGTCGGCGTAACCGCGCGGTGCATGTTCGCGAGCCCCCCCCCCCCCCCCCCCCGTGCTATGCATGTTGGGACATGCACCGCGCGAGACCCCCCCCCCCCCCCCAGGTTACGTGACCCCCCCCCCCCCCCGAGGTCACGTGACCCCCCCCCCCCGGAGGAGATTGAAGGATGAGGGAGGAGGAGAAGGAGGAGGATGAGGAGGGGTATACCCTCCCCTGAGTACCCGTCCCTCCTCCTCCTCCTCAAGAGCTGCGCTCCAATTCGGCGTTACAGGGAGTTGTAAACGGCTTTCATTTTTTATGCCTCCCCTCTCGCTCGTGTCGTCCGTTTCCTCCCCCTTTACCTTTTCGAGTTCTCTTTTTTGGAGGAAAACAAAAATAAAAAATCGTGTCAATCGTGTAGAGGTTACCCGTTCTTGTCCAACGTTACATTTTAGAGGTTACAACGCATGAGTCCCAGCGTAACCAGTAAACGTGATTCTGGACAAAAAAAAAAGATAAAGAGAATCGCCGTTTTAACCCCTCTAAGGCAACGGAAAATGTAAAAAAAACTTTAAGAACGACGCCGTTACTTCAAAAATAGAAGTTACATTCGTCTATAGGTAGCCATAGAGTTTACGCCGTTAAGAGTGTAGGGCCCTTGCTATTTCTTATATTCGTAGAAAGTATTTGTGAAAACATACAGTCGAATATTAACTTAATCACGGACGACTGCATAGTATATGCAGTCGTCCGCGATTGAAGTCTGGTGCGACCGTTGCTTGAAGTCTGGTGCGACCGTTGGGAAATTAGCTTAAATATCGCCAAGTGTAAACACATGTGTTTTTATTGTTGTACATCTTCCCCGACCGAATATAAACTGAAAAATGTGATACTTGAACATGTAGAACATTATAAGTACATGGGAGTTCATTTGTCGTCCAGTTTGAAGTGGAATGATCACGTGGATAACACTGTTGCTAAGGCTAGTAAAATGTTGTAATTTCTTCGCAGGAATTTTGAAAATACATCTCGCAATGTAAAACAAGCATTATATTTTTCTTTCGTACGATCCAATTTTAGAATATGCTGGTGCCATCTGGGACCCGCCACAAAGTTACATCGAACAAAAGTTTGAAGTTGAACGGGTTCAAAACCAGGCATCACGGTTCGTTACAGGAGACTACGGCCCTTATACAAGTTGTACAAAAATGAAAAAAAAAAAACCAAAAACGGATTAGATGGAATTCACTCAAAGAGCGAAGAAAGTGCTTGAGATTGAAATTCTTTCCCAGTATAGATTACGGACGGACTGGTTTTGAAAGAAGTCTTTACATTTTTGAACCACACTATGCATTTGCAAGACGGAATCATTATAAAAAAATCGAAGAATTTCATTACAATACTGGCTGTTTTTCATTTTCAGTTTTTGTTCAAACCATTAAAGAGTGGAATACACTTAGGGAAGAAATTATTACTGATAATAACCTCTTTTATGATAAATTATAAATCTGTATTCGCGATTAAAATGTATGCTTTATCGTTATTTCCCTTTATCTATTGTATGAATATGTATTGCTATTGCATAATGTTTCCTGTACCCCCCTGCATAATGCCTAACGGCGCTTCAGGTATTCATGTAAATAAAAATAAATAGGGAACAAAAGACTTAAAAAAAGCGAATAAGAGGAGGAAGTATTAAACCACAGTTAGTAGTCCCGCGGCATGTCTGTCCCCTTTTCTCTCTATATTCTATTGTCCTAAGTTCAGCTGGCCCAATCATAGTATTACGCACCAACAAGCACAACTACAGCCCGTTACGTCGAAAAGAATGTTGCGACCAACTCCGAGCCGAGGTGAAAGGGTTCTGTTTCATTTCAGGTGCACTCGCGCGTGCTTCGCCCAGTGTCGTCGGTCAAGGCGCGTCATCCCGGATACTGCATGGCGTAAGCGCCTTCTTTGTTGGAGCGTGACGCCGCAACAAGATCCTTGTCCCACTCACTACCAGGGCATGCGCGCGATAAAGGGAGGAACATCCTACATGTACCTCGCTGTCCGACGACGCTCGCATACTGCACATACATGCCATAAGGAGAGGAGAACGGCATGTATAGACGCTTTACATGAGTCTTGCATGGGCACCATCATCTTGGTGTCACGTGCCTCTGTCGCCATAGCTGACCTCGAGATTCTCGTCTGTGGAGTGCGTTTTCTGCTGTACCCGCCAACACCTGGGCTATATTTTCGTGTTTTCTTTTTCTATCTTCGATGAAGTTGCGTGGTTGTTATATATATGGCCGGCTATATTTCGTGCCTTAAGTTAATACTTTATTAAGTTTTGAACTTACGTAGTACTTTTATTTTTTATTTATCGAAGAATATCGGACTGCCGGTCAGCGGACGACAGATGTATATGCCCCAAATAATACGTTATTCTAAGGGGTAATAGAAGACACTGAACACTTCCTTCAGGTCACCGTAACGATCCTGCCGTGTAGCGATGCCTGAAATATCAGCTTCCGTATTGATTAAGTGGAATTAACTTCAACAGTAATGCTGCCGCGAATCTCACACATTTCGCTAAAATGTAGTTGGCTGTAGCATAGTAAGAAAGTTGGCGGAAATATCACACCACTGTAATCTGCGCGAATCATGCAAGAGCGAGGTGTCGTCAACGATTCGTAGTACACCAGCATTGTGCACGTCCTGCGAAAATGTTTACAAATCCACGATTTGTCGCATTTGTTCGGTCGGCTTAGCGTAAAGCTATTCGAGTCACTGACAGGGTGAGAAGCGTCAGGAAGAACTTTCAGTTGTTCTGCCTCTAGCACGACGCTACCTCGTGGGCGACTCGAGAGCTTCGAGCCTGCGCGCGGGCTCAAAGCATGGCAGGAGGCAACGAGCGCCTGCTGGGTCGCTAAGCTCGTCAAACACAAAGTTGAGGCCGAAGTCCGCGCAGCGCGCTGATTGGGCTTTCGCGACGATGGCGTCATGCGGGACGAGATGCCAATCATCCAAACTCTATCGATGCTCAGATTCCAGCGAGATTGGAAAACACAAAGTCGTAGCGAGCAACACCGTGGGGCCAGCCGATTGAACGGCTGCACTGATGACGTCGCGCCCGCGTGTCCCTACATCCCTACGCTGCGTTAGGGTAAGTGTTGTCTTGATTCTCCCTGGGCGGGCTGCGAAAACTCTGTTTTAGTGACGACAAAGTGACGTTTCCCAACTTTCGGAAAGAGTTATTTGAGGCAAAAATCTCCGCTTGGGAATCTTGGCCAGCGTGTCGAACCGAAAGTTTTATCGGTTCGGTTCGGGTTCGCGGCTTTTGATTCAGTTCCGGTTCATTTCCGGAGAGCAAAAACAACGGTTCGAACCGGTTCGAACCGGTTCGAATCGCTAGACTAAAAATATATTTTCCGCGTTGTTTTGGCAATAGGCACTATTTCAACCAAGAAACGAGTGAATATATAGCGTTTCTTCATTCTACAATCCACTTTTGTTTTCATGTACCAAAAATTAAAACAAAATCGTTACTTCGTTTGGACGAAACAGTAGAAGAAAAGCTAGATTAACATACTAAACGTCGTAGTTATACGACTTAACATCTATTTGTTTTCCCCAGTCCTATATTTTTTACCTGAATCGAAAGGTTATAAGTCTTGTAGGTGGCCTAAAATGCCCGCGATTGGTACAACCTTGCGTCACAGTATTAAACGTTTAATCCTAGTTCTGTTCTTAAACTGAATAATTGTGTGCAGTGCATAAAATTATAAAATGGACACCACCTCGCCATATATATCGCGAAATCCAGTTGAGAAAATATATTTCAAAATATAAATGATGATGGCGCAACTGAGCTAAAACCAATAATCTATTTAAAATGACACGGAAGTTTTAGGACAAGCCCTTTCAACCTACTTGTTACAGAAACACTGAGCGGCAACAACAGCCCGTGTTTTCCTGACAAATATTGTTTACACTCAGCGCAGTGACGCAGTCGAATAATCATTCACAAAAGAGTGATCAAAATTGTTATCTCTATTCTATGCGCACCTGCGTACTCATATCGAATCTGGCCTAAAATAGCTCGTACAAATTGGTCACTTCGTAAGAATAAAATGCAAGAACTAATCAAGACATATATTCCCACCATCACTGTAACCAAACAGACAGCATTTACATGGCTCAGTACAGCGTTAAGTTGTCTCAGTAACAAAAGAAGCGACAATTCCGTTCAGCCAAACGTTCGAACAACACCGACGCATGGGATAAATACTACGAGGGGCGTTCATAAAGTTCGTATTATCGGCACAAAAAATTGAAAAAAAAAAACGAAACAAAACCGGCATCATAATGAGCGCGCGTCCCTCTAGTTTCCGCACAGTTAAACATCGCATAGCTATAGTAGCGCTTAACACCGCTACGGTGTCGAAACAAAAATGGCACCGCCCGTCGGTGCCAAGCACATGCAGCGAACGTTTTTTTTTTTCCATTTGAAGGGAAGCAATGCCAAGGATATTCATTCCAATTTTGTGAGCGTTGTTCGGGGATAACGCCCCAGTTTATGACACTGTGGTTAAATGGCACAGACGTTTCCAGTGTGGCCAAATAAGAGGAAAGCATTTCAATGACGACGACCAAGTGATTTCTGAAGTGGAGCGATTCCTGAACATTCAAAACGAGGAGTGCTATAATAACGGCCTCCGGCATGTGGTCCATCGCTGGATAAAGTGGGCATACCCTTTGGTGACGAACATGTACAGAAAGTCTTAACTCCTACTCGAACTTGATTGCTGAATCTCTATTCTTTCGGGACAATGATACGAACTTTATGGCACGGAAAAACTATACGAGTCTCTTGTTACCGCAGCTAGAAGTTTTTTTTTTTTTTTTATTTTACTTTACCTGATATGCTGCGCAACAATCCCAAGCAATTTTGGAAAGTCATTAACGCCAACCCTTCCAAACCCATATCATCACGTGATCAACAAAAGTTTCTCATTTCTCGTAGTGAAGTTGCGCAACCACTGAACTCCAAGTTCTCATCTTCAATCACTAGTCAATCAGACGGTGATATTCCCGACTTCTCTTTCTTTGATCATCCAGTTATGCCCAGCATTACTTTCGATCCTAATGGCATCTCTAAAACAATTGAATCGTTAATGTTAACATCCCCTATCGACGTTGACGGGCATCAACTCAAAGATATTAAAAAACACAAACTATAACACATGTATAATTCTGTCTAATATTTTGCAGCAATCAATCTCATTTGAAGTGGTGCCACAGGACAGAAGGGTGGGCAAGATCATTCCAGTGCCGAAGAAAGGTCCCTCGTCTTCGTGTAACAGCTATCGCCAACCTTTTATCAAAATTAATGGAGCATGTAATTTAGTCACAAATCGTAAGATTTTTAGTATCAGTTAACTTTTTTCACCCAAATCAACACGGTTTTTTGAAAGGGCTTTCTTGCGATACTCAATTATCAGTGTTCATTAACGATCTGAGCTCTAGTGCTTACCATTACATACCGGCAGGTGCTCTTTTTTAGACTTCGAAAAAGCTTTTGATATAGTTTCTCACAAATGACGCTTGAAGCTTTCGCGTATAAACTTTGATAGCATTGTATACAACTGGATACGCAGCTTCTTAACCGACAGGCATCAGTTTGTTTACGCTAACGACCACTCCTCTCCCCTAAGCCCAGTTGTTTCAGGTGTGTCTCAGAGTACCGTTCTCGGTCCTCTACAATTTTTAATCTATATAAATATCCTCCCAACTGAAATTTCCTCAACATTCGCTTGTTCGCAAACGATTGCGTGATATATCGTACCATAAATAACTCTACTGATACTCATATCTTGAGCGTGACCTTCATCAAGTCGAAGAATGGTTTAGTACATGGTGAATGTCTCTGAATGTTACAAAAACATCTTTAATCTCTTTCCACAGCAGGCTATTCCATCCGACCCCGAGCTACGCCATCTGTGGTTCGGAGATCTTTTCTGCATCTTCCTACAAATATCTAGGCATACACTTAACTCATCATCTTACCTGGTCTTCTAACATAATGAACGTGAAAATGAAGCTAACCAAGTGCTTGGTTACCTGCGATGAAGCTTACGACTAGCCCCTCCCTCTGTAAAACTTCTAGCTTATCTGATACTCGTGCGACCAAAATAAGGGTATGCAACGCTGTCTGTGGCCCTTATAATTCTAACCTCTCTAAATCATTTGAATCCGTTCAAATGCGCTCAGCAAGATTTATCGTCTCCGATTACTTTACTACACCAGTGTCATCGAACTAAAATTTCGTGCTGCTCTCCCAAGCCTTGAGTCACGACGCAAAGTTGGCAGGCTTTGTCTCTTTCAGAAAATCTATTTCACATTTGTTGACAATTTTGTTATCATGCCCGCTTACCGAGTTCGAGACCGCATTAGTCATGAGAAAGCATTTTATCCTGCATGTGCTCGAACACCCGCCCATCTCTGGTCGTTTTTTTGTAAAGACAGCCAGGGACTGGAATAATCTGCCCGCCAACGGAGTGCTCCACTCTGACCCCATTTGTTTCAAGACCGGCACTGAGTACGTCATCTACTGAAGAGTCATCCTCATGTAATACCCCATGTCTGGTGCATTTGAGGTATAGTAAAAATAAAATAAATTAATTAACCGAAGTAAACATTTTTGGCAAAGCTTAGCGTTTGGGATTGTTCTTGACCAGATGCCGGTCAATTTAATACGCAAATAAGCATCACTCTTGCTAATTGTTGATCTTTTGTTAACTATACCTGTTTTCACATCAAAACAAATTAGTATTTCAAACTCTGCCTGCCATTGCAGCTACTTATTGCGACACTTTCTGATTTTCTGCGTGCGCAATTGTCAGAGTTCCGCCACGCTCCCCTGTGCACTTCGTTTTCGTCCAACCCACAGACATATAAAATAGTTGCTCATCACATACAGGTGACAGCAACAGACTTCTATATGTTTGAGAAGTTAAACATGTGTAAGTAACATATAGGTATTAAAATCCGCCTCAAAATAAATACAAAATTGTTTAAGGCTCTTACAAATCAATTGTAAACGAGGCTATCGAGAATGAAAAAAGCCGGAAAAGATTTGCAGAGTATATATTTCAGAGAGTTTGGGGATACATTTACTTATGTATATATTTAATGTAATCGGCTCTTATTTATGTTGTCAAATCTTTAGTCAGTAATTAAATGTATTTTTATTGTCATCAATATATTTGACTCTATGATGTTCTCATGATCGCTTGAGACCGACACGGGTGGACGATACTCGAAAATACGCCAGCTGATGAATCTGCGAAACCGTGCTTTTTTGTTTTCTGTTTGGCAGTGCGAAAGACCTGGTCATGTGAAATGCTGAAAACGACTGAGTGCTCACATAATAGATCTGAAGGAAAATACACAAAACGCGCATAGAGAGAGAGAACATAAATGGTGTTCTTCTAAATAATCCAATAAACAACACCTCACTGGTAAAATAAATGCATAGATATACATGCAATGATATTCATAAGTACACATACATAGCGCAAATGACAGGTAATATATTTCTAATATAGATCACATTTGGACATATGTATGCACGAGGTTGAAACTTCCCAAAATACTGTATCGGGATGTTAATGTTATATTCCGGCTTACTTGCACTTGTTTTGGGCCCTCAATTTACAACTCTGATTTATCAGTCATGTGTGCTCGAACATTTTATTAGGTTACCGCATATCATCGCGAGACTGCTATTTACGACTCCAGCGACCTATAGGGGGCGCCACCGCCAAACAAACATGGCGGCTGGGTCCAGGTCGCGTCGGCTTTGCACTGCCGCCTGAACGGGTGGCGCACTCAATTTAACAGATTTGTTTTTGTTTAATGCCCAATTTTATAGGTATTTGAACTGAGACGGTTAAGTGTAGCTAATGCACATAAACTTGAAGAGCATAGTTTTGTTTTTTCGGTGTTTTTTGTTGTTTTCATGTAAACTTTCGTTTTGGAGACTTGGTTCAAAACCGAAACTATGGGCTCCGGAGAGGTGGTAATAGACTCTAATCAGTTTTGATCATCTAAGGAAAGCGGCGATGACTACAGAATTGTTCCACCGAGAGTAATTTTCAGCTAGCTCAGAGTCCTCGACCATGCGACTTATCTGTCCGCGAAATCGAGCTTTTGTGCGTATCCGCGTTTAAGAAACAGCTCCAGTCGTCTGCCCGGTCAACAATACAGGCTGCAGGAAAATTACACAAATTAAGCGAGCGCTTCTTGAGCCAAGGAGCATGTTAACCGGCTGGCGCCCCATTAAGCAGCTGATACTCGTATTTCAATTCAGGTTTTAGTAGCAATCGAGAAGTCATTTTGACGAGCGGGTTATGTATTATATTACGTATATGTCCCACTAAAGCAATATTAGTATATTCTTCGGGTTAAAATATGAGCTTAGTTCACTAGCTATTACGTGACCTGCTGAATAAAAGTGTATTTGACAGACAGAGAGATACTACTTAACTTAGCCAAATGGTTCTAGCCGGTAGCACGGAGACGAATGCGGACAAACTGAAGAGAGTCTTCACCGGAGATTCACTCAGAACCTCTCTGCATTGAACTTGACTTCGGAATCCTGAACGGAGAAAATGAGTATTTTTTTGTGGCCGGTCAACCTGAGCAATGTAGACGTATATTGCTGCTGGCTTTGACGGGGGTATAATATAAATAGTGGAGGCGCGATAGATTATAATGTCGTGATAGCTTCTAACTTTGCGAGACGCGTCCCACACCTTTTGAAAGCAGATAATTTTCCTCATTAATCATATGCAGCGAGCAGGTTTTCCTTAATCAAGTAATTGCGAAATCAGTCCAACACCTTCAGTATGATCCAGAGGCTTTTTCGGCGAAAAGCAGCCAAGATGAATAGCCAACGCACCGACCGGCATGGGTGGCTCAAACTTGAAGCTATTCGAACACAACCAAACACCAAAAATACAGCTATTGAACCTTCTCATTCACTTGACTGCAACATTGGGGTTCCCTCCAGTGAAACAAGTTTGTCTTCCTCATTCCACTGTTCTACATCCTTATAAAGAAACCACTTATCAGTTACCAACTAGTCGTCACTTTGAATGTGATTCGAGACAGACAAGAAATCAAAACGTTTTCCCGTGATTCCTCCCCATCCAAGAAATCGAAAGCACTCGACCGTGTATTGTGGAGTAAACGGGCTTTCAAACACGTGATGGAAGAAAACAATCTACTGAGTTAGAACGGCGAGTTGGGCTAGTTGGTACATGCTTGAAGTGAGGCGCCAAAACAACGAGGACACGAGGAGAGAAGCAGACAGGACGAGGCGGCAATCTACTGAGGCTTAGCCACACTAATGAACACTCAGGCAAACTTAAAGGAGCTGTGCAACGATTTGAACGTTGAAAGAATTAGCATCTTCTACTTTTGACATTGTTCACCTTGTCACAAATGACAGAAAACACACCTCCTTTCATAGAAATGTTCCGATTCCGCCGCGTAATAGCGAGGCAAAGATTAGAATATTCCCCGACCTGCAGCCGCAAGCGGCAGTCATAAGAAACACGCGGCACGACGTCAATGGGGGCCTTGTAGAAAGATAGCAAGTTGTGCGAATACCTGCTCGATAAAAGGTAACTTTTGTATAAATCTTGTCGTTCCAACATAAATATAAATGCGTCAAAAACCTGGTATCATTGACAAAACTTTTGTTATACGGAGTTTTAGTGGCGCCATCTATCCGAGGTCCAGAAAACCGTCAGCTCTATCTGCTACTGCGAACAGCTGCCAGAAGCCGGAGGGGGAGGGGGACAGGGCCGGACGTTTATGGCCGGACCCGGATTAGACTTTCCTCCTTTCACCATATTGTTCGCTCTACGCCCGCCAGCACGTGGTCACGCGGTCGCGAGCGGATGAGTTCTCGCTGCTCACTGATGGCTCTAGAGAGAGAACTTTACCGGAACACCGCGCCTACTCCATCGACGTCACTGCGCACGTGACCCGGAACACGATGTACGAGTTGAGAGGTGGCAAAAATCTGGATCTTTTTCATTTTTTTTAAAATAAAAACTAGGGTATCCAGGCAAAATCTGTTTTCTGTACTTCACTTCAGAAGTGTCAGGCATCAACTTCCACAATTATTTAAGCAAAGCCCTGAAATTGTTGCACAGCTCCTTTAAGAAATTTTTGGACCTTCGTCAAATTACGTTGTTCGCCACCGCGCCGACAACACGTGTCCGCGAAAGCCACCAGAGACGCGGAGGGGCGCGGAGCGACCTGTTCCGGCTGGTTCCCGGTTTTCCCGCTTGGTGGCGTCCGTTTTGCTGGAGTCGCGAATATAAACTGCACAACTTTACAATTTGGACATCCTCTTTTGCTAGTGTTGAGAACATCAGATTTCACCCGAATACTGAACTGTTTAACATGGTTTTACGTGACGTCATCGTGTACTGGTGGTCATAGCGAATTGTTATCGGCGAGGAAATCCAATCCGGTGGTGCAAAATGCGCGGCGCAGAAGGTTCGCGCTCAGTACAGGTCATGTATATCAGAGACACAAATAATTCTTGCTTGGTGGAGCGTCGTAAGGAATGGCGCGAGAGTCTAGCACCACGAAAATGCGCTTTCTGGCAGGAGTGTTTTTGCCAGCAAAGTAGTTTCCGCGACCAGGCTTTCCGGTCTGTGCCGAAGATGCGCAGCTGGTAAACCTTTACAACACGGCATGTTTTAAAGACTCCTTTCTTTCTTCGGTGCTCCTCAAGATAGTACCTTTTATTCCTAAGGGCAGGGGGCCCTCCTTCGTTTGGGGGTGTTAATGCGACATGATATTTGTGTCGTTTATTAACAGTAATCCTCCATTTATTTTATTTTGCACCCGAAAATTATGAACTTTAAAGAAGATGTGGAGGTTGCCAAAGCTTGAAGAACTTGAGAGCGACATTCCTGTGAGACAGAACGGCTGCAAACGGTCGGCTCTCCCTCTGAGGTCAGTAGGATTTTTCCTTTCAAGTATCCTCCCCGCACAAACTTGTAAATCTATTTATCGTTAAATTAATAAGTTATATTTAGTCCTTTAAATGCTTCGATACTCGGAGGCAACTTTTTGAGGCAGTTCAGCAACAATGAAACCATTTTTTTGGTGTGCCTCAATGATATGTGTACACATAAAATCGGTCGTGCAACAATGTTGGTAGCTCCAGTAAATACCAGTAGGTGCTAATTCCTGACGTTGATAACTTGCAAAAACGCCCATTACTTTTTCTCCCTGCTCAATGGCAGACGTAGAAAAAACAAAGGAAAGAAACAGATTAAAAGGTTAAAAGGCGCGAACGAAACAGGACGAAAAAAGACACATGTACGACACGGACAGGCGCCTGTCTGTTTCGTCCTGTTTTGTTCGCGCCTTTTAACCTTTTAATCGATATGAACCTACTAGCCCCAACCCAAGTTTGAAAGAAACAGCTTTTCCCTCCTCAACTCGCTATGAGACCAAGCGGCCACGTAATCTGGCGCTAATTATATACCGTCAATGTTATCATAGTTATGCGCTGGGGTTGGCAAATAATGAAGCATGGGTCGAGCTTTAGAGTTAGAGCTTTAGAGCCCCAAGGGTGGCCCACCCCTATCCCGCCTATCGTCGCGCAGAGGATCGCGTGACCGCTCATAGTACATGGTAGCGATGTCTTTGGCGCCCGAGGCCAATGTTGCCCGACGGAGTCAAAGTTTCGGTTTCGGATTGTGCTTATGTTTAAAGTAATAGTTCACAAAATATATCTCGTTTTTCGCCAAGCAAATGACGTAATGGCTTTTATTGGTGCTTTTTTAATGTAACATCACTCATAATCCCAACATTTTCGAAATTTAGTGGAGTTACCCTTAACATGTACAGTGGTCATCAAACTTATCCGGAACATGCGAACGGTGCCTTATCTACATGGGAGCTTTGTCCAAGCGACATCCGAAGAACTGCCTCATGACGGGTTGCGCTCAGCGAAAAGTCGCAACGCATACGCACGGCGCATTCGAGGCCAGATGCCGTATCGCGATAACTAAAGAATGCTATCGCATCAAAATTCACCTGAAAGTGATTTTCAAAAACTAAAATTTGCAATAAATAATTGCACGCACGCACGCACGCACGCACGCACGCACGCACGCACGCACGCACGCACGCACGCACAAGAAGGATTATTTCAGGTCGATAATTATGAGACAAATGCATAACAATGCATACACATTAAAAATATGCGCAAAATAATCCCAAGTGCTGCTGTCAAGTCAGCAATAAACATGCTTACAAGATGTGGGTCATCGTGAGTTACGCAGCAGTTATATAAAGCGATCGTGATTCATTGCCAGAACAAAGGTGGAAAATTCAAACCAGCTAGTCTTTGCGAGAGGAATAGAAACTTTCATCATGCATGAGAAAATCATGCATGAGAAAATTTCGTGCATGTGGTAATACGTACAACCTGCACGTAATACAAAACTCATAGCTCAGGTGAGCTATGAGTTTTGTTTTGGAAAAGGGGCAAACTCGCGAGGTACTCCCTCGGATTCATCGCCAATGAACCGATGGATTCTATAAGCTGTGTAACACTTATAGGGCAATATGTTTTAGTACGAACCGATTTGCAGCTGTTGTGTATAGATTCCAGCCTGTCAATTTGATAATTTTGTGCAGGTTGCTAATAACAAATGCATATTCTAACTTAGGCCTAATGAGAGTAGTGTACGCAAACAGATTAGTTTCTACCGTTGCCGTAAGCAAATACGTTCTTAAGAAACATAATTTTTGACTAGCTCTTTTACGTATTATGTGGGTATAGATCCCCTTTCGAAAGTCCCGTTCAATTTATTGGGAGGTCGAAACCACTGCACAATGGCGGAACAATTGAAACCGTGAAACGTGCAAGTCATTCCATAAAATAGCAAACGTCGGAGCGCAGCCAACGCTAGGAGCCGAGAAGCCAATCAAACAGTCTCGAAAGCGCAACGTCACTGAGCCTATTACATTTTCCGTCGGTGTGTTCTTTCCTTGTAATCAAACTGAACGCATTAAGTGTACCGTGAGGTTGTGGTTTCAGTCCACCATTGTGCAGGGAGACCACAGCTGCCAACAGTGGGCAGTCTTTCGAAAAGGGTCTACCAGGATAGGTTTGGGGCTAGGTGAAGTCCTAAATATTTTATGAGCTTACTTCTTTGGGTTTGATTTTATAATTTTGTAATATTAATAAAGCGTCGAAAGACGGCTAGTAAATGTCATAGTTGTTTTCTACATTCCTTTGCATCTGTTATGCATTACAACATGAAAGAAAGCAGTGAAAGTCCTTATGAAGAGCAAAAGAGCCAGCTTGATCAGACATTTCCAGGTAGACCACACAGTCGTCGGTGAAAGGCGATTTTTTTAATGGTATCGTCAAATCGGAAATGCAAAATGGTTGTCTAGAACTTCCTTATATTGCACAGTTAGTTTATTTAAATGTTTCCCAGGGTCGGTTCGAAAAACGACTTCCGCTTGAAATGGCCCGCGCAGTGCCAGCTGTGAACTGTCACCACCAAGCAGCATCGATTTGTCCCCGTGGTCGTTTCCGTGTTCCTCGCGTGGACCTCTCGGCGGACGTCAGAAGCGTTCCAACATCGGACAGCCTAGGAGCGACGCCAAGCGCGTGTGTCGAGCCGGGACGGATCCATCGACCGGGCCCTATTTCCCCGCCGCGTCAGGCGGGGAAAAAACAAACAAAAGACGTGGATTGAATTTGTCTTGCCACGAGCCAGATCCGGCAGGCGCCTCAGGAAACGGACGTGACGCCATCGACAGCACTCCTAATTGGATCGCGGAACCTGTCGCAGTCACTTCTCACGCCGATTATGCGCAACCGAGTTTCCAGCATCGGCGGTAAATCCTCTTTGCCTCACCTGGAGTCCTGGCAGCTGCTGGGGATGCTTAGCGTGGAACTTCATGCACATCAAGTGGACAGACGAACGACCGAGGCGCACGAAGAATTAGCGCGCCTCTTTATAGCTGCGGATTGTGGTCAAGAATTGTAGCTGACTTTAACCTACCGAATATCAATTGGACAGATGCCGTTTCATGCGTTCATCATTGGAGCTGGTATAAATCTTTTCATATTCTTATTTGTTTTTATAAAAATTGCTTTAACAACAAGAAGAAAAGTTTGCATTCTAGATTTCCTATTGACTCATAATCAGAGTAATATTTCTGACGTAACTGTAATTCCAGGTATAAACGACCAGAGTGCAGTTCTACGTGATATCTTGTTAAACTTGGTTAATACGGTAGTGCTGCCTTCACGCAAACTTATGCTGTACGGTGAAGATGACTATGAACGTATTTTGTCAGAACTTGCGCTATACTTTTCCTATTGTTTTTAGTTGAGTTACCAAAGCGATCGATGTTAATCAATTGCGGGAAGTGTTCAAACAAAAATTAAGGTGCTCATGTATTGCTACATAGCATCCAATATTTTCAAGGAACATAGTAATCACAAATTGTGAATAACGATTTCTATTCGGGAAAAAAATACAGTATAAATGTAGAGCTTATGAAATGTATCAGGAGAATTTGTCTAGTATATTCAGACAAAAGCTAGAATAAGTAGCCGCAGATATGAAAATAAATGTGCAGGAAAGAATACGGGTTTTCAATTAATCTTTGAACGAGAGCTTAATGAGCGATTCTAGAGAGTTCTGAAAATATTGCTGCCCGCAGGGCCGAGAAAGCAACGCTCGGTCAAGGACTACTAGAAGATTCGCGTTCGTTCTCGCACCAGACGTAACTTTCCCTCTGCTTTCTTGTTCTCGAAAGTGCCAGTTCATCCTCGCACCGAGCGCGCGACGCTCAAACATTCTTTGCCGAACTTTCGAGATAGTGACGCACCGTAGATAAGCAGCTACCCGCGACCTTGTCGAGTCAGTCTCGCTCTCGCTCTCTGTTACGCCGCCGAATCGCCGCCCGCTTTTCTGCTGCCTCGATACTCTTTCTTTACTTATTTTGTTTGGCACAAGTTCGCCTATTAAACCTTTATTTTTCAGTTCACTGTTCGTCTTCTTGTCACCTTCGTTCGTGACAATATATAAAAAAATAATAAAAAAGAGGATGCTTATATTGCTGCTATGTTGGGTAGTAGTATTCTAGTAAATATCGATATAAAAAGGCGGAGTGCTGGATGCATTCTTCAAGTTCTTGTTTGCAACCTGTGTTATCAGCAGTGGCTTTTCTGTCTGCTCAGACAATAGAAAGCGTTATTTCAGAAGTGGTGGTTGGAATAGACGTAAGTTTGGCCCTACTCTGACATATCGATACTTACCAAGCCTCAGGATTCAATATTAAATAAACGTGTCAGGCAAGGATAACACAACCGCATCTTTCAAAAATGTCTGACATGTTTATTATTCCTTCAATCCGCACCAACACCCGCTTGGTTCATCAATGCAAAGGGACCAAACGGTCCCTTGGCGGAATTCTTTTACAACTGGAAAGAAGAAAACGCACGGTATGTAGATGTTATTTTTACGATATAATTAGGAACTGGTGTAGTTCCAAGTGACTGGAAGAGTGCAAATGGTCGTACTATCTAGTCGAAAAGTACTGCCCAGTGTAACTAAACTGTATCGCTTGTAAGCTATTCGAACACACATTATATGGCTCAACGTTTTGTTTCCTTGATTCTTGAAACTTTTTACTCCTCCCCAGTACAGATTCTGTCGCCGCCATCCGTGTGTTACCCAGCTACCAAATTTCCCATTTTAGAACGCAGCTCTTAGGCGCCCGTTTCCGGCTTGAGCGGCGTCGGCGTCGCCGTCGGCGTAACCGCGCGGTGCATGATGGGTAAATTTCCCCGCTAAATTTAGCGGAAAAGTTTCCACGCTAAATTTAGCGGAAAAACTTTCCGGCTAAATCTAGCGGAAAATTTTCCCACTAAATCTAGCGGAAAATTTTCCCCGCTAAATCTAGCGGAAAATTTTTCCCGCTTAATCTAGCGGAAAATTTTCCCCGCTAAATTTAGCGGAAAATTTTCCCCGCTAAATTTAGCGGAAAATTTTCCCCGCTAAATTTAGCAGAACATTTTCCCCGCTAAATCTAGCGAAAAAGTTTCCCCGCTAAATTTATCAGAAAACTTTCCCCGCTAAATCTAGCGGAATATTTTCCACGCTAAATTTAGCAGAAAAGTTTATCGCTAAATTTAGCGGAAAACTTTTCGCGCTAAATCTAGCGAAAAATTTTCCCCGCTAAATTTAGCGGAAAATTGTTTCCGTCCCCCACCCCTCGAGGTCACGTGACCCCCAGGCCACGTGACCCCCCCCACCCCTCCCCGAGGTCACGTGACCCCCCCCCCCCCGTGCCTTCCCCTCCTCTTCAAGAGCTGCGCTCTAATTCAGCGTTACAGGAAGTTGTAAACGGCTTTCATTTTTTTTCGAATGTTATAGTCATCAGGAAACGTATAAATTGTATATTGATGGACTTCTGTAAGGCTTTTTATTCCCTGCCGCCTGTTCTTTTATTGAAGAAGTTTGTATCACTCGGTATTGACGCTAAGGTCACCAAATAGATTGCTGAGTCATTGTCTGGTCGTGAACATAGCGTCGTGCTTAATGGTCAAATGTTCGTCCCAGTACTCGTTTCCTTCTTGGTTCCGCAGAGAAGTATCCTGGGGACGTTATTATTTCACATATTTTTAGCCACATTTGAACAAACATACAGTCCCATATGAAGTTCTTGCGGACGACTGCGTAGTGTGCTTTTACGGTTAAAAATGACTTGGATGCTCTTATTTTGTAGAGCGGTTTCAAATTAGGGAAGGGGTAGGGCGATTACAGAGAAATGACAGTCAATATTAAAACTTGAAAATTAATGTGTTTATTTCTCGATGCAGTTATTCAACATATATGTAAGAACAAAACAAATTATATGCTTGAATGTGCACAAAAATGTATGTATTTGGGAGTTTATTTTTTATTTAATTTAAATTGCACCGCCGATAACACCCAATCCAATGCTAGTAAAAGTTTATATGAAGGTGCTCAAAAAACATCCCCGGAGCGTTCACAAACATTGTATATTTCTTTCATCAGGCCAGGTACGCTTGTGTCATTTGAGACCCGCCTCAAAGTCACCACGCACATAAGTTAGAGCGACTTTATACTCAAGCGCGGAGATTTGTGATAAGCGACTGCTAAAATGAAACACAGATCAAATTGAAACCTTCACCACAAAAAGAATTCTTAAGAATGAAATATTTACGCATATGTCATGAAGACACAGGTATCAACAGAAGTATCTAACACCTTGACACCGCGTCATGTGTCATTAAGGTTGGATATTTCTGAAAAAAAAGTGGATGAACATCGTTATCATACTTACTGCTTTTCTTTTGTGCAAACAAAACGTGATTGAATGATATTGCCCGAAGAAGTTATTTATGTGGCCAATGCTGATTTTTTTGTAAGATATGTTACACATTCTTTGTATAGTGAACCATGGTTTTTGCGTGTTTTGTGTTTTTGTTTTAAATTTTCAGTCATATATAATCCTGTATTTACCTTCCTTAACGACGCAACAGGTATACGTGCAAATAAATTTAAGAAACCGAAGAGGTAATTTTTAGGTTTCGCTTTGAGGTATGTATGCTCCATTGTCTAATATGATCACAGGATAACTGGAGGATGCCATGCTGCGATCAATGAACAAATCAAATATTCTGAAGACGTCTCGGAAGAAGTTCACTTTTGTTTCCGGAAGCAACCGCTGATATCCATCAATATGTATTAATTTAATGCATAGTGACGTACCTACATAAGGGTCTTTTTTAAGTTTCTGGAAAGAAATTGAAGCGCAGGGTACCTGGTTTGGATTGGGGGATGATTGATGTCCTCGTATGGTGCGGTTCATTCAGTCTCTCAATTGTTTTGATCTTTGCAAGCAAAATGCGTTATCTGAAATTGTCATGTTGCAAAAAGCTACAACTTGTTTGTGCAAATTCTTCTTAACTGTTATTTTAAGTTCCTGGCGACACAATATAACGTCACGAGTTTTGTCTTTTTAGAAAACCACAATTGGTAGAGTGACCTGTACCTCAAAACAATGTTCCGACAACTTTTTTATATTGGGTGTGTGATTTTTTTTTTTTCTGAAGTGAGTTTGCGCCGATATTCTATGCTTACCCACGCTTAGTCTTCTGTCACAGGGTGGGGAAGAATATGATCAGCTTCATTCTTGTAATCTGAAAAAACAAAAGTTCGAAGCATACTGTTAGTTATGTGAAATTCCGATTCTGAGGGCAATATCTCGCCGAATGATCTGGCTCTTCTCTTATTCTAGTTCAACACTCAATCTCGGCGGAACTCATTGGTGGCTAACGCGGGCCATCAAATTCTCACTTTATCTCAAAAGGAAGTTATCCCCTCCTCTCAATTTTTACATTTTTGTGGCCTATTACTATCAACGGTGTACAGAGAACATTGCAAAACATAACGACAGATGTGATAGTACTCTGTCTTTAACCTTATCACAAAAACAAACAATAAGACTACCTAGCATTACATTAATTTCAATTTAGTTAGCTTTAAATTTAGCTTCATATCGAAAGAAAAGAAAAACGACCAGTTATTTTCCTGGCCCTAGCCTATAATACAGATATAAGAAAAGGAGAAAGTGTAAATATACCCGAGAGGCCCGAGAGTTGTCAGTCAGCGCTGCGTAAGTGTCTCTTTCTTTTGTGTGTATGTTGACCCGAGTGACTGGTTTCCGGGTGCGCTGTTCCCCCTGTACATCATGAGAAACCAACTCGCCCGAACCTCTGTGGTACTATCAACGGCTTATGTTTTGTAAATTTTCACTCGAGTAATACATTCTGCCGTCATGGTCAAGATCTTCATAAGAGCACGTTGGTACAATTCACGAAGACAAAGGTCATTCGGATGTTTCTATTATTCACAGTATAACATATAGTACTCAACATTTTATTGTAGCGCCCTTCCGCCAAGTAATTAGGAGCCATAAAAATCAACACATTTAATTAGTTATCGTGGATAAGTAATGCAAAGCTCAGCACTTTTTAAGATGAAGGCAGCTCACAGAGTAGGGGTAAAATTAATGAAAAATAGCAGTTTGAATCCGCTGTACAGTTATATATAACATAAAAACACAGAAATTCCAGGTTCAGACCGGTGATGGCCGATATCCCCAAGCCCGTTCAAACAAAACAATATTTCATGTTTCATCTGATGGGAGTTTAAATTTTGCTTAAGGGACAGTTAAACTACAGTAAAATATTTGAAAATGCTAGAAACTCCGGAGATATGCGAAGTGAATAATAGTTGTTGTTACTTTTCGAGGTATTAATGGTGTAGCAGCCCATCAAGCTTTATTTTTTATTTTTTTTTTTGTTTTTGGCGCAGCTGCTTTGCAGATATACTATTGAAGTAATGCTATCCGATGAAGCGGGATGTAATAAAAAACACATATTACTATAAAATACACTTTTGTCAAAATTCGCACTCGTTTTCTCATTTAAAAAGAACTTAAATTATTAAAAATATATTTGTTTCTATACAATTATAGATAGTGAGCAGGCGAGCTGGTGTACATTTGCCATAATGAATTTAACTCGAGTTAAATTTTGCACGTCTTTGGTTGAATTCTGCATGGTGTTCTCGTGCGTTGATGCACCACCTGGAAGGAGGTCGAATAACCGCTGATTACTAATGTTCAGCGAATCGTCGAGGGTGGAGCTCACGCCTTTATCATCATGATAGTCCATGTTCCTGAATTACCAGGGCCAAGACCACTCCGACTTCGGCGACCGGCTTCAAAGAAACACCATCAAGACCTGCTGCGCGTGAGACTTCCGGAGTCAGCGCCAGTGCATTATACTCAGTTACGAAATATTGAACAGGGGGGCCAAACTACACCCCTGATTTCCAGCCCCACGACGACAAAGCTCTCGGCCATCCGTGATGCATTAAATTATAATACATACTATCACGACACACGGCTCCACGTCTTCACGGACTCAAGAAGGCAATGGGCGTGAGAGCGCTTGACCAGTCGCAAACGCAGCGTTCCCAAAATCAAGGCATTCGCTTAGACCCACTAGATCATCAAAATTAGGCCAAACTCACGTAGGTCCCCGCCCAAGTACCGACATCCCGGGGAACGAAAAGGCTGACTCGGCCTCGAGAAGTTTGCTTTACACAACACAAGCATCACAGAGCACCGTTCACTCCTTCGTCCCAACTGGTAATTCTATTCCATTGGACCGAGAAGAGCTCAAACAAAAAGCCGGGAAGATCCGGCAATCTTGTCTGGCTGCACTGCTGCCCTGCGACAGCTTTCCCTTCCCATCTCGATACTACAGATGGAAACAGGTCTGCCTTCCCAGTTTACAAGAACAATCAGCCATCACTCCTGTTTGGCTAGGTACAGTACATTCCACACACCACCTCCCCAAGGAATACGGGTACTTTGGACACATTGTCGAGGGCCGGTTATATTAACCTGCCTGACCTGGGACTCCTAAAATTTGGCCTCTTCTTTCTTACGGGCGAGAGGCCGATCTCACCTATTCTCTCACTCGATCCCAGCAGCATATACTGTTCACATGACGTCTACTAATTTGAGAACTTAAGCTGTGCCTTATCTCTCATTGCTCATTAGCTAAAACCAACGTGCGGCCATGGCGCAACACATCCGCGGCGGCGCTGCTGTCACAACGAGAGACACAAAGTTGTTGTATGCTACATTTTGATTGATTACTGCTGTCACAGCCTTGAGGTCATTTAACCTCACGGCAATGCCATTGTTGTAGGTGCTTGTAGTTCGACTTCCCAGACTACTCTTCTTTTTTAACGTTCCTTATATTTTGAAACCCTAAACCCGATCAAATATTGAGATAGTGGGCAACTCCATGAGACACGTCCATAATAATAACGCAAATATTACCAAACAATTATAACCTCACTCTTGCTAAGTACATTCAGACATTTTATAATTTCGCCATAATATAAGGAAAGATGTGAACACTTCAGCGTGACTATAAGACGTTTCTACACTTTTGAAGAGACAAATATTCCTAACAAACACAGGTATCCTTCTGCGTTTTTTCTCTTTCTGCACAATAACCTGAAACGCATATAAACTGACCCAGTGGTTTTTAAATGGGGGTCCGCGGACCATTTTGTAGTCCGCGAAGGCATCCTAGAGCAGAGTGTCGAACCGGAACCGAACCGAACCGAAAACCGGAACCGAACCGTTATTTTTAGCCGAGCCGGAACTGAACCGAACCGAAATCTTCGCCGCCATCTTGGAACTGAACCGGAACTGAACCGGAAAAAAATATAACGGTAACCGGTTCAAAACGGTTCACGGTAATATTTTTTATCACAAAATGAGCGTTTCGAGAAGTAAAAATTGGCAGCTGTATTTTGATGTAGTGATCAAATTGTCATATACTGAATTGCAATGTATGAAAAATTGTGGGTTTTCGTGGCGCTTTTGTATTGGCACTACGATTAATCATGTGTCATGTGGTCACGTGACGTCATAGTGTCAAGAGATGCTGTCAAATAATGTCACGTCACGTGGCCTTGTGACGTAGTCGCGTGACTCACCGCGTTAAGTCGGCTTAAATTGAGTACGTCATTATAGTCCCTTGCAACTGAAGAAGGAAGGGCGAGGGAAAGGAAGGCCGGGGAGGAGGAATCAGGCGGAACGCTGGAGAGAGGAGGAGGTTTCCCCCTCTTTTCTCCAGCGTTCCGTCTGCTTCTTCCTCCCCGGCCTTTTTTTCCCTTGCCCTACCTTCTTGAGTTGCAACGGAATATATATGTATTAGAGTTGTTGACATCGTGACCTCACATGCCATCACGACTTCTCGCGGAGAGTCACGTGACATCGTGACGTACTCGATTGTCATGAACCCGAGTCGAGTGCTTGGGTTCTTGACAATTAGCATCGCCAAACATTCGTGTTGGCTTGTGTTCAGTCAAAGATGAGAATAGCCGAACTCTAACACTGGCGGTATACAATTAGCGTCAGATAACATCGCCACTTGTTCTAATAGCGAGTTGATGAGGGAAAGGCTATTTCTTTCCTTTATTTTTTCTGTGTCTGTCATTGAGGGGAGAAAAATACTGTGTTTTTGAAAGCTATCAACGTCAGGGATTAGCTCTTAGTGGTATTTACTGAAAGTACAAAAATTGTCGCATGAACCATTTTACATGTACACATAATTGAGGCAGCCAAACATGTTTTCGTTGTTGCTCAACTGTCTCATGAAAGTTGTCCCCGAGAATCGAAGGATTGAAAGGACTAAATAAGGCTTATTGGTCTGACGATAAATAAAACTACAAGTGTGTACGGCAGGGATACCTAAAAAGAAAGATTCTAGTGGCCTTAGAGGCAGCCGCTCAAATTCTCGCATTTTTGTTTAAGCTTACTGATTTTTTTTTTATGCAAAATATAAGAAATGGAGGATTACTGTTAACAAATGACACAAATATAACTGTCGAATCGGCACCCCGGGCCAAACGGACAAGGGAGTCCCTGAGAAATGAAAAGTAATCTCTGGAAGCGCATCGTAAAATGAAAAGGGGGGGGGGGGGGGAGTTAAAACACACTGTGTTGTAAAGGTTCCTCTGCTCCGCTTCTCGGGCGCAGACAAGACAGCGTGATCCCGCAAAGCTACTTCGTTTGCAAAATCACTCCTGCCAGAAAGCGAGTTTTCATGATTCCAGACGCTCGCGTCGTTCCTCACGACGCTGCACCATAAATAGTAATTTTTGTTTCTGAATACATAAGTTGCACTGAGCGCGAACCTTCCGCAGCGTGCATTGTACACCACGGGATTTGATTTTCTCAGCAAAAAGAAATTTCTGACTACCAGGATATAGTGCGAAGATGCCGCATACAAACCATGTTAAAGGGGCCATAAAACGAATTTTGGGCAGGGATGAATGATTTTAAATGGGGACTTTACTAATCGCATATCGTTTAGTTGGCCAAGAGAAAGAGGGTAGAAAGTCAAAAGCCAGCTTTTCGGTACGCACGTTTGAAAATATAGCGGACTATTTTCTACCTTCTTTCCTTCGAAAGCTCTCCGCCTTTTCACTATGATACATCCGCGGTTCCCAAAGCGCGTCAGCGGTGCCAAACTGACGTCAGCCGAGCCCAGCTCACGCATTGGACACGAGAACTGCGTCACTCG
Source organism: Ixodes persulcatus (assembly GCA_013358835.2). Taxonomy (NCBI): domain Eukaryota; kingdom Metazoa; phylum Arthropoda; class Arachnida; order Ixodida; family Ixodidae; genus Ixodes; species Ixodes persulcatus. Next base: position 316,592 of record JABSTQ010009841.1, read on the forward strand.
GACGTATGCGCTCGTCAACAATCAATCCGTGGACGAATATTTAGATTCGCCTTCGTGGCCAATGAGTGCCCTGACGGAACTTATCGTCACTGGGGAATGACGAGTTCTATGGTGTGCATAAAAAGCACGGTGGAAGCTAGGAGTCATCGCACCGGTGCCGAAGAATGTCACGACGACGTGATTTCACAATTCGCATTTGAGTTGAGGATTAAAGCTAAGGAGGAAGAAGTAGGAAAATCGTTTCATGGCCCTTTTAAACAGATCAGTTTTCTGGTTAAATGGGAAGTTCTCAACACAATACTCGGTTTCACTTTAAAGGGATACCGAACCATAGAATTTAGTGTCCATAATAAGTGGCGCATGTTCTTTCCACGAGCCAGCAGCCGCCGGTGTGCGCGAGCACACGCAACAAAAATGACGTCAAAGATCTCCATTCGCGGTTAAGATGGCAGTGAAATGCATGGGCTTCGGGCCAAAGGAGAATAAAGACAAGTTTTTCATTTATACAGAGGTGTCTGGTGTAAAAGGTAAGCGATTAATTGGTCTAACAAGCATGTAGCTTTCACTTGTAGAGATGAAAAGCCTGTCTTTATTCTCCTTTGGCCCGAAGCCCATGCATTTCACTGTCCTCAAGCGCGAATGGAGGTCTTTGACGTCATTTTCGTTGCGAGTGCTCGCGCACACCGGCGGCTGCTGGCTCGTGGAAAGAACGTGCGCCACTTATTATGGACACTAAATTCTATGGTTCAGTATCCCTTTAAGTGTGAGCGTAGCAGAAGCTAAAAGAGCACTCTCCGGGCTTTCAGCGTTCTTGCCAAGCACGAGCGCTCCTGCAGTGCATGCACTGGTCAGGAGCACATGCTCGCGCTTGTAGCATCGGCTGAGTCTGGACCAGGGTGTAAGATAGACAGGTGGGGAAACGGCCCATAGAGGCCTACAGCAATGCCGTGACCGGATTGTGTACTCGTCTGCTTGCGGGTACCCCCGATTTGCGACAGATGGCGCTGCGGCGAGAAGAAAAAAAATCTCCGTCGGTTTAGCCGGTCGCCACCGGTCGCCCACCTGGAGTGAGAGTTCGCGGTGCTCCACATAGATGGCGCCACAAAAAAAGAGAAACCCGAAAGGGACACAATCCGGTCGCTCATTTGGCTCTCGTTTCCCCACCTGTCTATCTTACACCCTGGTCTGGACTTGAAGGGGCCCTGCAAAGCGTTTCTAGCCATTTTTTAATTTGCATCGCGTTCGCTCTAACTATACCTGTTTTCACCCCAAGAAAAAAAGTAAGTTTTGCGCATTGTTCCTACGCGGCGCGAAATAGTTCTTACGAGATTCGGTTGTCGGAGGAAAAAGCGATTCTTTTGGCGTTTGGAACGTGTACGTCTTGATAAGATAACATATATCTAATCTAAAATTCACCTACATATGTCGTCATTATCCACATAAAGGGGGAAATTAGTAATGTTCCGCGAGGAGCCGGACTTGTTTTACTTCGATTCTTGAGGTGAAAACAGGTATAGTGAGTGTGACTCTAGTAACACATTAAACATAAAATGAACATAATAGGTGAAATAGATTCAGAATATTCAGCACAATTCCTTTTGTTGATGACGTCCTTGGTCTGAACCTGAGAGAACTGAAACAAGAGCGTGCAACAACCATGCACGATCTTCCTAAGTGTTGGTAATTAACATCCGGTTATGAAGATGTGAACGCCCCACCAATTTACAGGTGTTCCAAGCAACATTTTGAGTGAGAATCACGTGCTTGAAGAGATGAGAGGGGGTCACTTGCGGCTATTGGCGACGTGCGCGACCGAAAGCGTCGCTGTGGTCGGCCTTCCACGATTGGCCGAACGCTGACTATGACGTCAGCAAAGGATTTGTCATCGACGGAAATAAGAGGAATGTAAGAACTTTAATTTTGACGGTGTTGGCAGTGTTGCTTTGAGAGCGCAATGATTTCAAGCTTCCACCATGCTATTTACAAACACCATAGAACTTGTTGTTTGCAAGGTAATGACGTCACAAGGGGGAACCATAGGAGGGCGCCACCAAAACATCTCGCCGCTAATTCAGCCATAAAGCCCCTCTATCCTGGGAAAAGTGTCGCCATACATTGTTGTGGAAGTGCTCGAGACACGTGCCGCGCGCCACTTCCGGGAAGAGCATGTCGTCCTAAATCTAGCTCAGTGCTGCGCTGTTCCACCATGATCTTCCCCAGGGATGCACGTAGCACGTGCCTCGTGCATCGACGCACCTTGCGCAACTTTTAAAACATGAAGGGGCTTTATTCAGCCAGTTCTTCCTCTAGAATTCTATATCGCTATTATCTGTCGCTGTAGACCAATGTCTTCACTGAACACTCATGTATGACACTGATAGGCACGCTTTCCGAAGCAGCATTTGGTTTTGTTCGTCCCTTATGCCCCTTTAAGCTGAAACAAAGTGTAGCAAAAGGAATGTCCAAATTGTAAATTGATATGCGGCAGCCTAGTAAAATGTTCGAGTGCGCATGACTGATAGAGCACAGTGTTGTAAAATGAGGCCGCAAAACAAGTGCACGTAAAACAAGATATAACTTTAGCCTCCCGAGACAGTATTCTGCGAAGTTTCGAGCTCGTGCAATCCGATGTCCAAATGTGATTTAAATTAGAAATATATCGTCTGTTCTTAGCGATATTAATGTGTAATTAGGATCATCATTGCACGCATCTCCATTAGAGAAATACGGACGATAACCAACCAAGTCCTGAACAGTTAGGCGTCCGACGTTTCAAAGTCGGTTCGGTATTTTCATCAGGGGCGACTATTTGCATGTGGGGAGCTGCAGCTTCTTTTCCATCTGCGGTGGGTCGATTGCTTCCTTCACTTTTAATTCAGAAGCATTAACTGTCCCATGGAGCGAACCGACGTCATCAGCTTTGAAGCCGCGCCAAACGGCGCCTCCCACCGTCCCAATGTCGCCTGTAGCAGGAATCTGATGGATAGGTTCCCATTGGCTAGCGACGTAATAAGGGAGCAGAATAAGGACATTCATGATTTCGCCTTCACAACTTATAGGTGCTTAGGTGTCCTCGGACTTTTTTGTTCACCAAGTGCCTTAGTCCATTGACATTCGCCGATGGTTAAGTGGCTGTCGACCTATTGAGCCTGACCTATTGAAACGTCTGGCTCCTAAATATTCATGACTTGGTTGGTGAAAGTCTGTATTTCTCACATTTTTGACCCAAGCAGACGGAGTTCCGTTAGACCTGTTTACGTTTAAAACCTGCATTTCTACACATTGAGTTTTGCAGTAAGGCGTCCTGTATGGGATTAGTTAGAAGAATACCATTTATTATCTCTCTTTCTGCACATTTCGTGTATTTGCCTTCAGATCTGTAATGTGAGCACACAGTCCTTTTTGGCGTAGCCCGCGACCCGGTGTTTCACACTGCCGAACTGCGAACAGAAAAGCTTGTTCCGCAGACTCAACAGATGGCGTATTCTCGAGCACCATCCTTCAATGTCAGTCTCAAGCGGCTATGTGAACTTCATACAGTCAAAATTATTAATGACAATAAAAAATTTCGTATTGCTTCCTGAAGACTTGACAACAATGAAGGGCCGATCACCCTAAAGATATACATCATAAGTAAATTCACCCCGAAATTATCTGATATATGCCCTGCAAATTTTTTCAGGCGTTTTTATCCTCGGTAGAAGTGACTTGGGAGAACCTTAAACAAATGTTTTATTTTGAAACTGATTTAAATAACATATGTCTTCCTGACGCATATTCAACTTCTCAAACATATAGAAGTCTGTTTCTCATTTTGTGTGATGAACAAGAATTTTATGTGTCTGTGGGCTGGACGAAAACAAAGTACACAGTGGCGCGTGGCGGAACTATGACGATTGCGCACGCAGACCGTCAGAAAGTGACCAATTAAGTACCTGTAATGTCGAGCAGAGTATGAAATACTGCTTTGTTCTATTTAACAAGAATATAAACAATAGCAAGGGTCATGTTTATTTGTAAATTGAATTGACCGATATCTTGAAAAGAATAAACCTCAAACCAAGCTATGTCAAAATTATTCACTTCGGTACGCGCTATTTTAGGCCAGATCCGATCTGAGTATAAAGGTCCCTCTTTTCTGCATGATTATTTGCATGCATAACGGTCCTGAGTGTAAACAATATTGGTCAGGAAAGTAAGCGTTGTTATTGCCACTCAGTGTTTCTATAAAAGGTAGATAAAAGGGTCTGTCCTAAAACTGTTTTGGCATTTTGAAATAATTATTGCTTTTAGCTCAGTCGAGTCGTTATCATATATATCGTAAAACGTATTTTGTAAACTAGATTTCAGGGTATATATGGCGAGGACGTGCCCATTTCATGATTTTATGCACTGTAATTAATTCCTAAGTTCAAGAGCACAGCAGGAGTCTACTTTTAATACTGCGACGCAAAGTTGTAGCATTAACGGGTATTTTAGGCAATCTCCAAACTGATAACTTTTAGATTCAGATAAAATATATGCGACTGAGGTAAAAAAATAGATGCTGAGTCATATATGTTAATCTAGCTTTCTTTTATAGTTTCATTTAAATTAAATAACGCAATTTATTTTTCTACCTGAAAATAAAAGTGGTTCTACGAATGATAAAAAGCTAGATACTCATTTCACTGTTGAAATAGGGCCTATTGCCAAAGAAACGCGCAAAATAAATTTTCAGTTTTCCGGTTCAAACCGGTTCGAACCGGTTGAAACCGGTTCGAACCGTTATTTTTTGCTCCCCGGAACTGAACCGGAGCTGAACCGAAATCTGCGAACCTGAACCGGAACCGAACCGATATAAATTTCGGTTCGACACCCTGTCCTAGAGGTCTGCGAAGACCTGCCTCTCGCTAATAAAAAATGTATTTTTTTCATATTGAGAAGAAACATTCCAATTTTCGAATGCGTTTTCTCGTGTAAATGTCAATGAGAGAAGTCTACACAACTGTTATTTATATAAATTCATTAAATCATTGTCACAATTAACCAATAGTAACTTCCCCTTCCCTTCACCACAAACGGGGTCCTTCATCGTCTCCGACGGTCTAGAAGGGGTCCGCGGTCCATCAATGTTTGAGAACCGCTGAACTAACCAATGGTGACGTTTCTATGTAAACATTTACTTCTGATAAAATCAAAACATCAAGGCAATCAAGTCGATATGTCAAGTAAACTTGTATCTGATCGCAGTGTTTTTCTATACTAATTATATTAATGTATAGCAAATTGAGGATCACTTTAGTTCTAACAGTTTTTTCTAGTGCAATTTTCAAGTGGGTATTCAACTCAAAGAATGATTCAATGCACCTGATATTATTAACTAATTTCGAACTATTCTACATCGTTGCTGATGTGAATAATGGCATTCTGTTCGCTCAGCCAGAAAAACATTTTTCCATTCTTGACCCACGCACATTTATAATTTTTGTCTTAAGAACACTGCCTTGCGCAGCAAAGTAGTTGCTTAAGTTAGTCAGTCGAGTTTTTATTTAAAAAAAATCCGCTCCTTCCTTAGCTCACCACAGGTTGATTGGAGTCCGGTCGCCAAATCGCATAACGATATGAGTTAATATCCCTTCGCATTGTACCTAATATGTGAGCTGACTCGATAGCATCTCCTGTAGGCTGGGGCACTTACAGTTGTGTGGCAATCAACTTAACCGTTTCAATCAGATTCTCGTTTTTCAGTCTCTGGATGCCGTGGATTTCGTCATTCTCTGTTCTGGAGAACTGCTTGATGCTATCCAGGGTCACTTTTAGTTCGCGAATTTTCAAGTCTTGTTTTGATATCGTAGCATCCTTATTTAGCGCTTATATAGCAGCGACAGCTGTTAGCGGCCCGTTCCCCGGGTTTTCGACGGCGTGAGCACAAACATCAGTTTCGCCGTTAAATTTAGCGGAAAAATTGAAGTCACAAGACCTACGCACTAATTCCGTTTCCCCGCTAAATTTGGCGGACAAATTGATCTCACGTTAGCTATATACAAATTCAGGTTCCCCGCTAAATTTAGCGAAAAAATTGATGTCACTTGACCTATGCACCAATTCAGTTTCCCCGCTAAATTTAGCGTAAAAATTGACGTGACGGCAACTTCGCAGCCATTCAATTTCCCCGCTAAATTTGGTGGAAAAATTGATGTCACGTGACCTGACGTCACTGGACTGCAGACAACTTCGGGTTCCCCGCCAAAAATCAGCGCAAACATTTACACCGAATAACCTACGAACCAGTTCACGTTTCTCCACTAAATTGGGCGGGAAAACACATGACGGCCATAAAATCATTTATTCATCGGCAACATATCCACGCTATATCAAAGCAACGTCATTTCAAAATCATTACACCGTATGACGCACGATCGGCGCGATGTCAATCGATCTTTATCGTTATATCGTCGAATAAACAGCACAGCTGTCGCTGTCACTTCACATCGTGTGATCGTCGCGCTATTTTTTTAAGTTGCGTAGTGGTGTTTTTTTTTTGCGTTTTACTGGTTTTATTTTTTCTTCATATTGGGATCCCAGATTTTTTATTTACAATTCAACGCCGTCGACTGTCTTTTCCTGTTGCGTAAGCTTTGATATGACGGCATCTTGCTTAAAAGACTGCACTCCTATTCTCTTTTCCATCAAATTAATTCGAGTTAGCACTTCAGTAAATATTACTTTTTATATTTTTTTTACTTTTTTTATTACTGTGTGCTCATGCTTAAAATATGAGTCTTAAAGTTTTCGACGTCCGATTTCTTTCTGATTGTTTTGCGTCTTCGCGAGTTTGTTCAAATCCTGATCATATGAAGAAGGCCGAGCAAAGTGCAGCTTACAAGTATCAGATGCCAAGCCAGCGCTTGGCCCTCCCAAAGTCTGTTAGAGGAAGTATTATTAACTGCAGCACACTTTCCAACTTTATACCAGTGGTCACAAACTGAACACTCGAAGCCTTGTTCCTTAGGTGCTAACAATGTCATGCATGCAAGAACTTTTTTAACAGTGTGATTCATATCACAATAGTAAGACAAAGGGCTGTCCAACAGAGTTTAATACAAAAATTAACATTCCATGCCGTGCTTTGCTGCGGTTTATGCAAACCTAAATGAATTCTCTGCCGTTGTTATCTTCTCCGTCTGGCAATAAAAAAAAAAAAAAAACTTACAAATTTCTGGTTTGTAGACAGTCACGTGCGCATGAGCTTAGCTTAGCAAAAGGCTGTGTGTGCAAGAGAACTCGCGCATTCAAGGCACTTTCTAAAGCAACACGCTAAGAAATTTTGCACGCTGAAAGGTTCCCTGAGAGGGCTTCTCAGATTGCCTTAATATGGCGATAACTCACTCTGCCGGCTCTAAGCATCTAATAAATATTTAAATCATGACGATACGCGGCCGATTTTCCTAAGATCGCTATCAAATATCGTAACACAGTGAGGTCATAGCCGGCAATGGCAGAAGCATGTTCCGAAACAAGGACCACTGGCAGTCAGTAGAAGGATCCTCATGCCTCCGACCGGTGGAACCGCGGAGTGATATTTCGAACGCGCGCGGCTCGTTGCGCATAAAGTCCGGACTACGATTCAACCCAGCGAGCGCGCGCTCGAGAGCTGACGAACGGACACATCACTCCCGCGGAAGACAACAAATAATAAAAGAAGAAAAACATAGGGCGCTATTTTTGAGACGAATATTGCGGTATTATGTTTCCACTCCGCGAAAAATTTACGTATTTCGACTACTCTTATTTGCTTTTATCATTTACGAAAGCATACAGGTTTAATAATAATAGCGTTTGTAATCTCAACAAGATGCCGCGTTTTCATTGGTGACATATCGCCCTGGCTGCCGGAACAATGCTCCTCCAATCACCGGAGATGACCTCGGTATGTTCGATCTTTGATTGCTTTTTAAATAGAGAAACCGGCCACGCATAGTTTTGATTTACTGATTTATAGGATGCTCAGAGCCCACAGAGTGAGTTATCGCCATTTTTAGGTGATCTCAATAACCTCCGTAGGGCATCTTTAAGAGTGGTAAAACGCTCGTTTACATATTCATGGTTACACCATTTCAATAGCCTTATTTAACGCTAATACAGCTTTTTAACAGACTGTTTTCAAAATTCAGACTGGCTACTTCGATAACTATTATCATCTATGTGTATATCATGTGTACATGTTAAGGACTCCTTTTTATGGCTGTGACGGAACAATTTGAAGACAGGCAGTGATGCGGAGCCTGAACATTCCAGGTGCTAGTTCGCTCCATTGTTTTCGATGTCCGGCTAACGAGACTCGTCAGCTTTAGAGCGCTGCGCATTTTGGGGTGTAACTTAGATCCTTGGAATGCTCGGCTTCGACACGCTCCAGACAGCTCATGAGAATAAAATGTGGGAATTTAAAAAAAAAAAAATTAAGCAACTCAACTAAGTACCTTGTACACAGCGGTAGTTTCATGACACAATTGAAATTGAAAGAAATAAAAAAAATATCTGTACAAAGAACGTCGTAGCTTTCGTTCATCTGCCGATGAAGAATCGGCACAAGATTTTAAACGGCAGTAGCATACAAAAATGTAGACTGTATTTAAGTTAATGCGGCAATTTGGGCCAGTGGGTTCAGTTGGGCCAGTGGGAGTAACTAAATCACACTGATTTTGTGAAAGGGTGCATTGTAAAACAGGGTTCATTGAACAACCCCCCCCCCCCCCCCCTTTTTAAGGGGTATAAAAAGGTGTGAAAAAGAATGATAAGTTTTTTAGCCGAGGCTGTTTTAGCGACGATCTGGAATAAATGTTGTTGTACCAGTTTATTTCTTCTTTAGAGACATTAACTCGGATAAATTTTACATTACGAGAAATATTGACGTGAACAGAGCAACCTATTTGTAACATTTGTAATTGCAAAGGTCACCTGTGAGTGCGTGTTTTTAAATTGTCGAGTATTCGAGGCGGTGAAGCAGTCAGCCGGGTCAGGATTCCTGTGTCAGCGAGTGATTTATTGTGTCTGTATTTGCTGCTTTTTTGCACGTGAGAGCTGCTTGTGCTGCTTATTACTTGTAAACTTGCTGCTCGTAAAAAGACATCTTTAAGTTGCTGCTAAGATTGCCTACATTTTATTTTAGGGCCTTCACCAGCCATCAGTATTCAGCAAAACCCATGCGACACGTCCCTGGGCGTAATTTACGCCCTTAGGAGTTTATATGTTTTTGTGTGTTTGTGCACGCGCTGCCGCTTATGCCTCTGTCAGCACTGAATACGTTAGTGAGCACCTATTTATTTTTGTGTTCGTGCAAGCAGCGTGCTTTCTTTGTTCTAAAAACCCAAGCTTATAACGATATATGTTTCGGAATTGGGCTTCTGGGTAGTTTCATATTCAGCTTTTGTTTGCGTGACGCATGCTTTGTTCGTTTTCCGGAGCGACACATTTTTGCGTGCTGCACTGTGAAGATCGCACACCTGGATAAGGTTTTGTAAACATTGAAATGGTCTAAACACAATTTGATCGTGGGAGTGTAGATGAAGCTACAACTATATTGTCTCGATTGTTACGTTCTAAAGGCTAGCGTAGATTGCACTGTGCTGCAGCCCCGCACTGCTGCGAAAGCACGTGATTTTGTTATGTTACGTTACGTAAGCTTGCGTAAAGCACGTTGACACTAGAAGGTTTTAGACTAGCGTAACGACATTTGCGTTAACCCAGCGTACGACGCACGCAAGCTCTCAGCGGAACGCTGCGAAGCGCGTCAAACCATCGCTTTTAGTACAGGGGACCGCAAAGGAATACGCAAGCAGTTGCAGCACCATCTAGATGTTCCTATGCGAACTGTTCTAATTATTCTAAAACCGATATTTGATCGAGCCATTATGAGTCTCGCTCTGTCCCGGGAAGAAAGCAACGAGACGGGAACACAGAGGACCGCTGCGTACGCGCGCTAAAATCGATATCGAGCCTACGTACGTAAAGCTCACGCCATTGCGTACGTATGGAGCACACAAGGCTAACGCAATCGCAGAGCTTGCGTTTTCTACTATACCCAAAACTAAAACTCTCTACCTCCCCGTCGAGGAACTACGGAACGCCAGCAACAACCAATGAAAAACATCTCGTAACGTCCATAACCATTAGCGGATGAACTAGACATGGCGGCAGAGATTGCAGCGGCCAAAAGGGATGGGTGGTCAGGGTAGCGTGGTTCAAGGATGTTTAGATTGTTCGGTGGGAAGATGGGGCCCAACCAAACTAGCCTTAGGCAGCAGCGACCGCTGCGAAGGCTGCTGCAGCAAACATTGGCTGTGTCGTGTGAAGTCGCTTCAGCCTAGCTGCAGCACCGCAAAATCCTGGCGACCCCCGGGTGCATCAGGTGACCAGGGACATGGTCTTTGAAATTCTTGGCGCATACAGCTCTCCTCCGGCCATTCCATTCATCGGGAGAGACAGATTTAAAAAATATATATATATATATATATATATATATGGCTCGAGGCTGTCTCAGCCGCACGGTGCCGCTAAGTACAGGGTCGAAAACTTTCTTCACCGAACTTTGTTGGCTAGCTGCCCGGATGAATAGGTAATCGTTTCCATGAATTATAGTCTATGCTTCTCGCCAGAACATACTGTCACGAATGACAAATGATGAGGCGAAGAATAGCTAAATAAACTAAGCGTTTAATGGGGCGAACTTCTGCCCAAAACAAAATGAAAGTAAGTTAGCGTCGCAGGCGTCGATGTCGACGGAACAGCAGGATCGAGCGTTGGTGCGAGACTGACTCCGGCTCGCCAAGCCGGGCACCTCGTACCGGCGTTGGTTTCTGGAACATTCGGCCTTGAACATTCGGTGCGTAGAATATTCGTAACTAGGTGAGACGAGGAAGTTCTCGGACTTCCGAGAACGACGAGTAGAAAGAATAAATAAAAGACACGTCGTTCTCAGGAATCGAACCCTAGCTTTTCGGGTGGGATGCAAGCATGATAACCGTTAGCCCACGGCCGCGCTGCCTACTTGCCCAGCTGCGCGCGCGGCATTACTCCCCCCTTTAAAAAGTGCATCGCCCCGATGCAACACAAAACCAAAAGAAAGCAAATAAAAAAAGCGGCAAACTAAAGAGTCATTTGGAACACATAAGGTCTACCGTCTTATCGAGCGTAGTACGGCTTAAGGTGCACGACGTGGACAACTTCAGGTTGTGGTGGCGGCGTAGGGAAGTCCGTGTTTCGTCAGGCATCACCTCGTAGTTAAGTATCCCAAGTCGACGACCACTTTGTAGGGTTCGAAGTAGTGCTATAGGGTTTTTTGCTTAGCCCGCGTCGTCGTGTCGGGGTACAGACCCACACACGGTCGCCGGATTTAAAGCAAACGTCCATCCGCCGAAGGTTGTACCGCGTAGCGTCGGTGCGTCGTCTTGGCTCCCATCGTCAGCTGGTTCGTGGGGCAGCATCGCGTCGAGCATGGCTGTTACTTTTCTGCCATGCACCAGCTGAAACGGTGTTACTCCTGTAATCTCTTGCACCGCCGTGTTGTAAGCAATCGTCACGTAGGATAACACCTTGTCCCACGTCTTGTGCTCTACGTCGACATACATGGACATCACGTCGGCGATAGTTTTGTTTAGCCTTTCCGTTAGTCTATTTGTCTGCGGATGATACGCAGTGGTTTGACGGTGGCTGGTGCTGCTGAGACGAAAGATTTCTTGCGTCAGCTGAACCATGAACGATAATCCATGGTTTGTAATGAGAACGTCGGGAGCGCCGTGCCGGAGAACGATGGACTCGATGAAAAGCTTGGCGACTTCCACAGCAGTCCCTGAAGGCAAGGCTTTTGTTTCGGCGTACCGCGTGAGATAATCTGTGGCGACGATTATCCAGCGGTTTCCTGACGTTGACGGTGGAAAACGGCCAAGTAGATCTATTCCGATCTGCTGGAAAGGTGCAGTAGGAGGAGGAATTGGCTGCAGGAGACCGGCCGGCCTCATCGGAAGTTTTTTGCGTCGCTTTCACTCGTGGCATGATCGAGTGTATAGGTGAACTGTTTTGGGGAGCTTGGGCCAGTAATACTTTTCACAAATACGGGCCACTGTTCGACTGTAACCAAGGTGTCCGGACGTCGGGTCGTCATGGGAGGCTTGAAAGATCTCCTCTCGAAGGTCGGTCGGGATTACCAGCAGCCACGGTGAGTTGTCTCCGAAGTTCTCTTTATAGAGTAAAGCTTGTCGAATGGCGAAGGTCGGCAGGGCTCGTGAGAAAACACGTGTGATGGAACTTCCGCGCCCTTTCAGGTGCTCTATTAGGGCGCGCCGCTCAGGATCTTCTCATTTACGTTGTACCATGTCATCGGTGTTCAGTGCACCTAGGAGGCACTCGTCGTCATCGACGTCGCTGCTGCCGAGAGGTGTCTCGACTGGGGCTCTCGACAGGCAGTCTTCGTCGGTGTGCTTGCGTCCTGACTTGTAGACCACGGTCATGTTGAACTCCTGTAGTCGGAGACTCCATCGAGCTAGTCGTCCTGATGGGTCCTTGAGGTTTGCAAGCCACCAGAGCGAGTAGTGGTCCGTGACTACGTGGAACGGGCTTCCGTACAAGTACGGGCGAAACTTCGTGATTGCCCAGACGACCGCAAGACACTCTTTTTCAGTCATGGAGTAATTTCTCTCCGCCTTGGACAATGTCCGACTTGCGTAGGCGATGACTCGTCGGTGACTTCTTGCACTTGAACCAGTACCGCTCCATGCCCTTCGTTACTTGCGTCCGTGTGAATCTTTGTTTCCGCATCCTGATCGAAGTGTCCAAAAACCGGAGGAGTGATGTGAGAACGCAACCGATTTATTTTATACCATTATACTAATATGTACACCATCAAAACAAGCTGGTGCAACAGCAGTTAATACGTGCCTAATAATCTTCATCTTCCTTCTTTTATTGCTCCAGAGAGGGAAGAAGGACTCCTCGTAGGAACTTGGGGTAAAATAATTCAAATGGGTCCAACTTGAACACTCATAACAGTCACAACGACAACACTTGCGGAGCTCAATTTAGTAGGTAATTGCAGTTCACTGGAGCCAACAAAAACTACACTTCACCGATAGAGATTTGAATTTCGCAGCAGAATTATGGTAAAAAGGTTTCATCCTAGTGCACGAAAACCACAGGTTCCCATTTTCGTGTCCAATGATCGTAAACACGAAGAAATGATAATGAAAGCAATTAAAGGGCCATATTATGGATTCAGATTGTTTGTGTAGGTTCTTTCTCCGTCGCTATTAAAACTGAGTGCACACAGTTCCTCAGAGGTCCTGCACTGGCCACATTGACAAGTGAGGAGAGCCGTAAAAACGCAAAACGCGGAAATAAAGTTACTAAGGATCGTACATCTGTTGCCTTTGCAAGTTACTCTTGACTGCACGCTGCGATACGGGATGTGATGAGAACGTAATACTAGGCGAGTAGCAAACCTTGTTTGTGAAAATAAATCACGATATCCTCAATCTTCAATGACACTAGCACCTATTTCTATTTAAACGTTTTATTGAAACAAAAAAAGAGCGTTGGATGGAAGCGAGACTGGCAAGACTACGTAGTCTCGATTTTATCCTAGTCTCGATCAGTGATCAATCATCGTATGTACAATGTACTCTAAAGCTGACGATCGTTGTCACAAATAAAAAAAAGAAGAAAGTTGGTAAAACAAGGAGCGACAGAAAAAGCATGCGCGGCTAGCAGAACGATTGACAGTCCGTACTTTGAGGGCCTGGGGACGTCCATCGCGAGCATTTGCAGTCCGAGCAAAACGGAGTTTGAGATGCGCATTGGTTTTTAACAATATTTTTAACCACTGAGAGTTACAGCAGTTACTACGCCACATATAGCTACAACACACAGATACAAAACAAAAAACATGTTCTCGCTACCACCGCTAGGAGATGATTTGCGGCTTTTGGTTGGTCGGGAGAACGGTCTGTGCCTATTTTCTGCTTCGGGTCTCTGCTAGCTCCACCTATTGACCAAGCTATTTTTATATGCGGCTCTGTACCACATGGATGAGTACCACCATGTTGTGGTTGGTTTAAGATGACCGCGTGAGACTGGAACATTCCCTGGACAAGTACACATGACATCTATTTCAATGGTTAAACTAAACTTCCAAATGGTCTTCATAGTTTCTTTAAATAGAGCTTCTGGGTGACCTGGCTACAACTGCGAAGTGCAGTATGACCCTTCCGGCTCACGGATTTGAGAAGCCGAGAATGCTGAGGAGCCGATGGAACAGGAAGACCGGCTTCTGGTTTTCATCACCCCTGTGTACTGTTAGATGTTTTCCAGACGTGCGGACTGCGTCTGTGTAGTGTCGGCTGCGTCTGCGTAGTGTAGACTGCGTAGAGTGCTCAACGAATCCCAGAGGCGCCACACCACCGGCAACAGTGGTCTGCATCTCTTATCGAGGCAGGTCTTCGATGCTCATTTAATTCGCCTTTCACCTGCAGTGATTTTGTTCCTAGAGCGGCGCGATTCCCGCAGCCGCGTCGCTCTGGCCAGCCGCAGCGACAGAGCGGCGCGGTTCCAGATGGTTGGACATTTTTCGCGGCGGCAGAGTGGCAGCATCCGCGCTCATAGCGCGGCGGAGAACTACGTGACAGGAGGAGAGACATGGCGGGAAAGCTCACTCGTAGAAGGCGTTTTCACGTTTTTCTAGCAGACGACACGCAGAGAAGCCAGGCAAGCGTCTGGTTTGCGGTTTTCTTTTTCTCATTTCCATCGGTGGGCTAAGTTTTTGTATCTGTTCGTGAAGTTGGGGAGGGGGATTGCTCTCCCACTCTTGCGAATACCTGCATTTCGGAGTCGGCTGCATTTGTCCGTGACTTTCCAGCCGAAGTTTCACCCACCTTGAAAATGGGGGTTTTGTGGGGGTTGTAGCTCTGCATGAAGGGTGGTCAAATAAAATGATTAGTTGAGCTAGAGACACTGTCTGTCGCTGTTACTTTCTCTTCCGCCGTAAAAAAAGCCTTCTTCCGCCCCAGTCTCGGGTTAAAAACATCGCGGTAAGCTTCCCCCAGCTCGCCCGCACACTGACTGTAATTTCCTCGACAGAAGGGTGACTGACACGAGACAGCCCGTTATCGCTACTTTCATGCACGCCACACGTTCAGGAATGTTCCGATCAAGAACAAGCGATGACAGGCGAGAACGGGCTGACATTTTTAAGAAGAGTACACAAATAATAAATTGAGAATCTGGTCCGAGCGGGATTCGAACCCCATTCTTCCGCCTGAGAGCCGCATGCGTTGCCCACTCTGGAACGCCCGCGGCCATATCGCCTACACTTGGTTTCACTTTAAAAGGGCACTGAAACTCCATAGGACGTTTTTTATTTTTTTTATTTTTGCTTAAAACGATGCAAGTTGTAGTCATAGACACGCAAAAAAAAAACCAGAACGTTAAACAAAATATCCCCACGCGCGCAGGCGCCTATTTATTTTTGGTGTTTTTTCTCCCGGACATCACTTCCTCGCTTCTTTTGGTTTGTGACGTCATATATTATGAAATTTAGAAACTTTCTAAGTGATATTTCTCTAACATTTATTAACAGCATTCGCAAGACATGTTTTTTAACGCAATTCCGAACACACTACGGCCCTTTTTGAAATACCGAAAATTGAAGTCCGGAGTGATGTCGTCTCCTGGCATTTTATCCTTCCTCAAAAATCATGGTGGCGCTCTATGCATATAGCACAGAATGATCGGTAAGTCGAAGAATCGGACGAAGTTGTCTTTTTTAGGCGCCCGAAGACCACTCAGACTTCGGAAGGGAAATCGTGAAACGGTCAAACAACTGGGTTTGGTGTCTGTGTATCCTAGTTTCGGTAGTGACTTCGACGGGGCAGCCTTTCACGCAGAACCGTCACGACGTGGCCCCTCACGTCGCTCACAAAAGTCCACTGCGCATTCTTTTCGACCTCGCACCGGTGCAAAGAATTTGAGATCGCTGAAAGGGCCCTAAAAGAACTTCAAACTTGAACGTCGGGCGTCGTCTGCCGCAGCGATAGGCGACACACACAGAGGAAACGGGTTGTTCGCGGAATGCTGGCGAAAACGACACTTCGGGTGGCGGTGGTTCGGTGGTGGGAAACTCGACTCGCAGGACGGCTCAGTATTTGACGTCCCTGCACTGGCGCGGATCGCGTGGGAATTTTAAATTCGGCATTTAGAAATCGTTTTTTTTTTGTTTTTTACTTGACAAACATTGAATTTCCAACTTTGAGAACATAATAGCGCTCCAAGACAGGGACGAGAGTAGGAACGAGACAACAGAATGCGCTACTGAATTCCCAAGTTTCGAATTTGGAGGGTAATGTCCAGGCATCGTTTTCAACCGATTCGAATAATAAGAAAAAAAGCTATTTTGACGTGACAGCGCCCCTTCAAGTCCAGGCGCAACCGCCGCTATAAACTGATCGCACCAATCGGACGCACATCGTGAAAAGCGCGCCATCCTAGTGTTCGTCGTGTTCTAGCATCGCTGAAGCAATCCTATCCAGAAAACGCCCAGTGACTTCCGCGTTTGACGCTGCTTGATTGCTTTTATTCGATGGTGGCGTCGGCTGTGTCTAGACTTAAGCTGGACGAACTGTAGAGACTATCAGTTATGCGGCATTTATGCCACGTCCGCGCGTGCTACAACATTAATTCGTTACTTTTATATCCTGTATACAGAGTGTCTTTTAGCCCTTACACGTCGTTTTTAAAGATCCGTTAAGGCTACACTAATGCAGTATAATCACGTAAGTTATACGCCCATCGGGATGCGGGTGAGCTGGTGAATATTAACCACGTTGAATAACCTGAGACTGGGGCAAAAGTGAACATATAAGTCGAAGGGCAGAAAAGGACAGGACGATATCTCGAACGCAGCTACCAGGTTTATTTAGTCCGCCTCCTTATATAGCCCACAATCAGCCACCACCAACACAAAAGGGCAACCTCTAACCAGTTCAAACGTTCAACCTTCCAATCGTAACCTCTGATCTAACGCTAAATAAACAAATTAACTATAATTCGAAGAATAGTTTAATTAGTAAAAATTAACATATCGCTCGAATTAGAAACTTGCTAAGAGTCATCGAAAACCACTAAATCACCAAATTTTGAAAAGATTTGCGCCACACGGAAAACGCGCGTGTGTGCTTAGTAATCATTCGCGCTACAGGTGCGAGGCTGGTGATGCGAACACGAGGATGAACATTTTATCATCCGCGTCCATCGTGCCAGGTCATCAAAAATCAACGCATACCGAGCGGCATCGTCTCAAAGTGCGGATGGTTCGGCCTTTTTTACCCATTCGCTCATCGTTTGAAATATGGACAGATGAGCCTTGCCAGTGAACTTTTTGAGGACAACTCAGTTCCCAACTACAGGCGGAAGATACAATGAAAATCCCTCTGGCATATCTTGGTACTTTGGCAAATACTTTAGAAAGAGTTCTTTGTGGGAAAACCGGTCTCAAGATGAGGATGGTTCCACCGTTTTCGCGCATTCGTTCACCTTTCGAAATTCGGGCACATGGGCCTCATGCAGCAGACTCTTTGATGTCGGCCGAGAACTCAGATCTTGAGGAAATTTAACATTTAGGGCCTTCTACTACGAGCTGCTGCTATGGCATATCCTCTAATATGGGCAATCTTTAAGTAACTTGCCTCAAAGTGGTCATGGTTCAACAAGTTTCGGGCATTCCTTTGTCATTTTAAATTCAGTCAACCGAGCCTTATTTAGAAACTTTCTGAGGTCGGCCGAGCTCTTAAATGGTGACGAAATACACGATTCAGGGCATTTGACTACAAGCCGCTGCTCGGACAAATCGTCTAAGACGAGCCACCTTTGAGTAAACTTGTCTCGATTTCGATGTGGTTCAACTAGATTCAGGCATTCGTTCATCATTTCAAATTCGGGCACTCGCGCCTCACCTGGAAGCTTTTTGAGATAGGCCAAGTTCTTGACTGGTTACCGAATACTGAGTTGAGGGCCATCGACTCCAAGCTGCTGCTATGGTAAATTCTCTAAAACGAGCCATGTTTGAGAAAATCTGTCTCGAAGTGGCATGGTTCGACTGTTTTCGGTCATTGGCTTATCATTTTGAATTCGGGACGTGGACGTTTGCCGTGGATGTTTTTACATCAACCTAATTTTCAAATGGCGACGAATTATAAAATTTAAGGCCACTGACTATAGGCAGGCGCTATCGGAAAGTGCGTGGCTTCAGCCCTTTCCGAAGAATGTGATATCAAGTCGTATATTTCAATACGCTCTTCTCTGAATATCTTTTTTTTTTTTTTGATGTCTGTGTGCAGATAGATTGGAAAGGGGAATTAATTTAATGTAAACGTTTAGTACGTGCTTCAATGTTACTTTTACATGTAAATGTTAAATTCACAAGAAAGATCATCCTATCATTAGAATCGCTTTGATATAATCATATAACATTAATAATTAGAGAAAATATGTAAAAAGTCATATAACATAAATAATTAGCGAAAATATTTAAAAAAAACTTCGTTTATATATAATTTTAGATTATCATAATATAGACGAGATTCTTTTGTCTTTTAGATTATCTCTACCAGTAGCAGAATACTGAAAATTATCGTAAACGTATAAACGATAATGAATTCACCTGAGTCAAAAACGTTGGTGTGAGGAAACCAAGAAAATCATTTTAGGAAAAAAACAAAATGCACCCAGCACATTATCGATTATTTTGGTTTACGGCAATCGAGGGGAAAATCTTGTATTTAGATGTACTTTTGAATTATAATCATTTAAACTTCGCAGTTCCCAAAAAATTTGCTGGAGGTGCCACCGAAATATATTTTTCTACTGATGTAATACACGTATTTGACACTTTAAAATTTGCCAAAATATTGGGGATGAATTAAATTTAAATTATATTATCCTAATAAGTTTCTTATACCCCAGAATGAAGTGTGCACACAAATACCGACATAAATACCTAAAGTCAGAACCTCGAATAAACATCAATCTATACTTCATACCGTGCCTGTTCAATTTAACAACCTCGCAAAACAAAACATTACACCCGAAACATCAACAAAACAGTCCCTGAAGTCACATTTCATATTTTACTGATGCGACGTTTTCGAATTTTTGTTTATGCTTATATGGATGATCCAAATGCTCACTGTAGTATTTTTCTTATGTGACCTTGTTGTATAGTATTTTTGTATGCTTTTTTGTGCATCATGATGTCTGCAATTTCTTCACCTTATGTTTTACTTGACTAGGTATGTATGTATTTATGGCGTGTTGCATGTATAGTGTGTTATTAATGATGATTTACCAGTTATAATATTTGCTTTATCATTACTTTAATATAACTTGACCAGGTATATATTTTGTGCGTTTATATCTACCTTATTGTGACTCCACCTCTTCGTTGGTTAGAATTTAAGTGTGCTGTATGTAAATGTTATGCTTTGAGTGATTATCTAGTTTGAATTTTATACTGCACTGTATGCCAAGTGGAGTTAGGGGGCAGGGGCGTGTTTCGCTGCAACTGCAGCTTTTCTTCCTGCTCTCCACGCTCCTTTGAAGTGAAAATAAACGAATATATATATATATATATATATATATATATATATATATATATATATATATATATATATATATATATATATATATATATATACGTGGTGTTTCAGAGAACTCAGGCCAAATCGCTCCTGCGAAAACTACTCATCGCAACGAAAAAAGGCTTGTGGCGTTTTGGTCCTGGTCCAGAGGCCCATTTAGGAAAATTATTAAAGTCCGGGATAATTAAGTTGTTAATTATTTTTGCGTAATTATCTTTTTTAATATTGTGTTTAAGGGCATGGTTTAAATTAGAAAATTTCTCAGCATCATCGAAAAACACAAGATCAACAAATTTAAGAACGATAGAAGGCACGCGAAGCATTTTACGGCTTTCTGAAAAACCGCACAAATTCGACGGGTTTTGAAGTTTCGGTTTGCTATCGGAGCACATCTCGGCCCCGGCGGCACCGCGCCCCGTGGAGAGATAGTGCAACCAACCTCTGCTGCGCTGTCATCGCGCGACGCAGCAGAGTCTGGTTGCACTATCTCTCCACGGGGCGCGGTGCCGCCGGGGCCGAGATGTGCTCCGATAGCAAACTGAAACTTCAAAACCTGTCGAATTTGTGCGGTTTTTCAGAAAGCCGTAAAATGCTTCGCGTGCCTTCTATCGTTCTTAAATTTGTTGATCTTGTGTTTTTCGATGATGCTGAGCAACTTTCTAATTTAAAGCATGCCCCTAAACACAATATTAAAAAAGTTAATTACGCAAAAATAATTAACAACTTAATTATCCCGGACTTTAATCATTTTCCTAAATGGGCCCTTGGAGCAGGACCAAAACGCCACAAGCCTTTTTTCGTGGCGATGAGTAGTTTTCGCAGGAGCGATTTGGCCTGCGTTCCCTGAAGCACCCTATATATATATATATATATATATATATATATATATATATATATATATATATATATAGAGAGAGAGAGAGAGAGAGAGAGAGAAAGAGAGAGAGAGAGATAAGTCAGAGGTCCATACTTGCGGAGTTGCTATGCTAGGAGTTTATTGTATGTATTACGACAGTTTCGCCGAGAGGCTCGGCTTCGTCAGGTGATGGCCCTGACGAAGCCGAGCCTCTCGGCGAAACTGTCGTAATACATACAATAAACTCCTCGCATAGCAACTCCGCAAGTACGGACCTCTGACTTATTACATTTTCCCGGTCCATTGTTCTCAAACTAATCTGCCTCACCTATCTCTATAGGTAAGGCATATAAATATTAACTTCCACTATATCCGCCGTGGCAATACATCCGAAAGTTTATTTCACTGATAAACCTTGATTTGAAATTTTTTCAAAAGAATAGCGGTACGTGATCGAATGCAGTAGTAGCAAAGCGAATTGTTCAAGTTGAAACGTT
Source organism: Ixodes persulcatus (assembly GCA_013358835.2). Lineage (NCBI taxonomy): Eukaryota > Metazoa > Arthropoda > Arachnida > Ixodida > Ixodidae > Ixodes > Ixodes persulcatus. The sequence goes on from JABSTQ010009841.1 coordinate 337,606, forward strand.
TCGGTGTAATGGCCATATCTGTATATTAAATACGTGGGCTTATATGGGAGCGCTGCCGTATCCCTCTAAGAGAAGGCGCAAGAATAGGATGACACAACTTTCTACTGATGTCCACGCAGCTGCTCAACGGGTTCTTTTTCACGTGGATCAATGGCCTACTGGTGTGGGCCGAATCGCAAGTCGACATCGGGGGAGACTTCCGGCCGCTGGCGTATATTTCCATCACCTACCTATTGATAAATCGCTAGGAACCGCATGGAAAATGATGATACCAAGGAAGAACCTTGTCGCGAACGATGAATCTCCGTATACCGTTGTGTGTAGAAGGCATTTGAAGCCAAAGATCGTGTGCGTACCCGGATATAGCATAAAGAACCGTGTTCACGGTGTTCGATCGGCTTTCGAATGAACTAATATGGCAGTACGTCCTCCGGAAACTCACCGAACGCGGTGAGTATGGTTCTTTTACCTGCACCAAAGAAAGACCGAAAAGATCGCGTTTTGAAGACTCGACATCTGCGCCAGAAAGCAGAAAGCGAAAGGTGGCGTGTTGACTACCCAAGAGGAATGTGAACAGACAGAGCTTGATGATCCAAGCGGCTCTCAGTCAAGCGCTCCTGTACCTTTGACGGCAGAGCCAGAGGAAGAAGGTCGAGTATGGTCATCTGTTACGGCCGCACTGCGACGCGGCTACCGGCTGGCCCCACGGCGCTTCCAGGCAACTATGTGGCAGTGTCGGATTGCAACCCTAGGGGCTGTCATGACCTTGAGACAACGACCGTCTATTGAGTACGGCCTTGAGTTAATGCAGGCAATGAGCATACTTTTTCTTTCAGCCACTCTACTGATGATGTGGCTTAAAGGGGAAAAACTACTTGCCGCTGCTCGGTTTGTTTCTGACTTTTTATAACTCTGCCATTACGTGTAAAAAAAAAAAAAAAAAACTAGTTGCGATTTATAGGTTAGGAATGTCAAAAGATAATGATGAGAGGTAATTACTGAAACTGCAAAAAGGGAAGCATGAAATAGGAAACCTATATTCGTCTAGAGAACACTTGCTTTTTTTGCACAATGAATGAGCTTTTGAGTCTCTCAATGCGTGCATGCGACTTTGAATACTTTTGTTACTGTACAATGTTGCGAGTGCATTCAAAACCGAACTACATTAGGTAAAATTAAAGGAAAACCAATAAGCAAGAAGAATGAAGAAAATCACTATGTTTTGGATGTTACTGCCATTGGCGCGCTCTGCCTGCCATGACCAGCGCCATGGGATGCGCGCTGGAGACGATCGATGCATGAACAAAGACGCCCCGAGACAGATGGACATCGGGATGTTCGGTTTCGGTTTGGGTCCCTGATAAAATTGGAGTCTACCGTTTCGCCCAGACGGTTCCCAGAGGATTTTACGAAATGCGAGCGACGTAGGTGCCCCCTTTCCGACGCAAAATAAAAAAAAAAAAAAGTCCTGCAACGCGTTTTCGCAACACGCTCACGTTGGAGCATCTAACAATTATCGACCCCCTGGGCGCGTAAAAATACTTGTAAAATGGCAGCGACAACCATTTTGACGACGGCGAAACACTCGTTCCCGGCGCTTCGCAAAGCACGCTATTTTATGAGCGACCTCAACTAGTGAAAGCGGCGGGGAACAGCCGCCGTCTATAACCAACGGCGCTCTGCCTGCGCACCGCAAAGTAGTCCCTCCTCCACGCCGTCCCCTTGCATCGCGCGTTCGAATTTCTCACTTTGTTTTCTTTCCTTCTTTCTCAGGGACATGGGAGACAGGAAATGGGAGGAAGTGGCGGCTCAGTTAGCTCGAGCGGAAACGGTAAATTTTACTGGCCCACGGCGCTGATTAAGCCGTTACGTTTACGGTCGGCGCCCATTTATCTCGTAAAAAAGCTACAATGTTTTATTTTTCCATGTTTTTTTTTAGCGACGAGGAAGGATAGAGTTTTATTTCCCTCCCGATAAAGAGATGATACAGTGTGGATTAGGGTTAGGCAACACGAACAACTCTTTGAAAATGTAGTGCCGGGTAGGCTAGATGTAGCTTGAAACTGCGAGCTCTAGTAAGCAGAAATTTCCAGACACGCCATTAAGCGAATGACCCCGGGCGGCCGGTGCCGCCTGTGTGCATCGCTGGAGCGTCTCCTCATGCACGGTTTTACGGACATTCGGAGACTCGGATCATTAATGCTAGTGCCGTTCAATGCCACAGGTTCTTAGTGTTGAATCCGGTGCTGTGAAATCAATTTAAATTTTCTGTGTGGTCCAAGTTGTTCTTTAGCCCATGCGAAAAATATGTTCATGCAAAACAGAAGATTACCTTATTGCATTATTAGAGTATCGCACAATATGCTCAATCATTTTGTAGAGTTCGATCAAGCTCATTATTTAGCATAAAATAAATCAACTTGTCTGTGGGGTGGCGTTCCTTAGAACTATACGCGTCCCGGCCAATGACTATACACGGTGCCACTAGTTGCGTGACAGTACAGGCGAAGGCACCGCCAGGAGAGGGGAGAAAGGACAAGCGATAGAAAGGCTGGGAAGAAGGAGAGAAACCTCCTCTCATCTCTAACGTTCCTAGTGCTCTCCTTTTCTCCCCTCGCCCTCCATTGCCCTGCTTTCCCGTCTCGCCTTCCTAGTGCTGGCCCTTTCTCTTTTCGCCTGGTGTTGCCTTTGCCTGTACTGCATACATCTAGTGACACGGAGTCTATATAGGGACCTTTTCGCTGGGAGTTTCTTTCGCGTTTCTTCGCGGTTACTACAGCAGCCGGCTCTGGGGAATTTGTTTTATCGCTTTTTCGCGGTTACAGACGCCACCGGCTCCGCTCCATGGGACAGCTAATGCTTTCGCGTTAATAAAACAAATGTTGTACGCTTCAACCGCTGGCAGTTTTCCAATGCAGCGCACTGCTTTCTTTTTTTTCAAAATAAATAGCCTATCTACGTTTGTCTCAGTTGTACCCCAAAGCAACGAGGAGATCAGGTCGTCTGCTCCTTGAGCAGGAGTTGCGGTGACGTCCGAAAGACGCCGAGCTCTCATTGGTTCGGAACGAAGGATAGTAGGTAGAACTCAAAGCAAGCTGCCTTGAGGTCTACACGCAATCCTTCATTCAGAACCAATAGAGCTAGTCGTTCTGACTTTACCACAACACCTGCAAAGGAAGCAGACGTACTTGCTCTAGGCATGCACAGTGGCGTATATGGAATATAGCAAAGCTGGGGTCTCCAAACATTTAGACTAAGGTGCCGGATTGGAGACATGCCGCAGTCTCGAGTGTCGAAGAGTAAAGACTGCAATATAAACGAGGAAATACTACATAACAAAGCATAAATAAGCCTTTCATTAAAAAAAAAAAAATTAAACTAGAGCAGTGATCAAAAAGTAAGGCGGATGAATATGCATTGCGTTATTTTTAAGCGATATATGTCTTTAATTATGAGATTACAAATGGTCGAGACCCTGAGAACTCACCAGACATCAATCGAAACGCGTAGTGACTGGCATATTCACACGGGGCAGAAGACGGATGAGAATGGTAGATCTGATGAGCACGTGCGACAGTTAGTTATGACACCATACTCTAAGCACGAGATACATGAGAACGCAAAGGAATTTTGTCATGAGTTACACAGACATGAAGGAGGGAACAACGAATAGGAATGCTGATGATGACAACTTGCAATAAATAATATGGCGAAAGGACCCGTGTTTTGGTGCAGTCTTTAACGTGGAACCTACTTTGGCTAGCGGTTCCTGATTTCGTGAAGCCGGTTTAAGTTTCCCCGCTAGATTTAGCGGGAAAATTGACGTCACGTGATCTACGCATAAATTTAGTTTCTCCGCTAAATTTAGCGAGGAAAATAATGTCACATGACGTCATGTCACTTATACATAAATTCACTTTCCCCACTAAATATAGCGGAAAAACTCACGTCACGTGACCTCTGCACGAATTGAGTTTCCCCGCTAGATTTAACGGGAAAATTGACGTCACGTCACCTCAACCCCAATTCAGTTTTCCCGCTAAATTTAGCGGGAACAATTACGTAACATGGCTTCGTGTCACGTAACCATACACAAATTAAGTTTCCCCACTAGATTTAGTGGGAAAATAGACGTTACGTAACCTAAACAAGTGATTTTCCCCGTTAGATTTAGCCGAACAAACCGCATTAATCTACTGATCTTTTATACAGCGCCGTTAAGCCTAAAAATAAACGCCCTTAATTGACTCTAGGGCCGGTGCTTGGGGAGGTGGTCTTCCGTCGCAGAGTCGGGAATATTTAGTCGACTCGGCTTGTAGACATTGTTACGCCTAAAAGGGCGTAACAATGTCCACGTTACGAGACCTTGATAAATGTACGATATAATTTGTTAAGCATCTAAGTACGTATCAAAAACTACTAAAAAAGACTGAGGAAAGGTCAAGAAAACCGCGATTACTTTTTTTGTAGAAAGTAGCACGTACATTAGCTATTTTAATTATGACTCGGCTATCAAGTCGCTCGTGAAAGTTGGTGCATTCGGTTCGTCACCAGTGCGCTGTGCGTACAACTCAAGCTTTGAGGTGTATTATATGGGACAAGGGGTGTACGTATACTACACCCTATATTTCTTAGAGTGTATACTCCGTTCACTCTTATGCTGAGACTGACTTTAGCTGAGACTACAGCCAATGCCAGAGCCACGAGCACACGAGATCATAACCTTGAGACGCTCTTCCGCAGAAGGAGCGCTTGCGCCTGTAAAGCACTTTCATAGCCAGGAGCGCGGGCAAGGTCGCGTTTGTAGCTTTGGATGCAGTCTCAGCCTAAGTATGAACGGATAAGGATGAGCTTAAATAATTCCCCCCAAAAAAATTTAAAAAAAAAAAACTTTTAGCCTTTTCACTCTGCAGAAAAACGAGTCTGTAGCTTCTGTTCTTGGCGGTGGCTTTGCAGGCGAGCGATCTGCTCTTCTTTTGCAAGGGAATCTGAAGCGCTCGACGCACTGGAACTTGAGGCGATTGGCGACGTGCGCGACCGCAAGCGTTGCTGTGGTCGGCCTTCCACGATTGGCCGAACGCTGACTATGACGTCAGAAAAGGATTTATCATTGACGGAAATAAGAGGAATGAAAGAACTTTAATTTTGACGGTGTTGGCAGTGTTCCTTTGAGAGCGCAATGATTTCAAGCTTCCATCATGTTATTTACAAACACCATCGAACTTGTTGTTTGCAAGGTAATGACGTTACAAGGGGGAACCATAGGAGGGTGCCACCAAAACATCTCGCCACTAATAGCAGCTTCGCGGCGGTTGCGGAACCGTGTGAACTGCTGCGCACGTCGCCGCTCCTTCCGTTCCCGCTCTTTTTCCTCCGAAGAAAGGGCACGCGGCCGACCCATCGTGAGTCCAAACGGCAACTGGTAAGAACGTAGGAAACGGCGCGAAAACAGACGAGGACGAAGAAGAAAGTAATGGCCGGCCGCAAGTCGGAAAGCCAGAGTGGAAAAATTGTCGTCATCTATGAGCGACGGCGGCAAACAGACAACCGGCAAGCCGGTTGTCTCGTTGCCGCCGTCGCTTATAGATGGCGGTAGCTGTCCAGAGTTTTGTGTCATTATTTGTTTGCTGACAGACACAATATTGCGGAAACTAGCTCTTTACAGCTCCGCTGTAAAAAACCTCTCAAAAACCGCTGGACTTTCCTTTTCACGGGAAAACACCCCGTGAAAGGGGAAGTCCAGCGAAGCTGGCGCTCTGGTAGATACAATGACGTTTTATTATAGCGCGGCTACGCCAATCACGGCGCAGGCTCTAGTGCGCCGCATAGGTGGCTGCCGAAGAGCGCGCGGCATTGCGCAATGTCAGGGGGAGAGGTTTTTCATTCTTTCCACCGCGGGGGCTCGGCGGCGTCGGTATTCGCCGAATTAAGTCATGTGAACGGCCGCAATCAAAGGAGCACGGTTCCTACATGCGCGAAGAGTGGCTTTCCCGCATGGCTCATGATTTCAAGATGGCTGAACGCACAACTCTGGCGCCCAGAGATCTCTAGCGCACAACTCTTTTGGCGCGCGGCCCACTCACGATGGCGACTCACCAAATTGTGTACACATCGGCAACCCGTAAGGTGAAACACAGCGACATCTGAGGTATGACGTCGGAGCCGCTGAGGTGTCACTTCGGAGCAGATGGTCAGAATGAACGGTAAAGGTGCGAGTGCGCACCACAGAGTCCGCATAGGCGTTTCGTAATAAATCCAGAGCCGTGTATTGGGAGAGTTTGGCCAATAGGCGGAGCAAAGGCCGCTGCCAGCGCCGAATATTCCCCCCACGCTTAGAGCGTAAACTAAATTTGTGACACAGCGTCGACCAATCAGGAGACCTCTACTCCATCTCATAAATGTCTGCAGTGAAGACAAAGGCACAGGCGCGTGAGCCTAGCTCAGCGAAACGCTTTTGTTTGTACGAGACCTCGTGCATAGGAGGCACTTTCCAAAGCCACGCGCTCGTGCCCAAGCCTTTGTCTGCACTGCTAGAACGGGAGCATCTCGCTATGGCCAATAGTCGCATTACGGCCGAGAGTGCATTAAGGCCGAGAGGGGTGAAAGGGCCGGGGGTGGCTTTGAGGCCGAATAGTGCATAACGGCCGAGAACTGCATTAAGGCCGATAGTCTCTGAATGAGCTGGTGTGGCCGCCTTCTCGGGGGTCGCGTTGTGGTTGACGGCTTTAGTTGCCACAAATAAGATAGATGGCGCCATATTGAGCATGGCGGATGAAATTAACATATTTTCAGTCTCGTGAATCGCGGTGGTCTCTTCTCAGATTACAATGATTGGCGCTCCGAATACTGTAAACTACTTAATTTTCGAGAGGACCTAATTTTCGCCAATTGCCTACAATTCGCGAAAAATAGGTCCCGCGAACAATTCTGTTAAAATGTAAACACATTAAAATCTACATTGAGATATTGCCACGTCGCGAAAATTAGAACCTGCAAATTATTCCAAAACTCCAGCTTTGACCTAATCACGAAAAATAAGTAATTTACAGTATTCTGCGGGAAAGTAAACTTATGACATATTTAAGAGTGTATCTGTCGGTGACGTCAGATACTTCGGTTTCGGGTTTGTTTTCACCCTTCACGGCCGGCACCAGTCTGTAAGCCGGCCTTGCCTATCCTAATTTTTTATTTATTATTTCCTTTTCTGCGCTTTATCATTTCTTATTAGTTTGATCAGTAGTTTCTTCATCTGCATATTTGGATTATGTACACACACGCACACGTATTTCCAAATAAATGCTATGAATTTAGGGCGCCTTTTTGGTATAACATTCCTATATTTTAATCATCGGCTTTTTAAGAGTTCAGTGAAACATTTATTGTGTCTTTTCAATTTTCAGCACTTTAACTAAATTAGTTATGTCGGATTCTACCAAACCGCTAGGAAAACGATGAGCGAGGTTGATTTTAAAATATTATTTTCAATCTTTTTTACAGCGAAACGTTGAAGAAAACACATTCTAGGAAATATGAAAAACACATGAACCATCAGAATGTCAGAACATGACAATTAACTCACCGTCGGAGTGCATTCTTGCCTTGAAGAAGTGTCACGTGCTTCGTTCCGTCTCTCTAATTGGCTCACGAGGGAATAGTCTTCGCACTTTGCTAAAAAAACGTTGACACGGAGTGTAGCAAAAAAGAAAAGCTAGTCGAAGCGGTCAAAGCGCTACATGTTTAATTAATCGTAAAGGATGAAGCAATAAAAACAAAAACGCAGTATTTGCCGTCACCGAGAGATACAATGTGCACGGACAAATAAAATAAATATGTGGCGACATCTATCTTATTTGGTGGCAACTAAAGTCATCAACCACAACGCGACCCCCGAGAAGGCGGCCACACTAGCCCATTCAGAGACTATCGGCCTTAATGCAGTCCTCGGCCGTTATGCCCTATTAGGCCTCAAAGCCACTCCCGGCCCTTCCGCTCTTCTGGGCCGTAATGCATTCTCGGCCGTAATGCGACTATCGGCCGAAATGACAGTGACCCGGGAGCATCTCGCTATGGCCAATAGTCGCATTACGGCCGAGAGTGCATTAAGGCCGAGAGGGGTGAAAGGGCCGGGGGTGGCTTTGAGGCCGAATAGTGCATAACGGCCGAGAACTGCATTAAGGCCAATAGTCTCTGAATGCAAAGGGTGGGGTGCGCGAGCGCCTTGAGACGCGGAGTTCCGCTCGGCACGGCTCAAATTATACTTCGTTTTTACTTTATCTGCGAGCGAAGCCAAAGCTAGAAGCGCGAGACCAGCGCTTTTTGCATTTCTCCCCAGCTCGCGTGCTCGAGCAAAGCCTGAACGCACGGAGCTTCCGTGGTCGCGCTTCCAGTTTTGCCTTCACTCGCACATAAGGTGAAACGAAGTATAGTCGTGTCACATATTTTGATCACACGACCACCGCTAGGGGCTGTTTCGCGGCCTGTGGTTGGCCCGGAGATGCTCGCCTATTCAAACCAATGTATGGCCAAACTCTCTCAATAAACGGCTCTGAATAAATCGAGCAACACCAGGACAAAAATTCCATAGCATTTTGGAACCAATGAGGATGTATTAAGTAGAGAGCATTTCAGCTGTCTGCGTAAAAGGAGAGCGTGTTTTCGCACGTCACTTCGGCACAAATAGTCACACATGCTAAACAAAAGGCGCCGATTATACAGGGACAAGGAACTAGACAAGACAAAGTGCACTCTCAAATGAAGCTTTATTAAAACAAACACATACTAATGTTACGATCTTTCTGGCAATTTGTTTAGAATATACTGTAGTCACACGTGCTAGACGAAAAGTGCTGAATAAACAGTGATAAGGAAGTAGGAAAAACGAAGGGCACCCTCAAATGATGGTTTATTAAAACAGACACATGTTAACAATACCATCTTTCCGGCTATTCGTTTAGAAAATAAAACTGTATCATATGTCAGCTGCATTGATGGGGCACTGACGCACTTGGTTTCCGCTTGCTTTCTGATAATGTATGCATCGTAAAAGTCTAAGGCAGTTTTATCTGCGTATCGCACGAGAATTGTTGTTTAGGTTAATTCTGGGTCACATGCATGTGACCCAGAATTAACCTAAACAACAATTCTCGTGCGATACGCGATGCGATACCACTGGGATAGATGTCCCATGGGGCACCTATCAGAGTGGTCTGCCAGGTTTCCCGGTGGGGACTGTTTTACTGACCTTGCATTTACCTTGCTGTCATGCATGACGATGAACGTTATTTTGCTTGCTTGTTATCTTGTTTTCAGTGGCCCGTGGAATATTTGGGAGGAGTGCCGAAAATGGCCCTCGTCAACACGAAGCGCGGTCGAGGGAGCGAAACGGCGAAGTGTTCCAGGTCCATCCTAGAAAGGGCCGTAGAGAGACGTGTTGTGGTTAAGGGTTTCTCACCTCATGTTGGCAACACAGCGCAGCACAAGGCGCAGCAAGGATTGCTGTCTGCCGCACACAGGGACGCAACGCGAAAGTAGGCAACCTGGTTCTCGCAGGCGGCGGTAGCAGCAGACGACGGAGCAGCGAGCCTCACTTCTCACATAATGCCTCAAGCACGCCGCTTGAAAGCGCACGCTAATTTCCAGAAAGGTTCATTAAAGCTGCCTTGGAACGATATTTGCTTGGAATGTATTTCAATTTTCAAGAGCTTACTGACACGAATGGGACACAAGTATTCGCGTTGAGAAGTTCGCGAGGGGCGCTGCTGTTCTCACTATGGGCGGAGCGCGTGCTACTCACGCGGTTATGTTTTAATTTTCAATGTGCATAGTAGCTCGGCATTGCACGTGCTTGCACTGGCAAAGGACTCACCTGCAGATACCACACTACTGTGGTATCTGCAGGTGAGTTATACGGCCAGGGTTACGCACCATCGGGATAATAATCGCGATAATTCATCGAATTATCTAAAAATCGTAAATTTTTTTTTTTTTTTTTTTTTTTTTTTGGGGGGGGGGGGGGGGTTTGTGTATTTTTATACAGCCTAGAACTTGGTCTGCCTCAACGGGCGACGAGTCTCCCAGCTGTAGATGAGCAATTTAGCCAGTGCAGTACAACCGCTAGCCTGGGGTCTTTAACGTGCACCACGCAGTAGTGATACACGACCGCACGCCGGTACGATGCTCATCCAGATCGAAACGGGCAGGGGCGGGGGTTGAACTATCCTCACTCGCGGCTGTTGTCATATAGTAGTCGATGTCGCGAGATGTTGCACTTTTACGGAGTGGGTCCTCGTGACAGAAAAAGTCGCGTGAAAAATAAAGAAGACTGCGGTGTGCTGAAACCGACACACGTCTCCATATTGTATCGTCAGTTCCGGAGTCTTCGTATATAACAGTGGCGACGAGCCAGGACAATGAGGACACGCACAGCAAGGAGGATCCTTTGTGAATCCTGAGAGCGCAGCTGCCGGAGGCCTACTTTGAGGGTAATGAAGTTACAAATGACGCATATTTACGGAGTGGGTCCTCGTGACAAAAAGGGTCGTGTGAAAAATAAAGAAGAAGACTGCGGTGTTTCGAAACCGATACACATCTCCCTATTAGGGAGTTTTCGTAGACCGCGTTTCCCCCTCCGCTAAACCCTCCGCAACGAAGCAGCCGCTACTGCGCCGGCGCGCCGATAGCCTTGACTGTGGAGTTCCGGCTAGCGTAGCTGGTTGCGGAGAGCGTTGCGGGACAGCGGAAACGATCTACGAAAACTCCCTATTGTCTCGTCATCTCCGGAGTCTTAGTATTTAACAGTTGTGAAAAAATTCCACCAGGCGGCGAAGTAATTGTGTTGTTTATTTAAGACGGTGTTGTGTTCGTCCGCATTTTTGTTCCTAGCCTCAAGGTTTTTTCACTATGATCGTTCGCCACCTCGCCTGTGCACTAACTCGTATTTCAGTAATTGTGTTGTTTACATGTTTATACAGCCCAAAGTTAGTCAGCACCAACGGGCGACTTGTTTTAGCTGTAAATGCTAAATGTAGCCAGTGCAGTGTAACCCTTGACTTGGGGCCCTTAACGTGCAGCACGCAGTGGTGATGCGCGACCGCACGCCGGGACGATGCTCATATGTGATGTCAATTTTCCCGCTAAATTTAGTGGGGAATCTGCATTGGTGTTGAGGTCACATAACCTCACATGACGTCACGAAGCCGTGACGTCATTTCTGCTGGCGCACACGAAAAATCCACGAGAACCTAGTCATAGAAAGCTTCGCTGTAAAACCATGGGTGTTTTTTAGGTAATTTCCTTCAGGGATTAACTGTAAGCGATTTTGCGCAAAGAAAAAATATGCGTTGCATTGCCCTGATATCCGCTGATATCTTCAAGTTTTTACGCTTTTCCGCTGGTCACGAAAAATGGGCTGAAATATAGTCAGATGTAATATTTATTTTCTTAAAAGGCACCTTAATGTAAACATTTTCGGCGGACATTTGTCTGGTTAGGAATGATTTAAAAAACTTCAACTTGAAACTTTAACCAAGCTTTAATAAAAGCGGAAATCCCGACGTTTCGGAACCAACTCGGTCCCTTGATCACGGCTGACTGTTTTTGTCCCGCAGAACGGCCTGCCCACGAACCCGCGGGACAAAAACAGTCACCCGTGTTCAAAGGACCGAGTTGGTTCAGAAACATCGGGATTTTCGCTTTTAATAAAGCTTGGTTAGAGTTTCGAGATTAAGTTTTTTCAAAGGCACCTGCACGAAAATTTCGTAAATATTCACGGCTGGTCGTGTCGTGACGTCACTTCGAGCATGGTAACGTCAGAGTCGCGAACGTTGACTTGTTCCCGGTAATTCGCAACTTTCATGACCTATAGGGGGCGCACTGGTACCTATCGAAATGGCAGTCATCTGGATGATTGCCGTAGAACAGCAGTACGAGGCTGGGTGTGCGACGCGTGAGTAATTCTAGTTTTGCTATATGCGAGAAGATATTAGAGTCTTAGTTTATTTTTTCACGTCAGGAAGGAGTTGCCAAGCACCTTTATTGTAAAGCCGATCATCCAGGAGCTAGGAAGCGCGATTCTCAAACCGTGGTACTACCATTGCTGAAAGTTGCGAATAATGAATATAGTTGATGGTGCGTACAAAGATGATCATCGATGAACTGAGCTTCCCTCAATACCGTAAATCGTCTCTTTCTCAGAACGACGTTGTTTTACTGAGACAGCAGTAAAGAGGTTACGTCACAGCTTCCGCTGTTGCCAACGAAAACGCCGTGCATTTCGAGGGTGCAATTTGAGCATTTGGGCTGTGTTCAAAATCGATTTACTTATGCGGAGGACGATCTAAAATTCGGATATCGTGCGGAACATGTTCCTAAAAGCAAGGACAATATAACTTAGTTGTCTTTTGAAACTCAAAAGTTCACCAGAAACAAACACTTTAATGCTTTTATTTCAAAGCAGCGTTGTTTTCTTTTTTTCTCAAGAACCACAATATTTGACTGAGTCGGTCGAATTTCCGGCGACGCAGGGAGACCTGGGGTGCTATGTTGCGCTTTTTGGACTCCCGGGAGACTTGGAAGAGGGAAGTGACGTCAACGACTAGAGAAACGCAGATTGGATGTTGACAGAAGAAAACAAAATCAACATCCAATCTGCATTTGATGCGTTGTTGATGTCACTTCCCTCTCCCTAATCTCCTGGGAGTCCAAAAAGCGCAACATAGCCCCCCAGGGGTGCTATGTTGCGCTTTTTGGACTCCCAGGAGACTTGAAAGAGGGAAGTGACGTCAACGACTAGAGAAACGCAGATTGGATGTTGACAGAAGAAAACAAAATCAACATCCAATCTGCATTTGCTGCGTTGTTGACGTCACTTCCCTCTCCCTAGTCTCCTGGGAGTCCAAAAAGCGCAACATAGCCCCCCAGCTCCCTGCATCGCCCGTGCTGGCCGTCTCGCCAGGAGGACCAGGTTAACTTCTTTCTTTTTTTCTTCCCGTCTTCGTTTTCTTGACGTTAATAAGCTCGCTTCACCTGTCACTCATTTTTACGTTCATTTATGCGACAAATCACCTAAGCGACGATCGCAAAGAGATGAAAATCTTATATTTATTCATGGCTGCGACGACCATCCGAGGACCACCCGACGTTCACTTGTAAGAAATGGCTTATAAACCGTGACAATTTTTATCACGGGTTTTAACATTGAACTTAAGTTCAAAAACTGAGACAACGTGGGCTCAAGAATATTCAAAGAAGAAAACAAGCAACTATTTCACATCATTTAGACAAGGAAACGACAGCACACGTGAATAAGGCAAGGTAAAAGCTGTTAGTCTAATAGTTTATAGCACGGCATTGAAATACATGGTTACAATGTGCAGCACATACATGGTTACAATATGCAGCCCTGAAGGTATACTTGGCATACCACATCAGGTAAGTTCAAGAAACAAATGAACACCGCCTTTTCGATGCTGATCTTGTTAGACTTCGGCTCAAGAGCTGTCTCCAAATAAACAACACCGTCGAAGTTGCTGAACTTGTGAACAGCCCAGTAGGGAGTTGGCATATTCAGGGAGCCTAGTGCGTCGCGATCGATGCCATGTGGGATCACGGCAGGAGCTTTGCTGTTCACCATTGGTGACAACGGGTCAGTTTCCCGAGCGAGCCCCGAACGCCTTGCAACGATGGGCTCTGGTGGACTTGCCTTCCGCTTCTTTTCCTCTCTTGGAGAAGATAATAGCGCTTCACGACAGGGACGACGAGTAGGAACGAGACAACACAACCTTTCCTCTCGTCCTGCATGCGGGAGGGTCTCCACTCATGTTCTAGGGTACACCTGGCAGCAGAGTCGGCACCGCGTCTGGCGTAAGCGGGGGGTGTGCACAAGCAATCCTCACTTTCCTTCCGCCGATGATGTGAACGTAGTCTCGAAGGATGAAGCGGGGCTCGAAGTGCAGCTCGCAGACAGCGCTTGTTTCTTCAAGACGCTTGTCCGATCGCTGCAGATTCTTCTCCCAAAGATCTCTTTTGGCTCTGTCCTTTGGAACGCCGAAAAGGGACGCCGTTTTCACTCCTTTCACTCGAATGAGGCCCGTTTTGCAACCAGGTGCAGAGCAAGAGTTCTGTCACTGTTTCGCCGACGGCATTTCGGCACTACCCTGGTTCACATGCAGCGATTTTGGCCCTAGAGCGGCGCGATTTCTGACGTCGCGGCGCTCGTGCCACACAACCGCTGGTGCAGAGCCGTTTATACTGAGAGAGTTTGGCCTTTAAAGGGCCTCTGACACGCCAAAAAAAAATATTTTTTTTTCATGCTAAACGTTGCAATGGCATATCAGGACATTACAAAAAAAATTGTTTCACCACAGAGTTGCGTAGTTTTTTTTATAAAAAATAGAAATACGAGGCCCAATTCAAAG